>JANVCC010009118.1:234119-306685 GCA_025345505.1 Todiramphus chloris collaris
CTCTAGACCAAATATGGCGTATATGGGATGGAATACCTCGCTGGTCAGTTTAGAGTCACCCGTCCTGTCCGCTCCTCCCTGAAGGTGCAGCCTTCCACTTCCTGCACCCCCCAATGTGGTACACAGGACCCAGCAGTGGCCTTGGTCTGCATACCAATCCTTGGTAGTAACTCTAAACATAAGGTGTTATCACTGCTAGAAGCAGGCACTGTCTGTGAGAACAGGCTGCTAACTTCAGAAAGTGCAGTTCATTAGAAGAACCAAGCTGAAAAGTAAAATTACTGAACAGAATTAGTTCTGTTTTCACTCAAACCAGGACATCTTGTTCTAGTAATATTGCTTGGTATTTTAAAAATCTTTGCGGTGACAGCCAGTGACTCCCCTTTTGCTCCAAGACTGTCGAAACCGTGTGGGAGACTAACACCGTAACCTTCTGTCCCATGGTGAACTTTCGAGCCTCCTGTATATTAATAATGACAGCTGCAACAGCTCGAAGACACCCCGGCCATCCTTTGCTTACTTCGTCCAATTGCTTAGAGAAGTAGGCTACCGCCCGCCTATAGGGACCAAGTTTCTGTGCCAACACTCCCAGAGCTATTCCCTGTCTTTCGTGAGAGAACAGACAAAATGGTTTCGTAATGTCTGGTAATCCCAGGGCAGGAGCCCGCATCAATTCTTGTTTAAGTTGTTTAAACGCCTTCCGAGCTTCTCCAGTCCAGGTCAGTTTGGACTGATTAGTCTTTATTAGTTCGTACAAAGGTTTCACCAACAGTCCATAATTGTAAATCCAAAGGTGACACCAACCTGTCATTCATAAAAAGGTCCATAATCCTTTTACCGTTTGAGGATCGGGGGTCCGGCAGATGTCCTCCTTACGCTCCGTTCTGAGCTCTCGCTGTCCTCCCGATATTTCCAGTCCCAGGTAGGTCACGTGCTGTCAAATCAGTTGGGCTTTCTGTTGAGAAACTCGATATCCACTTAGACCCAAAAAGTTAAGGAGACTTACTGTCCACCGTACACAATCTTCCTCAGTTTCAGTAGCTATCAAAAGGTCATCCACATACTGTAACAAAGTCCCCTCGTTGTTAGGGGGCACCCAATTGTCAAGTTCCTTTGCCAGCTGGTTTCCGAAAATGGTGGGGCTATTCTTAAAACCTTGAGGTAATACTGTCCAAGTTAACTGAGTCTTTCTCCCATTTTCAGGGTTTTCCCACTCAAAAGCAAATAAATTTCGACTTTCTTCAGACAAAGGTAGACAGAAGAAAGCATCCTTTAAGTCCAGCACGGTAAACCAAACTTGATTGTCCTTCAATTTTGTCAATAAAGTGTAAGTGTTTCCAACTACCGGATGTATATCTTCAGTAATTCTGTTTATTGCCCTTAAATCTTGAACCAGCCTATAGCTTTTCCCATCTGCCTTTTTAATCGGCAAGATTGGGGTATTATACTCTGACTCACATTCAACTAACAACCCATAATGTAAGAATCTATCAATTATCTCCTTAATCCCTTTCCTATCTTCTATTTTCAGGGGGTATTGTCTAATCTTGACCAGTTTTCCTCCCGGTTTCAATTTGATTGTAATAGGAGTGGCATGTTTGGCCTTTCCCGGCACCTCAGATGCCCAAACTCCAGGTTACACTTGATCAATTATTGCCTGAGGTATTTCTACCTCAACTTTTGTTTCTAATAGAGCCAAACTCAGGGCATCAAACATATTTTCTTCCTTAATTTTCAATTCTATCTTTCCTTTATCAAAAATAATTTTTGCCTCTAACTGTACTAATAAATCCCGACCTAACAAAGACTTTGGAAATGCCGGTAGATATAAGAATCGATGTATTCCTATTTGTTTTCCCAATTTATATTTTAGAGGTTTTAAAAAGAAAGCTTTTTCTCTTTGGCCAGTAGCTCCCACCACATTCACAAATTCCCTATCTTCAGGTATCAATTTCTGATTTAGCACAGAATAAGATGCTCCCGTATCCACCAAAAAATCCACCTCCTGCTCTAATTTCCCTAGCTTGATTTTAACCAGTGGATCCGCTAGGGTAGAATCCCCCGGTTCCCTTCATTCCTCAACAGTAACACTCGCCTCTACTACTCAGGTTTTATTCAGTTTGGGGCATTGTCCCTTCCCATGTCCCGTCTCTTTACAGTAGGCACATTGATCGGGTTGCAGTGGTTGTTGGCGAACTCCTCCTCGCCTCCCTCTACCCTTATTTCTTCCTGTGAAAGAATTCCTTTGTCTTTCTAGTGCTGCTACAGTGGCTGTAGCAATTACCCCCCCCCAATTTCCGTCTCTCTTCCCCTTCCCTATTCCTATAAATTCTCCATGCCTCTTCCATCAATCTTTCCAAATCTCGTATTTCAGGTTCCTTTAATTTCTGAAGCTTTCGTCTAATATCTTCTGATGATTGTCCGAGGAAAAGAGAAATTAACTGCTGTTTTCCAGTTTCGGACAACGGGTCCAATGTAGTATATTTACGCATTGCGACACTTCACCTATCCAAAAATTTAGTAGGGTCCTCATCTTTCCCTTGTTTTATTTCATACAAACTAGACCAATTCACAGACTTCGGGATTGCATTCTCAATTCCTATCTTAATCCATTCCTGATACTTTTGTAACAGCCAATACTCGCCCCCCCCATTAGGATCCCAGCTGGGGTTGTCTCTTGGCACATGTTGATCCACATTGCCCAATAAAGCCCCGGCAGTGTGTCTGAATTTGCACTTGTGTCCTTGCAGTTTTAATAATCAACTGTTTCTCAGTTTCAGTGAAAGCATCTAAAAGCAAATCAATATCCTGCCAATCGGGATTCTGATTTTTAATCATCAATTCAAATCGTTTCGCAATGCCCTCAGGATAATCACGGTATTCCTTTACCTTTTCTTTCCATGCATCCAAATCATTAATTGTAAAAGGTACCTTAATCCGAACAGGTCCTGCCGGTCCCATTGCCTGCCTTAGGGGGGCTTGAATAATCGGACCCATTTTACTATGAGTGCGAGCAGTTATGGGGGTAAAACTTTCACTCTCTTCTCTCGTCGGTCCCTCTGCCCCTCCTCCGTCGGCCCTTTGATGTGCAGGGGCTTAGGGTAGAGGGGATATAAAATCTTCTATTCTTTCTTCTACCTCTTTCAACTTTTCACACCGCTGCCCTATACTACAAGAAGAACAACACCTCTCCAATTTGACCCCCTTTTGTTCTTTCTCTATAGCGAGTACCAGGGGGTCCTGAGGGGCTACATTTATACCACTATCCCTCTGCCACTCCGGATGATTTTGCAAGGTGAAAAACATATCTGCGTACATTACCTCATCCCATTTTCCTTCTCTTCGTAAAAATAACATCAACTACAATAGAGTATTATAATTCAAGGTTCCATTAAAAGGCCACTTTTCCTCACCACCTAGTTTATACAGTGGCCACCACTGATTACAATATTTAATTAGAGTTTTCCTGTTCACACTTCCCCCAGGTCCTCCCCCGATCTCTTTCCAGTGGCTCAAAATACATCCCAGGGGACTTTTCTTTACAATTCCTCCACTCTGATTACCTCCCATCTTAAATATCTTACAAAGCATAACTTCCAATTAACTTATTCACAATGACAACAAACATATTAGCACATACCAAATCGTAACCAAGGAACAGTCCAACAAGTCGAAACCAAAGCGTCCCAGAAAACAAACGGCAAATACTTGCCAATCAAAAGACAAACGGCAAACACTTGGCAGAAAACAAACGGCAAATACTTGTCAACGAGAAAACAAACGGCAAATACTTGCCAATCAAAAGACAAACGGCAATTACTTGCCAACCAAAATTGACATATATCCCAGGTGCCAGCTGCTGAGATATACACCGCCCGGCAGGACTTTTACCTTAGTGTCCTGTCTTATGGGCGATTACAAATGACCGGTCAACCGTAGTATACAAAAATAAATCAAAATAAAGAATAATGCTACTTACAAGATAGGAGCCTTGTCTGCTCTCGCAGTGATCCGATGAGTCAAGGAGTCCCTCCGGAAAACTCTCCGGGGGCGCCCTAGGGAGTCCTATTCCCAATGGGTCCTACGGTCCAGCAGAGGAGGTCCCATCTGGGTCGCCAGATTGATACTCTAAAAGGACGTTTCACCAATTTTATCAGTAGCAAATATTCTTTATTTACAGCGCCGGATGCATGGGGGAACACTCCTCCTAGCATGCATGCCGTCCCACAAGACAGACAGCTATTTATAGCAGTTGAAATACATATTCATTAAGTAAAGGAGGGACTATTACAAGGAATAGGTGTGGTTATTATAATTATTTCCGAGAAGTCATTATTATATCTCTTCTCCCCCTGGTGCCTGCGCACTGTAGTCTGGTGGTCGTGGGCCGGGGTCTCCTGGAGGAAGTAAGAAGTCTTCCTCACTTGTCCGCTGCTTGACCTCACGTGTGGCGCAGTCTCAGTGTGCTCCTGGCATCTTTCTAAACCACACAACTAGTTTTAACCAGTTTTGCTTGCTTAGAGCCTTCTCCTTATCAGCTACAGGCAGACAGCAAGGTTTAAAGAAAGGCAGGAACAAGGACAACAGTGAATCAAACAGAGATAGCAATGAATTATTACGTACAGAGTAAAGGTCAAATGCTTAAAACTACCCTTTTCTATTTCAGGCCCCCCACTCCCTTCAATAGGGAGTCACCTACAACAATGACCTTTCGATTTCTCTTATTAGGGTCAGTTTTGATGGCTGGCTTTAGAAGAGTTGATCTTGGTGGCTCATCCTTGCTGTCGACTAATTCCTCCTGCAGAGCCCCGTACTTGTTTTGCAAGGGCACTATAGGTGATGTGCTTATTAAAGGAACACGCTTTCTCTTTTTGTTCCATTTGTTTTGTTTGGCAGAGACCTGCACTCATTGACCCTGCTTAGGCGGGATACAATGGGAATGCTGAGGGGCTTGCTAATGAGAGTCTACTGAATCCTCTGCTCCACTAGGATTTACCTGCCTGACTAAAGAATTCTCTGCTCCACCAAGAGTTACCCACTGTTCTGTTTTTGTAGAAATGAGATTGTGGAAATAGTCAATTTCATTCTCACTGTCCCTGATGTTTCTCAATCTACTCACCTCTTCTCTGAGTTCCATCACTTCATCTTGGAGCTGCGATACCCAGCTGAGCAGGTCATTAATCTGTTTGCACCGCATGCAGCCATAGTCAGCATTTCCGACAGTTGCCAGTGAAATGCTGTGGCATTCCTCACAGCCTATGGCCTGGATACCAATTTCCATTTGGGTGGGTGCTGGGAGCACAGTCTTCCTTCTCCGAGTAACCACCATCACTCCTTGAGCAAAGAAAGAGCTTTTAGTTGATTCCTCCTGCTTCGGATCCCTTCACCTGTAGCCCTACACTTGTGCTCTGCCACTTGCCCCACCCTGCTTGAGCTTTGCAGTGAGAAAACAAGCTGTTTTCACTCAAGTGATTGAGTGTCCTTCTAGCTTTTTTCCTCTTGTGCCCCCCATGGGCCAACAAGCGAGAAAGCAGCTTTCTTTCTGTCCGCGGTCTGAGTGGCGCTTTCGGTTTCACCACATTTAAATCTCCCGCGGTATCCCGGTCAACGACCACAGCCACATCACCCACGTGGCTTCTCCTGCGAGAGATGCCGAGTCCTTCTAGAACTCTCCTTCTTCCCTCGGGCTCCCCTGAGTTGGGGACCCCTCATCTGCCTCAAAAAAAAAGAACGAAAAGAAGCTCTCTGGCAATGGAATTTACCAGTCCTGGCGACGCTTTCTCACTGTCTGCGGTCTGAGCAGTCCAGACTAGAGGCTGAAGTGAGTCTAACAGGGAATAAATGGGAAAGGAATCATACAGTGACTGGTCCAGATGCCCCATGCATCCTTGGCATAGACTTCCTCAAGAAAGGGGATTATAAGGACCCAAAAGGGTATCGATGGGTCTTTGGTATAGCAGCTGTAGAGACTGAGGACAAGAAACAGCTGACTGTCCTGCCTAACCTTTCAGAGGAGTCTGCCATTGTGGGTAAGATGAGAGTTGAGGATCAAAAGGTGCCAATTGCTACTAAAATGGTGCACCAATGACAATATGCCACCAAGCGAGACTCTGTAGCTCCTATCCAGAAGCTGATCCATCAACTAGAGAGTCAAGGGGTGGTTAGCAAAACGTGCACACCCTTTAACAGTCCTATATGGCCAGAGCGAAAATCTAATGGGGAATGGAGATTAACAGTAGACTGTCGTGGCCTGAATGAGGTTACACCAGCAATGAGTGCTGCCGTGCCAGACATGTTGGAACTCCAGTATGAACTGGAGGCAAAGGCCGCTAAATGGTATGCTACTGTTGACATTGCTAAAGCATTTTTCTCTATCCCTATAGCACCAGAGTGTAGGGCTCAGTTTGCTTTCACCTGGAGAGGTGTCCAATACACCTGGAATCGACTGCCCCAGGAGTAGAAACATGGCCCTTCCATTTGCCATGGACTGATCCATACTTCACTGGAGAAAGGTGGAGCTCGAGAACACCCGCAATACATTGATGACATCATCGTGTGGTAGAACACAACAGAAGGGTTTGAGAAAGGTAAGAAAATAATTGAAATCCTTTTAGATGCTGGTTTTGCCATAAAAAGAAGCAAGGTCAAAGGACGTGCATGAGAGATCCAGTTTTTCATAACCACATGGCAAGATGGGCGTCGCCAGATCCCGATGGATGTGGTTAACAGAATAACAGCAATGTCCCCACCAACTAACAAGAAGGAAACACAAACCTTCTTAAGTGCTGTGGGTTTCTGGAGAATGCATATTCCTGGTTACAGTCAGATTGTAAAACCTCTCTATGAAGTGACTCGAAAGAAAAACAATATTAATTGGGGTCCTGAACAAAAACAGGCCTTTGAACAGATCAAACGAGAGATTGTACATGCAGTAGCCCTTGGTCCAGTCCGAACTGGACAGGACATTAAAAATGTGCTCTATACTGCAGCTGGGAATAATGGTCCTACCTGGAGCCTCTGGCAGAAAGCACCAGGGGAAACTCGAGGTCGACCCCTAGGATTTTGGAGTCGAGGATACAAAGGCTCCAAGGCCAACTATACTCCAACTGAAAAAGAAATATTGGCAGCCTATGAAGGAGTTCGAGCTGCTTCAGAAGTGATCGGTACTAAAGCACGGCTCCTCCTGGCACCAAAGTTACCAGTCCTAAACTGGATGTTCAAGGGCAAGTTCCCTTCCACTCATCATGCCACCAATGCCACATGGAGTAAGTGGGCTGCATTAATCACCCAGAGAGCTTGAATAGGTAATCTCAGTCATCCAGTAATCTTAGTATTGATCATGGACTGTCCAGAAGGTAAAGACTTTGGAATGCCACCAGAACAGGTGGTGACACGTGCTAAAGAAGCCCCACCATATAATCAGTTATCAGACAATGATAAGCAATATGTTCTGTTTACTGATGGATTTTGCCAACCTGTAGGAAACCATTGAAAGTGGAAAGCTGCTGTTTGGAGTCGCACACGACGAGTAGCAGGAGCAGCTGAGGAAGAAGGTGAATCAAGTCAGTTTGCAGAGGTAAAAGCCATCCAGCTGGTTTTACACATTGCTGAACGCAAAAAGTGGCCAGTTCTCTATCTCTACACTGATTCATGGATGGCAGCCAATGCCTTGTGGGGATGGTTAAAACAGTGAAAGCAGAATAACTGGCAGCGCTGATACACGGAAAGACTCCACTACTGAATAAGCAGTTTGTGATGTCCCCAGAGGGTGTCTGAGGGGGTTTTCTGGGCCCCCGGCACCCTTGGGCTGTGTGTGTGTCAGGAACTGTCCGGCACGTGACAGGTCTCGAGAGATAGGCAGGCAAGAGTTGGGCGGTGCTGGCAGTCCCACACCAATTTGCAGACTGGACTCTCTTTGCAGGGAATTTTGCTTCCTCCCTGGAGCCCGAATCAGGGATGTCACCTTGGCTGCAGTGATCAGTACGTGTAGGGGTTGCTTCAGAAGAAAAACACCTTAATAACAAATGTCCCCTCTCCTTCTCCTTTCTGTTAGCTTCTATTGCCAAGCACAACGTCATATGGTATGGAATATCCCTTTGGTCAGTTGGTGGAAGCTGTCCTGGCTGTGTCCCCTCCCAACCTATTGCCCACACCCAGACTACTGGCCTTTGGGGGTGGAGGGTTTGAAGAGACAGCCTTGATGCAGTGCCAGCACTGCTCAGCAATAGCCAAAATATAGGTATGTGTCACGGTTTAGGGTCAGGGCATCCCCTTAAACCTATAACAGACGCTCTCTGTTAACCCCCACCTTCCTCCCCAGAGGGGAAAGAGAAAAGGGAATAAGGGAGAGAGACTTAGCGATTAGAAAAAGGAAACTAGAACAGCTTTAATGAAAATGAAATTAATAATTACAAAAAATGTAATATATACAAATATATACAAAACCAGTATCAAACCCAACCCCCTTAGGTTTGGTAATTACATCACCGTCACCACTGATGTTGTGCAGGCACCGGGGGAGTCCCAGACTGGGCCCCGCAGCAGACGGGAGCTGTGTTCAGGAGCTGGATTCTGGTACTGGGTTCAGGAACACGCAGATTGGATCGAAGGCAGAGTGGACAGAGGCCTCCTTGGATGCCTTCCACCCTCTGCACCCCCCAATGTGGTACACAGGACCCAGCAGTGGCCTTGGTCTGCATACCAATCCTTGGTAGCAACTCTACCCATGGGGTGTTATCACTGCTAGAAGCAGACACTGCCTGTGAAAACAGGCTGCTAACATCAGAAAGTTCAGTTAATTAAAAGAACTGAGCTGAAAAGTAAAATTACTGAACAGAATTAGTTCTGTTTTCACTCAAACCAGGACAGTATGTTATCAACACCATTCTAGTTACAAAGCACAGCACTATGAGGGCTGCTATGGGAAAAATTTACTCCATCCCAGACAGACCCAATACAATAAAACTAATTTTTAAAAAAGACCTTGATTGAAGTAAAAAAAAAATCTCTCCAAAACAAGCAATGTGGAAGCTGAGGGAGGAATACATCCATAAGACAGACAGTAGCTGTGTAAATGGTGCCATATAAATGCATTTTTACATTTGTCAGTGTTGTTTACTTCGAGAGACATGTAACATTGCATCAGTGCAATAGAGTAAGATGAATAATAGGAGAACTATACAGAACTATACCATTTCAGCCAAAAATGTGAGCTAAAATAGTTTTGCATTATTTATACTTTCATATATTCAATATTTTTCTGGCTACTGTTGTGTTCAGTGGAGTTTGCCTGTACCACAGCTAGAATTTGGTTCCAACATTTAAACAGGTTCTAATCTCTAATACAGCAGATGAACAGATTCCTTTACATTACTCTGTATGTATTTTAGCAATTTTGAAAAACAATAAAATCATATGAAGAGTATTAAATGTCATATACAAATTATGAAATTGATTAGATACTCCCAGACTCAGTAAAAGAGTACTAGTGCGGGAAATTAAAATGAAGTAAACCCTTTTTTTTAAAATAATGCAAGGTGAGTACTGGGAAAGGTGCCTGTGAGAGCATGGAAAGTAACAGTTCATAATGCAAAGACACTCTCTCTTCCGCAAGGGAACCTGTAAATGATGGTAATGCCAACTCAGACAAGCCTAAGAACTGAATGCATGCTGCTAGCTAGGCTTCTGGGAAACCTTCAATGGTCATAACAACTGAAAAGCCCCCTGGAGATCATGACAGTCACAGTGAAATATTTCCACCTGGCATGAAAAAACTTGGTTTTTGAGTAAGGAAGTGAAATGTGATTTTCCTTAACCATCAGGTAGAACAGCCTATAATGCTGATGATAAACATTAATTTAATATTTCAGGATAGTGGCTACCAAGGATGCTCTTGTTCAACATCTGTCTTGGAAAATCATGCAATCCAGACAGTGTAAATACAAAAGTTTAATGAAAATACATTTAAAGGTGTATAAAAAAATTGCTGCATCAAAATGCAATCAAATGCAATGCAGATGGAACCAAACCAATTTACATTTTGATACATGGAAAAACTCCACTACTGAATAAGTAGTAAAGTAGGTATGTTTATTCCAGCGCTGGGACACATGAGGGATAATTCCTCCAAAGTCATGAGTGCCCCCAGCTGCTTTCAGCTTAGTATATATTGGGTTACGTGTTCCATATTCATTAAGTTTCACAATAGGCCTATACATATTCATTACCTAGCCCCGCCCAGACTCGCTTCATATTATAATGAACCCAAAAGTCATTTTCATCTGCGTTGTGCTTGTGCAGTGTCATCTGGTGGTCGTGGGTAGGGGTCCCCAGGATGAAGTAAGAGTCTTCCTCAGATGAAGTAAAGAGTCTTCCTCATCCTAAACTTTTCACCTCACTTTTCTGCGCATGCTCTTTATGTCCCTGGCCCGAGCTCAAACCTCAAGGCTGGTTTAGGCTGGTTTATGTTGTTTTTTGGTTCGAGAACAAGGACTCGTTTCGAGGCTCTCCCCATTATCAGTCACTCCTTAGGCTCCTCTCCTGCTTTGGTAGACGTAACAGATGTTGAGCTAGTTGCACATTGTCCTTGGAACATATCTTCCCATTAAAACATTTAATCTCTGTCTCCCCTCCTGATTCAGTCCCCCCTTTTCTGTCAAGTTAGTAAATTCTTTTACTAATACATAAATCTTCTTATAATGATCTTTTACGGTTAATATCACTTAATGTGTTTCCACGTGCATTTGACAAGGTATTCAAAACTGATAGCTTCTTCAGCATTCTATACTTCCAAAAAAACAACGCGATAGACAACGCAAGGCAAACACTTACCAAAATTAATAAAACTATTATGGGGTGACATCACGTATTCAGAATGCCAGTTGCAGTAGGTGACCACCTGAAAAGTGCGTCCCACCAGGTATGACTTGCATCTTGTTTTACTCTTTGCATGATTCTGCTTATTTTTTGTGTGTCATGATGGATGGTCATTAAGGTTTTTTTCCCCCGTTTTTCTGATTTCCTCGAAAATCTCAGTTAGATCTTGATGATCTACTAATTGCTTTACTAATGTGAGGTCCATTCCAATAGATGTGGGTAGCAATTTATGGTATATGTCATAGTTAGACTTTATCAGTTGATGAGATACAACTGGTGCTGAATATGAAAAGTCACACCCAACAATCTTAATAAAATTACAAATACAAAAGTTAGAGTTACTCCTTTCAACTACATTTATATTACTATCATCTATCACTATAGAAGTAGAGATAGTTCTGAAACACACACAGCCATGACCAATATATACAAGTACAGTTTTTAGTGTACTATCTGGATGGATTTCAAAGTGACAAATGCCTTGTTCCATGTCAAGACACATGTCTCTGGCATCAAGTGTATTACTTTCACAGATAAATCCTTGTTGTTCCCGTGTGATGCAAGATTCTAAATTCACCGTTTGCCATTTTTCTTGTACCATCCGAGCCCATACCCTATGTTCAGAGGGATAAAAGACTGTTTCTTTACGGTTTAGTCCCAATGCAACAACAGGATGAATTACAGAAACTGTGGCATTATGTATAGTAAGCACAAAGGCAGTCGCTATGTCAGTAATTGGATTATAGGTGAAATATGTCACAGAATCACAGAATGTTAAGGGTGTCCTTGAAAGCCAATACAAAATCAATATTCGGAGCTATCTTTGTGTCACGGTTTTTTCTTGCTTGGTGATATTTCCATTGGCTTTAGTCTGAATTTCTGAGACTGGTTGCTTCCAGTCAGAGTTGGGTGAAGGTTAATTTCAGCAGGCTTGTGCAAAAGCTATTTCCTAGGGAGAATTATTGTTGCCTTGCGTCAAATCACCATCCTCATTCCTGCTCTCTGTTTTCGGATTTAGATTAAAAAAGAAGGGAGTGAAAAGTGAGTGTGGGAAGCCAGAAGACTGCTGAACTGGAAACACATAGGAACATTCACTTCAAAGAAGGGAGCAGATATCTAGGAAGTTTCAGAATGCAGTCTTTGCTTTTTGCTCTGGAAGAGCAGAGCTCTGCCTGTGACCAGAATGGGCACTTGCACATGCACTGCCAGGGCACTAGCAATGTCCTGTTCCCAGTGTGGACCCATGTCACTCATCTTGAAGTTATCCCCAAAACAATTCTGAATTTTTAAAGCTCTCTGACTCTGCAGATCTAGGCACCTTCTGAGAAATAAACAGGATTTAATTTTCTTCTGCTCCAGGTTTCTTCCTTTTAGAGGCTTTCTCTGTCAGAGCCTGTGATACCAGCACTTGAAGCCATTGGTAGAGCAAACCCATTGCAAAAGTTTAGATCGAAGCAGTATCCCCTGTGGATATGTTTACAGGGAAATCTTGAAGTTCATCTAAACAGTGATGTTCCAGATCAAGGCACCACAGCTGTGACATCAAGTAACTGCTGACATGGCTCAAAGTCATTTAGCCACACAGAATTTGAGGAAACCAATCTGATAGCATTGTATCTATGCCTTTGCTTCACCGTCCTCAGTCCTCTCTGATATATAATTGGCAGCTGTTCAAGAAAAAGGCTCAGCACCTAGGTGGAGAAATGTATGGCATATATACCACAGCCAAGTATGATGTAAATGGCATGGAATAAGGGGAGGAATGTCCTGGTTTGAGTGAGAACAGAACTAATTCTGTTCAGTGATTTTACTTTTCAGATCAGTTCTTCTAACTAAGTGCACTTTCTGAAGGTAGCAGCCTGTTCTCACAGACAGTGTCTGCTTCTCGCAGTGATAAAACCTCATGTTTAGATTTACTACCAAGGATTGGTATGCAGACCAAGGCCACTGCTGGATCTTGCGTACCACATTGGGGGGTTGCAGAAAAGTGAAAGGCCACACCTGCAAGGAGGAGCACACAGAACAGGTGACCCTAACCTGACCAACAAGGTATTCCATCCCATATACATCATATTCAGCATAAAGCTGAGGAATCTGAGAGGTCTGTGGCTCTTCTCCCCTCTTGGACTGCTTTGCCAGCTTTGCTTGGCTCGACTCATGTCCTCTTTTGGTTCCTTCCTCCAAGCATCCAAGGAGGACTCTATCCATTCTGCCTTTGATCCCAATCTGTGTTTTCCTGAATCCAGTACCAGAATCCAACTCCTGAACACAGCTCATGTCTGCTGTGGGGCCCAGTCTGGGACTTCCCCGGTGCCTGCTCCACAGCATCAGTGGTGACAATGATGTAATTAGAATCAGGGGGGTTGGATTTGATACTGGTTTTGTATATATTTTTATATATTCCATTTTTATTATTATTAATTTCATTTTAATTAAAGCTGTTCTAGTTTCCTTTTCTAATCACTAAGTCTCTCTCCCTTATTCCCTTTCTCTTCCCCTTTGGGGAGGGAGGGGGGTTAACAGACAGCATCTGTTATAGGTCTAAGGGTCTGCCCTGACCCTAAATCATGACATTGGTATAAAGCTGAGGGATCATGAGGGTCTCACCCCTCTTGGACTGCTTTGCCAGCTTTGCTTGACTTAACTCATGTCTTCTTTCGGTTTCTTCCTTGGAGCATCCAAGGAGGACTCTGTCCTGTTGTGATTAACGTGTCCTATCCTCGGTGCTGAATCCCAGGAGACACCGAGGGTCCAGTGTCAGACTCTCATAGAGAAAAAGGCAAAATGGCGTTTTATTAAAAGCTACAGGCACTTATATCCTAGTAACAGAGCCAGCCCTTCGTGGGAGGTTTCCTACCTAGTTCCTACGTTTCCGTTACAGCACGTGATTTCCACATCGCCACATCCCTGTACTACCACACTGTCCATTCTGCCTTTGATCCCAGTCTGTGTGTTCCTGAATCCGGTACCAGAATCCAACTCCTGAACACAGCTCATGTCTGCTTCTGGGCCTAGTCTGGGACTCTCCTGGTGCCTGCACGGTGATGGTGATGTAATTACCATTGGGGGGTGTTGGGTTCGATAGTGGTTTTGTATATATTTGTATATATTCAATTTTATTATTATAATTTTCATTTCCATTAAAGCTGTTCCTAGTTTCCTTTTCCCTTTCTCTTCGCCCTTGGGGTAGGTGAGGGTTTAACAGAGAGCATCTCTTATAGGTCTAAGGGTCTGCTCTGACCCTAAAATGTTATAAATATGATGGCAGACAGGAGATGGAAGGTTTGGGGCGGCAGGAGGAAAATTGCACCTGTGTCCCAGGGCTGGGATCGCTGTCAAAAAATCTAGAGAAGTTGCTCACAGAAGTTCATCCCTGTGGGTAATTACAGCCGCTCTTCGCAGCCTTTAAAAGCCCATCATGTTCTTTGCTGTTTCTTCATCTGCAAAGCAGAAAGGTTTCGACACTTTTGATTGAACCTTTTGGGGAGAAGTGAGCAAAATGTTGCAGTTTCTATGTGAAAAAGCCAAGAGTGAGTCAAGATGTCTTAGTGCTGACCTTGAGTACTGGCGCTTGGTGCCTATGAAAGGAAACTTCCTGGCATCAAGATGAACTGGGCACTTGCGGAAGACCATAACGGACACTCACACACAGACCAATGTGATCAAGCGAATGCCATTTATTATGGGTGGATCATGAAAAGGACTGAGAGGAGCTCTTGGATATTGAAGAACTGGAGCTTCTCGCGTTTGCAAGCTCATGTCATTCAGTTACGTTAAGACTTCCCTCAATAGCCCCTCCACCCCTCCTTTCTCTTCCCTTTGCTCACTAGGGGTGCTGACAGACCCAGGAGAGGGAGGGGACGCTGGCAAGGCAGGGCGTGTTTTGGTTTCAGGTCGACAATCTGGCCCACCCACCGCTCCATCTGGTCGCACAGTTACTTCCGCATTCCTGCCACATGCTGTACTGCTGCCGGACTGGTCACTGCCATTCCCGCCAGCAGGTGACACCTCCCCACAAAAGGAGGGTTTAGCAGTCCCGTGTAAACTGGGTACCGGTATGCGCATTTCAAAAGGATTTAAGGAGGACTCGGACTCGGTACTCCCATCCTCCTTAGGTGAATGTGAAGTGTTAGGGCTTAATGCCACAAAAGCAGAGGCGGCTGCAGCACGCTTCCCTTTCATAGATTGCAGGGTCTCCTTAATCAGCTTCCATAAAGTAGAATATTTGAGTGCTTCCTTCACCTCTTTTCCCCCGTCGCTAATATCATCCCATAGGCCACTCCCTATGGCTTCCCAGGTGGACAACTCAAACGCTGTACCGACCCCGGGGATCAAGTTTCTTTCTGTTGCCCATAGCAATAGTTCTTTTAAAGTCTGATTCTCATATCGAATCCCTCTCTTAGAGAGGATATGTTGGAGGAGCTTTATCACGGCTTCTTCCTCTTTAGTGATAGCCGACCCCATCTCCTCCCCGACCGCTCACTTGCCTTAGCAGCGAGATTCAACTCTGTTGTCTCTGTTGTGGTGCACCTCTGCCGTGCGTCGGGCTGTTCCGCACGTAGTAGCCAGGGCAGCGACTGCTTTCGGTTGGCTTTCCACCCTCCAGCTGCCTTCTTCATGCCATTATCACAGCTTCAGCAGCTACTGAGGGTCCCTGTTTTGGTGCCACTTGCGGGAGACCATAACGGACACTCACACACAGATCAATGTGATCAAGCAAATGCCCTTTATTATGGGTTACATAGTTGCTTATATATCTCACTATTCCTAACATGCCCTACTAACCTCTACATGATTGGTCACTTCATAAAAAGCTATGCACTCGTAATTATACATGATTGGTGACTTCTGGCTGTCAACACGGCAGGCACACAGCAGTCTTTTCCCTTATCTTCCTTCTTGACATCAGGGAGTTGTTCTTCTCTTAGTTGTCTTCCTCTCTCGCAGCTGTGGCTGACCTTGAGGCCTCATTCTTGTAATAAATTTTGTTAGCTTATGAAGGCTGGATTGCTCACATGTCCATTGCTAGACAAAAGCTCCTCTACAGGCACTGTGTTTCTTTCTCTGGCTGCTGCTGTTCTGAAAGACACTGGGATTAATGATGCTAGAATATATCGTTTGTTTAGATATTTTTTTTGACATACAAATATACCTACAGTATAATTTGTTGTAATGTTAGTAGTTCAGTCCTGTGATGTTTGCTATAGAAAATCTTCACTTCAAACCAGTGGGAAATTTTGCTAGGGTGAGGAGTGTAGGTCTGGCCTCTGATTCACCTTTTTTCTTTTCCATTGCAACACAATTAACCTTTTCATTAGAAGAGCTGTGTTCCAAATAAGCAAACTTCTCAATATCTATTACTGAGCCATTTCAAGCTGTCTCTTGCTTTGGAACAAAACATATTTGTTCCAGCCATGCATGACATTTGAAGACCTATTTATACAACGTGTCAGCTCCATTTTTTTTCTTCATCCTGATATTTTCCTCTGTATTTTTGGTTCGACATCCAAATTGCAAGGAGTGAGTCTGATGCTGGTTTCCTCCTGCTCTATTCCAGACCAAGGCACTGGCTGCCTTTAGCCTTTCTCCTGTTTTGTGGGTAGAACTGAAACAACCCAAAATCAAACACAGTTTTGCCTACTTCATCCTCTCTGCACTGAGACCAGCACCATGAGACAGTTGTGGGATGGAGTGCATGAAGAGCTTGCAGAACGATCTGGTATTATTACAATTTGTCTCTCATTGCCCTGCCTGTGGAATGTACATGGCCACAATCCCTTCTGCTGGAGGAGACTCTGAAGGCCAGACAAATTTCCAGCTTGCATCACTAAATATGTCCTCCTGCAAAATACTTGCATTTTCCTTAGACATGTTCATAATATGTCCCAAGTCTCTCAGCCTTTCTTGTCTAACAGCACAATGCTAACTGATGCAACAAAACTCAAAGCAAATTAAAAAAAAAAAAAAGAAATCATTATTAAGATATCAAGTAATAATACTTAATATCCTCCTGATTTTAAGATCAAATAAGTGTAAATGGTTATGGAGTTTTGATCCCTCCTTTCCCCTGTAAATAAGTTAACTTGAGATCAATCTTCTTCCAGAAGGGACACAGGGTAGTTGTGGGAGATGAGCTGAGCAGTCAGCAGAGCAGCAATACAGATCTGTTGATGTTAAAACCATGGGAAAGAACATTGTAGTTAGGGAAGGTAAACTTTGTAACTGCAGACGCTAAACAGCCTTGAGTTAGAGATAAGGAGAATGTTGAGGAGTTGCAATGCTAAAAATAGCAACCAGAACAGGGGTATATAAGCACACTTGTCTGTAAAATAAAGGTCTTCACTTCTACACCAAAATGGAGTCCATGAAATCAATCCCCACAATTGTTGCCCAAACAGGGACATGAATCACCAAGCTAGAGCAACTGGTGTCAGAGCCCAGCTGAACGCAATCAGCCAGTGGAAAAAGAGCTGAAGAAGTCCAGACAAACAAACACGGTGAAGGTGAGCAGTGGGGATGATGGGGGTAACATGACTAAGGAGGAGAAGTCGGTCGTGAACATTTTTAAGAAAATCTTGGGGAAAAAAAAGGCATTAAATATGATGAGATGCAACTTTGTGCCATGTTGACATGGTGCAAAGGGAAAGGCTTGGGATTGGAACTGATGGAGGTTTTTGAAACTAAAACCTGGGATGAGGCAGGCATTAAATTTTGGGACAGAGCAACAAAGGCCGATAGAGCGGCAGCTGAACTGTTAACCTCTTGGAGAATCATTTTAGAGGTAATGAAAAAACAGGAGGGGCAAGTCACTGTACAAAGAGCAAAGAGACTGCCCCGCTTCTCCAAGTACCGAGCCGTCTGCTCCCCTGCCGCCCGCTCCCCCGGCTGACCCCCCGCCCCCCGGTCACATGCAAGAAACAGGCTTTCGTGGCATGAAGAACGGGGGGGGGGGGGGGGAGGATTCGAATAACGACCCTTTTGACCCAGGGACAGTCGATCCAGAAAAGGAGCCCGATCTATATCCCCCGACCCCCAGTGTCATTGGGCACGTATCCAACAGGAAGCGATGGAAGCCGGGGACGGAGCTCTTGCTGAAGCCCTTCAGGCTTATCCTGTCACACACTGAGCCGCGCCATGGCGACGACGGCGGCCACGGCGGGCAGGCGGCTGAGCCCCGGTAGCCCCGCGGCGGGGCCTTCCCCCTCCCCTCCCCCTCTCCCTTTCTTTCCCCCAACCCCCGCGCCGTCTCTCGCACCAACACAACCGCCAGCGGCGACCCGCGGACCCCTCCGACGAGCGGCCCGGGTGAGGGTAACGCCGCCCTCCGCTTGCGCCGGCTCCCCCTCTCTCGGCCATCGCCCCTGCCGTGCTCCCGCCCGCACCACCAGAGCGCTCTCCAGCCTTCATTTCCCCACCCACCCCCCTGGGAGGGTGTTGGGGAATGGCTAGAAAACAAGGGCCATGTATCTTTAAAGGAAATGCTTGCTGAGGCTCGGCAGAAGTTATAGCAAGGAACAGCAAGGTCAGCATGTCCTTGTGCTTGTGAGCTGTACAACAGAATGTTGTGGTCAAAGGAATGAGAATGTGGGTTGTAACTATCACTGCAAGGGGGTTGGATTATGAAAATGTATTCTTTAAGCAATAACCAATGAGTAACAGACAAGTGTGCCTATTAATAAGATGACTGTATAAAAGCACCCTTCTGATCTCTAATAAAAGAAGTTTGCCTACCAATCATATTGATTTACTGCATCTTCCCTCGCCGCTCCGCAAATGGTGACCCCGACGTGATATTTGCAGAACAACAGCAGCGACGAGCGAGAAAGCACTGGTGAGCAGCATCCGGAGGGCAGAAGGAGCAGCAACGATGGCGTTTAGTGCTTCTGTGCCTGGGACGACCCGATAGCGGAGCTCCCGCCGCTCGATTTCGGCTGCCTGCGTGGAACACTGCAATTGGCTCCAGGCTTCAGGTAGATAATGGAACGACAGGCAGCCTATGAACTTTTACAGTGCTTTTTAGAAAAGTGGGGAATTCAGGAAATTAACCTTAAAAAGGAATTAGTGGGATTATGAACATATGGAGTAGAACAAGGCTATTTTAGGGACCCTAATACGGTTTTTGATGTAGATGAATGACGAGGGTTTGGAGATTATTTATGGGCAAAAGTAATTGATGAAGATAAGACATCCAGAAAGCTGGCATGTCCTTGGAGGGCTGTTATTAACTGTCTGAAGCAGTATCATGCAGAACAAAGGGTTGCAGCCATGGCGAGTTCTTATCTCCAGGCGGGCGTGTCTGGCGGGGAGGGAAAGCCAAAAGCAGTGCCAGGTCGGCTAGAGCTAGGGAGCGATAACGATCCAACGCCTCCTACAACTCGCTCGATTGTGGTTGCAAAAGCCTCTGACGATGAATTCAGTCCTCCCCCGCAATCCTGTGAACCTTCTGCACCGTCTGCACCTCTGGCGGTAACCCAGCTCCCAGGAGGTCCAGACGGGCTGCTGCCTGGCTATGAATCCCAATTAGAGGAGGAAGCCACACAATATCATCCTGAGGAGGTCACTCTTAGTGCTAAGGCTGGCACTGGGCAGCCCAAAGGGCCAGTGGTCAAGGGAGTAGACTGGAGGTCCATAGTGAAAGAGGCAATAGAAGCAGGAGATAAGGGCCTGAGCTCCGAGAGCTCGACAACACACATGCCTTTCCTGTAGTATTCACACAGGATGGGCAAGGGAATGTCACGGCTAATTATAGCCCTCTTGACTGGAAATTACTCTCGCAGCTACGGAGTACAGTAGCTGAGACAGGTATTCATGGGGAGCCAGCAAAACAGATGTTAAACTACATTTGGGGCACCGGTATTTTGTTACAAGAGGATATTAAGACAGTAATGAGGATGATTTTGTCTCAATCAGAGTTAATGCTGTGGCAGGCTCATTGGCATAATCTGTGTGAGACTGCAGCTAACTTGCAGAGGGGACCGGCCAATCCCTTGAATGGTGTTACGGTTGAGAGACTCATGGGAACAGGTCTGTTCTCCACCATCGAAACTCAAGCTCCTCTAGGTCCTGAGGTGTTAAAGGAGGCTATGCGCTTGGCTCGTATGGCTTTGGGGAAAGTAAGAACTACACCCCCCACTCCCTCTTATATAAGTATCAAACAGGGCAGGGAGGAACCTTTTGCCGCCTTTGTAGATCGAGTAACTGAGGTGATTAACCGCACGGATGTTCAAGACTGGATGAAAGGCGCACTGTTACAGCAATGCGTGCTAGAAAATGTGAACGTGCCTACTCGCTCTATATTGGTAACAATGCCTGCCGATGCCAGTGTGGAGGCTATGTTGCAAAGAATGAGCAGAGTGCCTATAGGCCATCAGGCTATGTTAGTTGAGGTAGTTAAAGAAGTAGGACTTAGAATTCAAGAAAACCAGGGTCAGGTCCTAGCCGCACTGGCACCTTTGCACGCTGTGGTGGGTTGACCCCGGCACGGCACCAGGTGCCCACCAAGCCCTTCTATCACTCCCCCCGACCCCCTTCAGCACAGCACGCAGGGAGAGAATAAGACACAAAGCAAAGGGGTGTGGGTTATGATAGATAAGATGTTATTTTCTACTTCCCATCCACAGGCGATGTCGGGCCGAGTCCAGGAAGCAGGGCTCCAGGAACACGTAGCAGCCGCTTGGAGGACAAAGCAGAATGCTCCCCCATCCTCCTCCTGCCCTCTCCCTTTATTGTTGAGCTGACGTCATATGGTATGGAATAGCCCACTGGTCAGCTCAGGTTGGCTGTGTCTTCTCCCCCATCCTGCCCCCCATCCTCTGGTGCCGTGTGAGCACTGGCAGTCATAACACGGGTGTGTTATCAACACCCTCCAGCTCCCAGTGCTGCAGCATGAGGGCTGGATGGGGAAAAGCAGCTCAGCCAGACCCACTACACACGCCAATCACACAGCTGTGTCTGCACCTCGCGGAGCTCCTCGTCTGCGCTGTTTTCGCAGTGGACAAGGACATACGCTTCGAGAATGTACCATAACCGTTGTCTGGTACTCTAAGTGCCAGATGGAGAACCATAACGCGGTGGCTTGTCAGCGAAAACAGGAAACCGAGCACGAGGGGGCTGCCATGCGATGACACTAACAGCAGCTCCAGCGATGGTGTCAGGCCCAAGGTCAGCAGGGAACTCTTGCCAGCCAGCGAACTTCGCCCCAGCAGCACAGGAAGTCTCGGCCTGGACCTGGCCACCACAGTAGACATAACGCTGATCAACAACTGGGTTGCTTGTGTTCCTCCTGGGGTTCAAGGACTGCTTACCTGCAGGGGACAACTCTATGGTGCCTTACTCATAGGCCGCTCGTCTGCGGCATTAAAGGACTAGTAATAATTCCTGGCCTTATTGATGCGGACTGTACTGGAGAGATAAAAATTATGTTGCAAACCCATTTTCCTCCTATGATGATTCCGGCAGGAAGCCGTATTGCCCAGCTCGTCCCATTGCCCCAACTGGTCCAGGAAACCACCGTTGGCCAGGTTTTGCCTCGAGGAAACAAGGGATTTGGGTCCACAGGAGGAATGGCCCTATTGACTGTGCCCATGAATACTCGGCCTGTAGTGAATGTCACTTTAACTTGGGGGCCAGAAAGTTTGAACATAAGGGCCTTGTTGGACACTGGGGATGATCTTACTATAGTTTCCAGTATTATCTGGCCAAAAAATTGGCCACTACAGAGTGTGGCCGGGACAGTAGAGGGGGTTGGTGGGCCACAGCAGTCCGGTGGAGTGCTCCTGTAATGTTGCAGATTGATGGACAGGTGGTAATGGTTCCAATAACAGTTATGCCACTACTGGCGGGGGTGTTCGCCCTTGTTGGCCGAGATGTACTGAGGCAGCTCGGAGCTATGCTGACAACGGACACAGCTTTTCGGTAGCGGCCATTGCATGGACTTTCCCAATTCCACTAACATGGCTCACGGAAGAGCCTGTGTAGGTTGAGCAGTGGCCACTGAAACAGGAAAGTCTTGTCCAGGCACATGCCCTTGTGCAAGAGCAACTGGAACAAGGCCATGTTTGTTTATCCACCAGCCCCTGGAATACGCCTGTCTTTGTTATATGTATCGTTGCAACTTCGGGATGGCTGGTACCTCATCCAAAACAAAATGTCTGGGTAACACTTGCAAATTTAACTGGACAAGACACATTATGTCTAGCGGTGGCTAACCCTGAGAATCCCTTTTCCTTGTGTTTTGTGGGAGTCCCTGTGGACATTTGGCCCTGTCCGTTATTCCATACCCATGGTTGTCCCAACAGCACAAAGAGTCATGTCGACCAATGGGATGAGATATCGGCGCGGTACCCGATTAGCACCCAGGAGCCTCAGGAACTAGAACTGTTGGGCTCGGTAAAAATGGATGCCTGTATCATGTTTAATTTTACTGGGAACCAGACCATTACGAAAGGTGCCAGGCCCCAGTCGGTTAACAGTTCTATCTCTGTTTACCAGAATCAATCTGCATGGTGTAATTATACTGCAACCAATTGGTCGAAATCCAGCTATGTCCCACAGATACTACCCCCGGGGATGTTTTTGATCTGTGGGGATCGCACATGGCCCGGGATACCTTCTCAAATAGCGGGGGGACCGTGTTTATTAGGGAGACTAACATTATTGACACCTAACATTAGTATGATATTGAACATTACACGGCACCGTAACAAGCGGGCTGCACACGCTTTTAATCAAGACTGTAGGGATGACATTGATTTTTGGTCAGCTGAAAAAATCATTGCTGCTTCATTTTTTGTGCCTGGTGTAGCCTCAGCACGAGCTTTGTCAACCTTGAATAAATTAGGATGTTGGCTTAGCAAACAATCTAATGCTACTTCGGTTGCCCTTGCGGGACTATTAGCCGATGTAGATAGCATTCGACATGCTACTTTACAGAATAGAGCCGCCATTGATTTTTTGTTGTTAGCTCAGTGTCACGGTTGTGCAGAATTTGAAGGAATGTTTTGTATGAATCTTTCTGACCAGTCTGAATCTATTCATAAGAGCATTCAATTTCTGAAGGATGGAGTGAAGAAATTAAGGATAAGTGATGGCTTATATGGGTGGTTGAAAGTATGGGGCCTGACTGGGTGGCTGCTCGACATTGTAAAGCAATGTTTTAGTGTTTTAGTAATCATCTTTGTTATATTAATGGTTATACCATGTATGTTGCAATGTTTAAGCACTATGATTATACAAAGAATTAACAAACTAAAAATGTGTGGCTTGTACAAAAAGAAAAGGGGAATTGTTGGGGAATAGCTAGAAAACAAGGGCCATGTATCTTTAAAGGAAATGCTTGCTGAGGCTCGGCAGAAGTTATAGCAAGGAACAGCAAGGTCATCATGTCCTTGTGCTTGTGAGCTGTACGATAATAGAATGTTGTGGTCAAAGGAATGAGAATGTGGGTTGTAACTATCACTGCAAGGGGGTTGGATTATGAAAATGTATTCTTTAAGCAATAACCAATGAGTAACGGACAAGTGTACCTATTAATAAGATGACTGTATAAAAGCACCCTTCTGATCTCTAATAAACGACCAATAAACCAATCATATTGATTTACTGCATCTTCCCTCGCCGCTCCGCAGGAGGGTCTCCCCCACGCACGGCTCGGGGCCCGCTGCAGAATGGTATTCGTTTGTGCTGTACTTCTGAAAGAAGAATTGAGAATCCATTACATAGTTACACTTTTGGGAAAAACTCTCCTCCTAATGTATTTCGAAAACTAATTGAATTATCATAGGAATTCAGCATGGAAGGACCTGTGAGTGCCGGAGAAAGTCCAGCGTACGTCTCCATGGAAATATTTAGGCTGGAAAATATTGGATCAAACTATTAGCCCTCAAATGGTCAAATTGGGAATTGATGTGAAAACACTGAATAATTTGCAAAAGGTCCTAGGAGCAATTAACTCATTCTCCCACAGGTCAGGCTATAGTTGAGCAGGCTCATGGATCTCTAAAGTCACTGTTAGAAAAGCAAAAATGGGTAATACAGGGGGAGAGCCCACAAGCTTGGATCAATAAGGCTCTCTATGTGTTGAAATATTTGAACTGAAAGATAGAAGGGATGCCGCTGACATTAAGGCATTTTCAGGCCTTAGTAGGAACTGGGCCAGGAGTTATTGGAAACGCTCAGGTCATGGTATGAAACCTAGAATCTCATATGTGGGAAGGTCCATTCACGTTAATAACATGGGATCGAGGCTATGCTTGTGTTTCCACAGGTACAGGACCACGATGGCTTCCGGCATGAACGGTAAAACCATACTTGGAAGCCTTGTCACCTGCTGCGATTTCCTAGGTATAGTGGCAGCTAAGTTCTGTTTATGGTACATTGGAAAAATATTTTGAAATGGGTGTTGTAGGACTTTAGCCAATCACCCTAGAAGATGGCTGATCACTGACCAATCGCTTTATGGGGCTAGGGTATATAAAACGGTGTTATAAATTAATAAAGTTGCTTCTTTTGCCTGCTCTTGCTGAATTTGTGTGTTGCTGCATCTCTCCGTTCCTGGTATAAACAGCAACACCATCACAACCAAGGAAAAACATATGGGTGACACTGGCTAATGCCATGGGTCAAGACACTATCTGCCTGACAACCTCATCACCTGACAACCCATTTACCATGTGTTTGGTCAGTGTCCTGATTGACCAGAGGGTGTGGGAGCGCCTATCCAATTCCACCCATTCACACCTTGCCATAAATGCAGAGAAGCTGTATGGAGGTAACTGGACAGTGTCTACGTGGGACCAATGGGCTACTTACCTGCCATATGCAGTGTTGCCTCCACAGGAACTGGAACTTCTGGGGTCTGTGCAAATGGACTGGTGTCTATTCCTTAATTATTCTGGATGTTTTGACAACTGGTTTCAAGGTCTTGGGCCTTGGATCGCAGAAAAGTGAAAGGCTACACCTGCAGGGAGGAGTGGACAGGACAGGTGACCCTAAACTGATCAATGAGATATTCCATCCCATATAAGTCATATTTGGCACAGAGCTAAGGGTCTCTGGGCTCCTCTCCCCTCTTGGACTGCTTTGCCAGCTTTGCTTGGCTTGGCTCGGGTCTTATTTTGGTTCCTTCCTCGGAGCACCTAAGGAGGTTCTGCCTTTGATTCCAGTCTGTGTGTTCCTGAACCCAGTACCAGAATCCAGCTCCTGAACACAGCTCCCATCTGCTGTGGGGCCCAGTCTGGGAATTCCCCTGTGCCCGCTCCATAGCATCAGTGGTGAAGGTGATGTAATTACCATCAGGGGGGTTGGGTTCGATACTGGTTTTGTATATATTTGCATATATTATATTTTTATTATTATTAATTTCATTTTCATTAAAGCTGTTCTAGTTTCCTTTTCTAATTGTTAAGTCTCTCTCCCTCATTCCCTTTCTCTTCCCCTCTGGGGAGGGAGGGGGGTTAAAAGAGAGCATCTGTTATAGGTCTAAGGGGCCACCCTGACTTTAAACCGTGACACCTTGAAAGATCATACAGTCCAACCCCCCCACCAGAGCAGTACTACCTAGAGCATGTTACATAGGAACGTGTCCAGGTGGGTTTTAAATGTCTACAGAGAAGGAGACTCCACAATCCCTTTGGGCAGCCTGTGCCAGTGTTCTGTCACCCTCACAGTGAAAAAAATTTTCCTTATGTTTCTGCAGAACCTCTTACGCTCCAGCTTGCACCCATTGCCCCTTGTCCTATCATTGAACATAACAGAGAAGAGCCTGGCTCCATCCTCCTGACACTTGCCCTTTATGTATTTATAAACATTAATGTGGTCACCCCTCAGTCTCCTCTTCTCCAAGGTAAAGAGACCCATCTCCCTCAGCCTTTCCTCAGCAGGGAGATGATGGAAGGTTTGTGTTATAAGATCAAAGATTAATCTTCAGAGCACCTCACAGTTGTATTTTACATAGACACACTCTCCCACTGTTGGGGAAGTGCATGATCTCTTCTGAACATGAAGTTGCAGGTCATTTTCATGCCATATGCTTAAGGTGTGCCATATTCAATCAGACTGGAACTGGCAGCCTTTGTGCATGGTGAATGGACTTTTGCTGCAAGGATCAGAGGTGGTAGCATGTGTGAGGGAATGCTTTCAATACCATGTGCTTCAAAAGCAGTGCTTGTGAGCTTTGGTTTGCATTCCAGGAGCTGGGCTAGTTCTGCGTGCATGGCCTCGCTCAGCACACATGAAACCAAACCATCCATATGCTGTACATTAAGAGTGTTTAATCTGCTCACTGACTCAATGCTCAAATACTCCCTCTACCTTTCTGTAGCAGTTTTGAGGAGTACAGAGCCTGTTGTCAAAACCTGTAATTCTATGTGTGTTTATCAACTCTTTGATAGAAACTGCAGCACTTTTAACACAAAACAGTTGAGAGAATGTTGCTGGGCACAGCCAAAAAACCTGTGGATGCTGAAAAGCTGCTAGCAGAAGGATTTTCTCAGGTTCTCACAATAGTCGGTGAGAATCCTGCCTTTCTCACCAGTGTTATGAAAAACAGTAGGAAGTTTTTTGTAGGATAGACTAACACCTGGTGGTTTGCTAAGTTCTGTTTATGGTACATTGGAAAAATATTTTGAAATGGGTGTTGTAGGACTTTAGCCAATCACCCTAGGAGATGGGTGATCACTGACCAGTTGCCCTATGGGGCTAGATTATATAAAATGGGGTTATAAATTAATAAAGTGTCTTCTTCTTCCTATCCTGGCTCTCTCTTTACTGATTTTGTGTTGCTTCATCTCTTCGCTCCTGGCATAAACAGCGACATTTGGTGACCCGCAACGTGTACTACTGTCACGGTTTAGGGTCAGGGCAGCCCCGTAGACCTATAACAGATGTTCTCTGTTAAACCCCCTCCCTCCCCAAAGGGGAAGAGACAGGGAATAAGGGAGAGAGACTTAGCAATTAGAAAAGGAATACTAGTACAGCTTTAATGAAAATGAAATTAATAATAATAAAAATATAATATATGCCAATATATACAAAACCAGTATCGAACCCAACCCCCCTGATGGTAATTACATCACCATCACCACCGATGCTATGTAGCGGGCACCAGGGGAGTCCCAGACTGGGCCCCACAGCAGATGGGAGCTGTGTTCAGGAGCTGGATTCTGGTACTGGGTCCAGGAACACACAGACCGGATCGAAGGCAGAACGGACAGACTCCTCCTTGGGTGCTCCGAGGAAGGAACGGCAGGTGCAGCCTTTCACTTTCTGCACCCCCCAATGTGGTACACAAGACCCAGCAGTGGCCTTTGTCTGCATACCAGTCCTTGGTAGTAACTCTAAACATGAGGTGTTATCACTGCTAGAAGCAAACACTGTCTGTGAAAACAGGTTGAAGCTTCAGGGAGGAGTGGACAGGACGGGTAACTCTAAAATGACCAACGAGTTATTCCATCCCATATACGCCATATTAGGTTTAGAGCTGAGGGATCCGAAGGGTCTCTGGGCTCTTCTCCCCTCTTGGACTGCCTTGCCAGCTTTTGCTTGTCTTGGCTCGGGTCCTCTTTCGGTTCCTTCCTCAGAGCACCCAAGGAGGTCTCTGTCCATTCTGCCTTCGATCTGGTCTGTGTGTTCCTGAACCCAGTACCAGAATCCAGCTACCGAACACAGCTCCCATCTGCTGTGGGGCCCAGTCTGGGACTGCCCCGGTGCCTGCTCCACAACATCAGTGGTGACGGTGATGTAATTACCATCAGGGGGGTTGGGTTCGATATTGGCTTTGTATATATATGTGTGTCGTAGACGGTGGGAGATTTACGGCACTCAATGTGAGCAATCAGGCAAATCTCATTTATTGTTAAGACCAACACTCTTTTATACAGTTATTAATGAGGCTCATACATAGTGCAAAAGCAAGCTCATTATTGGTTAGGCTATAAAAATCAGACCTGCCCAGTTGCTTATCTCTGTGGTCGTGCAGCTGGTGCAGCTCCTCATATCTTAGGCCCCAGGCATCTTGTTGTTGCAGAACTCCGATTCTCAAGGAACAATCTGACCTTGCTATTCCGTTACACTATGTGTGTCCTGTGCCTGTGCAGCTCCCCATCAGCAAGTCTCTGCATGGGAATGTGACCCTTACCCTGTAGCCACTCTCCCACAATTCCCCCATTTTCTTTAGGGTTGACAGTCATTGCTACCGTGGCCTTATCCACCTGCTTCATCACACATCCCAATACAATCCTTCCACCGATAATCAACAACAATGCGAGTCCCAACCACATAAATCCTTCCTTTAACAGACCCGTTAACCATGGTGACAGCCTGCCAAAAAGTCTCCCTAACCACTTATTGAAGGGATCTGATTCCACCGTAATCTCTTGGGTATGCTCCTTAAGCCACTTAAGCTGTTGATGTATAGATTCTCCATGTGTAGACAGATTAAAGCA
This sequence comes from Todiramphus chloris collaris, assembly GCA_025345505.1. NCBI lineage: Eukaryota > Metazoa > Chordata > Aves > Coraciiformes > Alcedinidae > Todiramphus > Todiramphus chloris. The sequence goes on from JANVCC010009118.1 coordinate 262,436, forward strand.
ACACATCCCTTCGAAATCTTCACATCCATGACCCTGAGCTGACAGTAGAAAGTCAATGGAGGCATGATTTTGTAAAACAGCGTGACGCAAACTGTCCATATCTTCCGACAGTTGCTCTATAACTTGAGTGGTAACATTAGATTGCCTGACAGTCCAACATGTGAGCTTGCCTAGTGTGGCTAAAGCATAAGCAGTTCCCAGCCCTGGGACAATAGATGCTAATGTGTGTAAAGCCAGACTCCATAATTCAACCTTATCATTACAATCAGCAGGTAACTGGGAAAGATCCCGCTTGTTCCGTGATTGACTAATGCTAGCTAGTATGGCTTTATCTAAGGCTAAAAGGGTTAAAGAGCCCAAATAACAGGGACCAACATGAGCAAACTGCGGGACCCCGTGCCAGGCACGGTCTCCACATATGAGAAATATGCCATCTGGTAATGCAAGAGCACTCTTGTTACCCCAAATTCTTGTATCATTTCTTCCCCAACCGTAACTTGTAGTACCATTAAAGTTGTCAAAGACCAACTCATTCACGGGACGAACAGGACCACCACAATACATGCTATTATAGATGGCATTATGTGGTGTGAGCCAGGTAATATTCTGTGACCTCTGATAAGAGCCAAGCTTCACACAAGTAACATTGCCTTCATTCCCTGTAATATTTGCAATAGCTTCCGACCCTGCCAGGTCAAGTTCCTGGGGATCCCATGGGAGCGTAGTTTTCAAGCCTGCCAGTAACTTTATGGAGCACTCCACGATCGACGTGCTGTTGGTACAATTTCCCATAGAAAATTTAGCTAGGGATGACAACAGTAAAGTCATGTTAGTCTGAGGGACCCCTAACAGACAGGTGCGAAAAGGATCGGATGCTGATGCAAGGGAGAGGCAAAATGCCGTACGGTTAGTCTTGTTGGCCCAGGTTACCCACAAGTTTGTTCTTGGGTCAATTTTGTGTAATCCAGTTCCTAGCGAGACGGGTAGGAACAGTATTAATGTTACCAGGGTTACCATAATTGATAACTAATTTAACAACTAATAACAGTTTCTGTCAAGGTACCACTTGCAGGTATGTGTAGACAAGTCCGCAAATTCAATGGTGGGCAATAAGGCTGATACATGGAAAAGCTGGTCAGCACTGGAACAGTGCTCAACCTTCCAATCCAAGTTCGGGCTGAGCACTCCCACCAAGTTGCTCAAGTGTGGTCGAAGGGCCAGGAGAAGTCGCCACGTCAGTGTCCTCTGGTCGAGACCCTAAAATCGAGCTGGTATCACGCTCATTCGTTGTTGCTGCCTTGGTCCATCTCGCAGGAACCCAAATAGGACCTGTAGGCGTAGAAACACAAAGATACCCACGCCCCCAATATAACACTTTTGCTGGACCCCCCCACAGTCCAGATTTTGGATTCCGATACCAAGGTGCGATTCTGTTGTAACGGCGGGGACGCCCATTCCAGGGCCCACACCTCCCCCGTTTTCTTTAAGGACTGGGTTAATGCCCCTATAAGATATTGCTCCCCAAACCATATGGTAAGGTCAATGGGGAGGTCCGGGTCGCACCTCCGGAACTCTCCATGGACCACACAGTCGACAATACGGTCCAAAGTCTCCCTTTGACGGGGCGTTACCCGAACCGGCCGTGTTGGGTCCTCACCCTTCAGAAGGGGTCGCAATTGTTCTAATAGTTCATTGGGTATGACGACTATGGGGCGCAACCATTGCAGATCGCCTAGTAATCTCTGGGCATCATGCACAGTCTCAATCTTAGTGTCCAGAGTCAGTTTTTGGGGCGTAATTACTTGCTCTGTAAGAGTCCAACCTAAGTATTTCCAAGGGGAGTATCGTTGCACCTTTTCTGGTGCTATTTTCAAGCCGGCAGCACGAAGCTGTCGTTGTATGGCCACTACCTGATTCTGGGAAAAGGGGTGTGGTTGGGCAAACAAAATGTCGTCCGTATAATGATAGATCACTGTTTGAGGCCAACCCCTCCTCAGCGGTTGCAAGGCATTGTCCACATACAACTGGCACAAGGTTGGGGAATTACGCATCCCCTGCGGTAAAACCGTCCATTCTAACCGCTTATCAGGTTCAGCTCGATTTAATGCTGGCAACGTAAACACGAAGCGACAGGTGTCATTGGGGTGTAAGGATATAGTGAAAAAACAGTCCTTGGTAAGCAAAGTAAGTCCTCCGGTCGAACCAAAGCCTTGCTTACCCCTGTCCCTGTTCAATAATGGGGGTAGACCACACGTAAGCTGTGGTAATGGCACCAATTGGGCGATACACTGTCCCTTCTCAGTCCTCAGAGGCGGTGAAATGGTATACACCATCACGAATATTTCCCCAGTGTAGTCCGCATCTATAACTCCGGGAAGCACAAATAGTCCCATCATGCTAGCTGACGATCATCCCAGCACTAGAGCTCCTATGGCCCGATCATTAATGACTAATGGACCATGCACTCCCGTTGAAACCCTCTCAGGACATGTTGTTAGCAGGTTGACGTCTACTGTGGCTGCCAGGTCCAGTCCGAGGCTTCCGGCAGTAGCAGGTTGGCGGGGGGGGCTGTGCTGAGGCATTGATGGCTGCTACTTGTGTCGTCACGCGGTGGCCCGGCGCGCTGGAATTCCCGTTTCCTGATCGACGATGTCAAGCCTCGTCTGCCTGGCTGCTGCTTGTAGGGGTGCAAGAGCAGCTAACACTTGTGTCTGCGCGGCTGCCGCCTGTTGTTTTAGCCCTACCCCAAGCTCTTTAATGGCCTGCACTAAAAAGGCCTGCGACCCGACAGGAATATTGGACATCCGCTCTAACGCTTCCTCTATGGTCCAATTCACCCCCAAGGTATTTAGAACTGCTCGGGTGGTTGCATTGCAGTTCTGTAGGGCACACTGCTTTAACAATGCCCCCCTCATGTACTCAGGAACCCCAGCCTGCTCGATTGCAGTAGCAGCTTTATCTAGAAAGGTCCCAAATGGTTCATCCCTGCCCTGCTTTATCCCCATGTAACTAGGAACGCCTCCGGGGGCCTTGATTTTATTAAAAGCAGCTTGGACCAATCGCATCGCCTCTTTCAACTTGTCAGGACCGAGTATGTCTTGGGCTTCAACCCGGGAATAGACTCCCAGACCCATCAGCTCATCGAGAGTCAGCCCATGTAGCGGATCACCGGGCTGTCTCTGCACAGCTACAGATTCCTGGCAATACGCTTGCCAGTGGGCATTATAAAGTAGCTGCTGGTGCTGGCTAAGGATGAGCTTCATGATCGCTCGACAATCTGAGGGCAACAGAATCTGCGTCCCCCACAGATAGTCGATCATCTGTCTCACGGGCTCACTAGTGACGCCAAACTGGCTGACAGTGGAGCTGAGTTGAGCCAGCCATTTCCAATCGAGTGCCGATATCGTGGCATTCATCCCTCCCCCAGCTGCCGGCGTAAATATTACCAGGCAAACCACCTCTAGGACAGAATTAGCCGCTTCATTATCCCCGGATCCCATAATATCCCGAGCTAAAGCAGCCCATGCCTCCCATCTTTCTCGAGCAATCGCCGCCCCTAGATCGCTGTCTGCTCCGGGGACGGCCTCTTCCCCGGACGGCGGCGGTGGTTCCGGCCGCTGCGACGGCTGCGGATTCGGCACCTGTACTGGCGGAGCTGATGGCTGCGGATCCAGCAGAGGGAGCTCTTGGCTAGCAGGTGGTAGCAGAATAGTGGACACAGCGGGGGGTAGGGGACAATCGCTCTATCCCTCTAGAAACCTATTCCTCCCCATAGCTGCCGACGCTTGGTGGGCAGCTTTCTGTTCCGCCTGATGTTGCAAAAGCGCATTATGTACTATCCTCCACTGCTTCCCTAATTTCCTCGCGGTTTTATCGTCATCTAAAATCTCCTCCCGAAGTATGTCCCCGAATTTATGCCATTTAAAGCATCCTTGCGCGTACACATAAGCTAACAGCCCAGGGAGATCTTTTCGCAAGTCTATGCCCTTAACCTGTCGCTTCTCTAAGAAGCAGGCAAATAAATCATATGCTGCTTGCCTCTCCATTTTACCTTCAGCGCGCGCTGTTGCAGCCCTACGAGGTCACTGGCAGCACGTTACGGCCACGGACTCTCCTATGAGGTCGCCGGGGCCCTGCCGTATGGCTTCTTGCCATTCCAGCTTTTGCCATCCCTGCTGCGATGGGAACCGTTCCCTTGGCACCGTCTCTTTGGCGAAGACGTCCATTTGGCACGTCGGAGCGTGTTCAGACCAGCAGTATTATGTCGTGGTCGTCGTCGGGGTCACCATTTGTCGTAGACGGTGGGAGAATTACGGCACTCAATGTGAGCAATCAGGCAATTCTCGTTTATTGTTAAGACCAACACTCTTTTATACAGTTATTAATGAGGCTCATACATAGTGCAAAAGCAAGCTCATTATTGGTTAGGCTGTAAAAAATCAGACCTGCCCAGTTGCTTATATCTGTGGTCGTGCAGCTGGTGCAGCTCCTCATATCTTAGGCCCCAGGCATCTTGTTGTTGCAGAACTCCGATTCTCAAGGAACAATCTGACCTTGCTATTCTGTTACACTATCTGTGTCCTGTGCCTGTGCAGCTCCTTGTCAGCAAGTCTCTGCATGGGAATGTGACCCTTACCTTGTAGCCACTCTCCCACATATTTGTATATATTCCATTTTTATAATTATTAATTTCATTTTCATTAAAGCTGTTCTAGTTTCCTTTTCTAATCGCTAAGTCTCTCTCCCTTAATCCCTTTCTCTTTCCCCTCTGGGGAGGCAAGAGGGTTAACAGAGAGTGTCTGTTACAGGTCTAAGGGGTTGCCCTGACCCTAAACCGTGACAACTATGCACAATGAACCAAGCCGAGCGGCTCTCAGGAGGTACGCAGACAATCCGCACCCCGACGTTCGCGGTCGGGACCAGTCCAGGCGCCGGGGCATTAGAAAAACCCTGCCAAGATGGGGCATAGCAGCTCAAAAGAAGGCGCGGTGCTGTCGGTCTTGCAGGCTTTCCTGGCCATCACAGCAGTTGCTGTTTTCGAGGATGCCCTCCGCACTCTTTTACTATGGGCAGCTGACCACGGCTTTTCCACGGACCCTGACACCGCCTCGATTTAGAGCTGTGGCAGATGCTAGGCGCCAGGCTCTATCATGAGTTCATCTATGGGGACAAGGCAGTGATATACTTGTTTCGCATTTGGATAGATTTATTCGATGTGCTACAAGAATATAATGCACACAACGGGGGAGGGGTGCTGGCTTCAGAGGCTTCAGACGTTGCTGATGGGGACGTTGCTGAACTCAGTGTACCAGCTGACGGCATCCACACGGAGGAGCCGTCTCCGTCCCCACAGGATCCGGTGCCAGTCCTACGGCCCGTTCAGCGGCAATATGCCTTTCCCCGGGATTATGTTCCCCTAAATACCCTACGCCTACAGAGTAGCTCGCGGAAATGCTTAAATAGCAAGATGCCTTGAACTGCCCCTCGCTCTTTAGTCTAGCGGCTCCGGCGTCTTCCGCGCTGCTACCTTCGGCAAATATAACAGTGACAGTCGTTTCCATGGTCCTTCGGGTTGTCCGATCCGGTTTAACAGGGACCTGGAGCTCCAAGGCACCTAGCCTTTATGCACGTGCGTCTGCAGTGCCCGCAGCACCCGGCAGTTCCGCGCACGTGCCCCTATCTGGGTGTCTTCATGCGCAGGCGCAGCAGCCGATGATGGCCGTTTTAACGTGATAGATGGCGGTGTTGGAGAATATGTCTCAGCAGCTAGCAGGATTGCCGCAGGCGTTACTGCAGGCAGTGGCTGAGAGAGCCATGCCGAGCCGTGCCGGAAGTTCAGGCTACAGCGGCTAAGGCGGAAGCGCCGGCTCCGGTAATTCCGAACATGGAAGTGGCGACGGATCCTGGGGCGAAACCGAGACCGGTGGGAAAAAAGGCAGTCCTGGCAGTGGCGCAGCCAGCGGTGGCGGCAGCGCCGTCATCCGCACCACAAATTACGCCGACACAGATGGTTGCCTTGCTACCCCCTGCGCAACCGACTGCAGCCTCCACTGCCGTATCGCCCTCTAGCCTGCCACCCGTATCCTGCCCTCCTCCGTCGTTCGTATTGGGGCCCTCAGGGAAACCCCTGTCTGACGATTCAGGCAGTGATACAGAGGGCACACTTGCCCCAGGGTGGAAGGCTACGGTAACCGGGTGGCGGAAGAAGCACTTGCTGCAGACCCGTCCTTGGACACTTGCAGGCTGTACCGTAACTGTCCATACAAAAAACTGCAGGCATTTCTGGGAGTCGGTTAAATGGTGGGCAACTAGGATATATTAGTGTAATGAAGAAAATTGGATGATTCGTGTCAATAAGATGTGGCAACAGGGGGTTGCTGTTAAAAGGGAACAGGTAAACCAATTGCTTAAGCTGGTTTGCTCTAATAAAAGCACCAAATCAGGTATGGAAAGGTACCAAATGTATTCTGCCCTACTGGGGAATCGGCCCTCCAGGACATCATCCCTGCTCCCACCAGATACAGGCTTGGCCGAGGCCTGAGTTGTAAATGTCATCATAAATCTTAGTTTAGTAGCCTTGTATACTGTAGCTTGTTTTACACAGCCGTAATCTGTGTTTTGTCCTACAGAGCTGTAAGTTGTGTTTTGTTTTCCGTAGTTGTAAACTGTGCTTTGTCTTACATAGTTATAAGCTGTGTTTTGCCTTACATAATTGTAAGCTGTAGCCTGTCTTACATAGCCTTGAGAGTTACCAAGGTTCTCATAAATCCTGTAGCCTGTCTTGTGTAGTCTTGGCCTTTATAGAAAGGGAAACTAACTCCAAGACAGGGAGGAATACAGGAAAGCCTCCCACAGACAAGCCAGGTCACACCAGCCCTGTGATTTCTGACACATTGCAACTCTGCATTTTGAGACAAAAGGTGAAAAGTACACTGCGAGGAAGACTGGGGGCCTTCCTCCTGAAGACCCCAGCCCACGACCACCAGACAGCAGTGTGCAAGTGCCAAAGGGAGGAGACCTCTGATAATGAGTTCCTGGACCTGATTATAATAATCCAACCCCATATAATGAATATGTAGTTAACGCTGTTGGATATGCATGATTTAGTGTAATAAATGCCTGCTTGCTTGACATCTCAGTGTGCGTGTTGGTGGAGCGCAGGCTCCCCGCGCACCCAGCGCTGCTTGCTCATTCCCCATCACTAATAAACTTTTACCTTTTTGATTTAAAGACAATTTTGGTCTCATTTATAACATTAGCAAAAGTCGGAATGCCGGAGAGTACAAAGGAATCTATGCGTGATCAGGAGATTGCTATAACACCTCAAAGGGGTGTGCCACTATCTCAAGGCTATAGTAACACCCAGCAAGGGGATGTCCAAGCCTATCCTGTGTTTAAGGCTGTCCCAAATACAGGTGAAAATGATAAACATGTGTCACGGTTTAGGGTCAGGGCAGCCCCTAGACCTATAACAGATGCTCTCTGTTAACCCCCCTCCCTCCCCAGAGGGGAAGAGAAAGGGAATAAGGGAGAGAGACTTAGCAATTACAAAAGGAAACTAGAACAGCTTTAATGAAAAGGAAATTAATAATTATTAAAATGGAATATATGCAAATATATACAAAACCAGTATCGAACCCAACCCCCCTGATGGTTATTACATCACCGTCACCACTGATGTTGTGCAGGCACCGGGGCAGTCCCAGGCTGGGCCCCGCAGCAGATGGGAGCTGTGTTCAGGAGCTGGATTCTGGTACGGGGTTCAGGAACATGCAGATCGGATCAAAGGCAGAACGGACAGAGTCCTCCTTGGATACTCCGAGGAAGGAACCAAAAGAGGACCCGAGCCAAGACAAGCAAAAGCTGGCAAGGCAGTCCAAGAGGGGAGAAGAGCCCAGAGACCCTTCGGGTCCCTCAGCTCTAGACCAAATATGGTGTATATGGGATGGAATACCTCGTTGGTCAATTTAGAGTCACCCGTCCTGTCTGCTCCTCCCTGAAGGTGCAGCCTTTCACTTTCTGCACCCCCCAATGTGGTACACAAGACCCAGCAGTGGCCTTTGTTAAAAAAAGAACCGAGCTGAAAAGTAAAATTACTGAACAGAATTAGTTCTGTTTTCACTCAAACGAGGACAACATGGTAGTTTTGGATGGAAGGTTGTACAGGATTTATAATCCAAAGTGGCAAAATATGGGCTTGGTTCTCCTGAAGTCATGCAACTTCTTAGAGTGCTGAATACTGATCTGCTTGCTCCATTTGAAGTTAAGCACTTAGCTCAAATCCTATTTCAACCTGTACAATTTACAGTTTCTGAGGGTATTTGGAGAAAGATGGCTAATAAGGTTGAACTACAGAATAAGCAGTTGCCTCCCACTGACGTTAGACGTGAAGCTGGAGTAGATGCCCTTATGGGAATTGATTGCTTCTCTAATCCTGATGTCAAGGCCACCTGGCCCCCTCAAATCCCAGAGCAAGCTCAAAAGGTTGTCATGGGAGCCCTATTGAGGACCATAGAAAAAGATGCTCCTAAAACACGGTATGTGAAAATATATCAGGGGCAGACAAAGCCATTTTTACCCTTTGTGGAGAAGGTTGATGCTGCCCTTGAGAAGCAGGTTGAAGACAACTCGTTAAGGCAGATGATGTGCATACAATTAGCAAGAGACAATGCCAACGATGAGTGTAGAAAAATCATAGAGGAACTACCTCGGGACCCTACACTCGCAGATCTGGTTGAAGCCTGAAGGTCTGCGAGCCATAAAAGGTCTGCTTTGACTGTGCTTCTGCTGCCTGTTCGTGCATCTTCTGATTGTGAACCAAAGCAGTCCAAATCCAGGAACAAACGGAAAAGGGCTAAACCAAGGCAAAAGGAAAACACAGGGACCCCCCAGTGCAAGAGGTGTGGTAGGCCAGGTCATCGTACAGAATATTGTAGATCTCTGCGCCATGCCGACGGTCAGCCTCTGCCGGGAAACTCACACCGGGGTGCAAAATCGGGGAATTGTTCTCCGATGCAGGTGTTCCCATAGGGAATGGCACAGACACAGGCCTACCAAGCCACCTTAGAAACAGCACCCCAGAATCAGCCGGGGCTGATGTCTACACCACAACAGCAGTCGTCCTGGAATCTAGTCGTATTTATAAGGTCACTTTGGATGCATATGGACCCCTAGGTCAGGGATTCATTGCAATGCTTGTGGGAAAACCTAATGTTACCCACCAAGGGATCTTTGTGCACCCAGAAGCTATTGATGATGACTTTACAGGCCAGATTCATGCTATGGTTTCCATGCCCAACCCCTCTGTCACTATCCCTCAAAAAACTTGCATTGCTCAATTAATGCCTTTTAAGTCATGTGTCCCCAGGACAGAATAACGAGTTTGCGAAGCTAGCGGCAGTGGATCTACGAGACTTCTGCAGATCTTCTGGACTGCAGATATCTCTATCCAAAGGCCACAGATGACATGTACCTTAATCCTGCCAAATGCTTGTCCGCCCCAGACTCAGCTTCGAGGTTTGATCGATATGGGTCCTGATCTAACAATTACCTCCTTCTCTGCATGGCCTCCTTCATGGCTTTTAGCACCTGTGGGATCGCCCATCACAGGGTTAGGAGGAACCACACAGAGCTATTTAAGCGAACGACCTGTAATGGTAAAAGACCCAGAGGGACATACATCTACAATTCAGCCTTATGTTACTAGTGCTCCAATCAACGTCTGGGGCGGGACGTGCTGGCAGCTTGGGGGGTACGAATTGGGACAAATTTTTGATAGGGGTCACTGTGCGTAAGGGCGCACAGTTTCCTACGCTGCCTTTGCGGTGGCTAACTAACAGACTGATCTGGGAATTGCAGTGGCCCCTACCAAATGAGAAATTAGTTGCCCTTCGTCAGCTGGTTCAGGAACAGTTACAACAGGGACATATTGAGCCTTCTACTAGTCCCTGGAACACTCTTGTTTTTGTAATTAAGAAGAAATCAGGGAAATGGAGACTCTTGCAAGATCTCTGAAAAGTTAACGCAGTGATGGAAGGTATGGGGGCATTGCATCCTGGTATGCCCTCACCCACCATGATTCCAACAGGGTGGGACATCCTGATCATTGATCTGAAGGATTGCTTTTTCACAATTCCTTTGCATGCTAATGACTTTTGCCTTTGCCTAAAAGCCTTGCAGCTTTGGCAAATGGATGTAACGCACATCCCTGAATTTGGCCAGTTTAAATATGTGCACATGTCCATTGTCACTTTCTCCTCAGCTATGTGGGCTTCTGCTCACGCTGGATAAAAGGGCCGTGATGTCATTGCCCATTGGAAAATGGCTTTCTAGGTCCTGGGTGTGCCGTCTGCTGTGAAAACCGATAACGGTCCTGCCTACGCCTTGCAGAAGATGCGGCAGTTCTTGCACCTCTGGCGTCTAGACCACACTTTTGGTATTCCACATTCTCCTACCGGCCAAGTCATTGTCGAACGCGCTCATGGCACTTTGAAGCGTGTTTTGGAAAAACAAAAAGGGGGAATGCATGGAGAAACCCCACAGAGCCAACTAGAAAAAGCTTTGTATACAATTAATCACCTCACAGTGCCACCAAATTCAAATAATCCTTTTATTCTGAATCATTATCTCTCATTGCAGTCATCAGGCGAGATGCATCTGCCCCGGGTGAAAGTCTGGGTACGGGATCTGCTCACCAACAATTGGGAAGGCCTGCATGAGCTTATTGCTTGGGGTTGTGGGTATGCATGCGTTTCCACAGATACTGGGGTACGGTGGCTACCTGCAAGATGCGTTCGCCCTGACTTGCGGCACCAGAGGCAGAACAGGCAACCTCCAAACGCTGACCAGAATGCAGATCATCCACTGAATGATCCTTCTGGTGATGACCAGGATATCAACCATCAGGAGGATGGTCCTTCCACAAGTAGAGACTTGGATGGTCCTTTCACAAGCAGAGACTGAACTTTAAGATTCTTTTTTTATGGAGTCAGAAAGTTAAAGCCCTTAAGGCTATGTTTAGAATTAGATGTAAATTTTTGTTTAAGACTAATACCTGGTAGATTTGTGATGTAGAACTGGGTTTGCTAGATGTGTCTCCCATGGCATTGCTGGAGAGTCTCTCTGCCCGCTTTAAAGCAGCTTCTGATTTGGGCTGTGTTTGGTAACTGGCCATTACCAACAGATCCCTTGTGCTGCGTTTGTTCTCCCTTCTGCAAGGTCACCCACAGAGGATTACAAACGATGCCTTTTTGGTCTTTAAACAAAAAGGGGGAATTGTGGATGCTGAAAAGCTGCTAGCAGAGGGATTTTCTCAGGTTCTCACAATATTTGGTGAGAGTCCTGCCTTTCTCACCAGTGTTATGAAAAACAGTAGGATGGTTTTTGTAAGCTGGACCAACACGTTGTGTTTTTCTAAGTTCTGTTTATGTTACATTGGAAAAATATTTTGAAATAGGTGTTGTAGGATTTTAGCCAATCACCCTAGGAGATGGGTGATCACTGACCAATCGCCTTATGGGGCTAGGGTATATAAAACTGGGTTATAAATTAATAACGTGTCTTCTTCTTCCTCTCCTGGCTCTCTCTTTACTGATTTTGTGTTACTGCATCTCTTCGCTCCCGGTATAAACAGAGACAAAAACCTGCCCTCGTCTTTTTCATGATGGTAGAAGGAAATTCCTCAAGTTATATTTTCCTATTTAAAGATGAAGGGGAAAAAACTGCCAAAGTGGATGTATTTTAGTCCAACTGATGTAACGCTGGGGTTAGAAAAGCAAAATGCTAATCTCCTCAGAATGCAGGAATTGTGACTGTGCATAGCCAAGGTCACCACAAAGACACCACAGTCCTGCATGGGCAAGGGTCAACTTGGGTAACACGAAGCTTCACTCCTGCCAGAGTCACTTATTGTGCCATTGCTTACCATGTATTTTGGAGTAACTTATTGTAGTCATAGAATTATAGAATCATAGAATCATAGAACATTTTTGGCTGGAAGACACCTTCGATATCTTCAAGTCCAACCTTACTCCTAGCCCTATCAAAAACCACTAAACCATGTCCCTAAGCAGAACATCTAACCGCCTCGTAAATATTTCCAGGGATGGTAACTCCACCTCCCTGGGCAGGCCATTCCAATGCCTGACAGCCCTTTCTAGAAAGAAATGCTTCCTAATATCCAGCCTGAACCTCCCCTGGTTCAACTTTAGGCCATTTCCTCTTGTTCTGTCACTTGTCACCAGGTAGAACAGACCAACTCTCACCTCACTACAACTTCCCTTCAGGTAGTTGTAGAGGACAGTAAGGTCTCCCCTCAGCCTTCTTTTCGCAAGGCTAAACAGCCCCAGATCCCTCAGCCTTTCCTCATAAGACACATGCTCCAAACCCTTTACTAGCTTTGCAGCCCGCCTCTGTACCCTCTCCAGCACCTCAGTGTCCTTCTTGTAGAGAGGGGCCCAAAACTGGACACAGTATTTGAGGTGCGGCCTCACCAAAGCCGAGTACAGAGGAATGATCACCTCCCAAACATCCATTAATGTTATATTCTGCTAAGAAGCTACAGACATCTCTGATCCACATTAAAGACTGGGGCGTGGTGGAAGAGGAAAGATCCACTGTGTAAAGGACTTACTGTTGCTTGAGCATTGTCCCATGCAGGTTGAGAACTGGGCAATACTGTAACATGGAAGTGTTACAAAGGGAAAGAAGCACAAGCAACAACCAGGTAATAAGAGAAATTAGTTTTATTTTGTAAAAAGTTATAAAATTACTATTGTACAAAAATAAAGTCTGTAGAGAACTTTGTTTGATTAAGAAAAATGACTGAGACATAAATCACAGGTGAAGTATAAAACTCCAGACAAGCACACTCCTGTTTTCAGTAAGGTCTAAAAAATTTTTTTAAAGATCACAAACTTTACCCTTTTGTATTTTTAACATAGTTATTTGCTTTGGTTGCAGTCTCTTCAAGCTGCACAGAAAATGCTTTGGGGCAAGTTTTCAGTGACTGGGGCCATACTAGGGCCAGCAAAAGTACACTTCCGAGTGCTGCACCCAGCTAACTGCCCAGCAGCGCAGGTGACCCTCAGCTTAGCAGGCCTTTACTGCCCAAATCATTCTAATGCTGATGGTGGCATCAGCTGTACCACTCCTGCCCAGTATGGAGGGTAAGGTGTCTTTGTGGCAGTGTGAGCATGGACCCTGTGGGTGGGTTACAAGGCTGCTCTCCATCAGCCCAGGAAAGCAGTGGAGGTCAGGTCTGAATTACATTTCATGCACCTGGTAGGTTTTACTATGACTGTTCTGGACTTTTTTTGACTACTAGACCGTTCTTCTGTGGTGCCTTGAGGGGCCCAGGGCAAAACGAGTAGGGAGAACTATTGTATGCATGACATAAAACGTTGGACCAACCATCATTTTTTGTTTTTATAGTAGGGATTTTTTTTCTTCTTGTCATTTCTGTGGGAGTTCATGCTTCATTGGCTGTCAGATATGACTAGTGACCTGCACTGCTGCTCCTTCAGAAAAAAAGAACAAGAGCTTCCATTAGCAGTCAGGTGTGAATGCCATTGCTGTACAACCTCCCTCATCCTAAGGAAACTCAGACTGTTCTGCTGCGTGGGTATAATCCTGTAATGTTTCAGAAAATTTTACAAAACACTTTGGTTATTAAACAGAACTGTTTACTTGTGGACTATATTAAATCCAGGTATAACTAGTAAAAGGAATTTACCCTCTTCTATATGGAAATATGTAAGGAAAAGCTTAAATAAATATAATAAGAAATTATAAGGCTAAATGTGTTTATTTTCCATTTGTCAATAGTTATATGAGGTCAGTTGGCAAAAAGTCTGAGAAAGTAAAAATGTGGCTACATTTAGATATGACTAGAAATAGTTTTTATAACAACTGCTGATGTTGAGTGAAGTCCTGTGACCCTTACTCATGCAGCGCCATTGCTGCCCCTGCACATGTATGACTGAAGTAATTTTTAAAAGTATTAGTGAACAGGAGGAAGGGATGCAGACTTTGTCACTATATTTTGTGAACATAATCAGGATTTTGTTTAAAAGAAAAAAAGGTAAAGTAAGTGAGTTTTTGCATTCTAGTTAACACTTTCAATCAAAAGCATGGACCATTGTTCTCAATTGTCACTTTGTATCTTCCAAGCACCTTCTAGCTTGGCACTGCGGAGCAGCGAGGGAAGAGTGCAGGAAATCAATATGATTGATAGGCAAACTTCATTTCTTGTCACACTTGCAGCTACTTATATAGTATCATGCTAATCACTAATACATGCTGATTGGAGTACACACAAGTTATACATATTCATGATAGTTCCCATAGGTCCATTCAAGAAGTCACACTTTCCCTGCGACCACCCTTTGGTGGTCCCAGCTGCGACATAGCTCCTCTTTCCATTAACCAAAACATCCAGTTATCATCTTATGCTGATATAACGTCCCTCTTTCCGTTAACCAAAACATCCTGTTATTATCTTAACGTTCCTCCTCAAGGACATCCTGTCCCCGCAGCTGGGCTAGGCCTCATGCCTAGCTTCTCCTAATATATCTTGCAGTGAGCCATGGCCCTTGTTCTCAAGCCATTCCCCAACATGGCACCTTTGAATAGAAACGTTAATAAATAAGGAGGCTCATTACTGAATTATAATAAATAACAATAACTTAATCTCAATAAATGTCTTCTGTATATTTATGTCTCTGAAAGGATGCATTGCATCAAATAGTCTCTGCTCACTCAGAATGACCAAATAGAAATGTAGTTATGCAAGTGACGTTAGTCCTTTATAAACCAAAAGAACCACGTTTTTTGTAGGACACACTTGTTATTTCTCTTAATATGCTAGGAAGAAGTGCTTAAAAACTCAGCTTTTTTTCATAGATAGCAGAAGAATGAAATCCTATGCCTATTTTGAAGAAACATGAGATAGAAATAACCAAACTTAAACAGTTAGCAGAACTGTTTTGCTTTGTATTGATACTGGTACTAGAGAACTTAAGCCTGGGAGTTTTGATAGTTGTCCAATATAATCATATTTATGAGATTAATATTATTACAGTTTAGAAGTTGTCCTAAGTGCTTAGGAACCACCATTCAATGAGCAATAGTACAGTGTGTCTTTCAGTAAAGTTGAGGGCTCAGGGGATTAGTAAGGTATTCTTAAGCTACTTCTTAGCAAAGCTTCCTGGCATGTATGGTATAACTACAACAGTGCAGTATGGCAGGGTAGTGTTTTTAAGCATATTCCTCTTGGATATGAGTCTCACTGACAGTGGACTGTGTCAAATGGGAAAGGAAGCGTGCATGCCATCCAGTCATCAGCATCTCCACCTGAGCTTTTATTTACTCTCCTGTAGGATTTCAAAAGCTTCTATCCTCCCACACCACCTTGCATCCCACCCTAGGCTCCAATGACTCATTCTGCGTTCTTGGTCATCTTTTCTCTGATCTGAGCAAATGCTTCCCCAGGAACTTTGGTTCCTCTCTTTGCATTGTAGGAGGAATGCAAAACTGGAGCCACCTCCAGCACACAACAGTCAGACACATCCACATCTTTTTGCGGAATGTTTTTTCAGTAAGTGGTAAACCAGGTTGTCATCCAAAAAGGACAGGTCATCATCAAAGGCTGTGGGCCTGCAACAAGCTTGTCTTACTTTGTCAGTGACTATTTTTTTCTTTCTGGTTAAATTTTTTAAAATGTTGTCATATGTGGTCTCAACTGCATCACAAGATCCACTGCAATACCGGAAAATTAGCTCTTCTTTGGTTTCATATCCCAAATCCAAGTCAGTCACATTTAAATGTATTTCTGTTAAGACACATGCTCGATTTTTGCCCTTTTGATTCCTCCTTCCCTTTTTGCTGGAATTCTCTATGTTCGTGGCTCCATTTTGCCAGTTTCTTTTCCACCTAGAAAAAAATGGAGTCTGTTTATCCGGTGACCTCCTCAATCTTTTAATGGTGGCTTGAATAAAGTCCATTACTTCATCAAACTTATATGGATAATCCTCTGGCATATTAGGTGTTTGGGACAGAAAAGGCTTTGTCATATGTCAGTTGTCATTAATGGAAGTTTATCCATTCATGGCTAAATACTGTTAGACACATGGAAGCTCCCTTGCCTATTACTTCAGAGAGTGTTCCCAGGACCCTCAGAAATCAGGGAGATTTTGGAATGGTTTACATCATCATGGAAACTCATTTGGGGAAAAGAAATGATATATGTATCTCTGTAGGTGTCTGCTGATGCTTGGTAGCACTTTGGCACATCTTTCAATATTGAATGAGCCCTGTCAAAATCAAGGGAAAGAAAAGCATGTCATTATACAAATATTAGTTAATGAGTTTATGTAGCTACTGTAGAGAGGTTATACAGGCTCTTTCCAGCAAAGCAGCAAAAGGACAAGGTTTCTTTAAAGAAATTTTATGATTATAATTGTTAATTGTTGTCTTTCATACCAGCAGTGGTTAGTATTGCTAAAGTCACGTATCAATAAGGTTTTTGGGCAGGACAGAAGGAGGAATTTCCTGGGGTGCCAGGCTGAGCTATTATTCCTGTCTGAATGCCTGCTTTTTAAAATGCTTTTAGGGGATAATATCAGAGCTTTTGGAAAAATTCTTATTAAAGTATTTTGTATCACAAGATGATGTTTAGATTGAGTAGAAATAGGTTACAAGTATGTTGATTTTCAAGGGGAATGTTATTAATGCATATTATTTTTATGAAATTAAAATATATATTTAATTTTTCATTTGATATACCAGAGATAAATTATTCAAGTAAATTAAATGTTGAAGCCAATTAAATGTTTTCATACTAGCAGAATAAACCACTTCAAAGAGACTGAAATTGAATGTGTTCTGAAACATTCTGAGGTTTCAGCTTTTCATCATGATCTGGAATAAAAGCACATTTTGAAATCTTTAAACTTCCCATGGACTAAATCCCTCAATGGGATCTTTCTGTACTTAACTGCTAAGTGCCCACCCAATTAATAGACCAGTGTCACAAACCTGACCCTGCATGTAAGGGGGCTCCATCTCTAGAAGGACCCCTTATGAATGTCCCAGTAACTGCAAACATTGGGAAAGGTGATACCTGACACAGTGTACCTGGGCTAGGGTTGGTATCTCCACTGAGCCACGAAGGCTCTTACTGGGTTAGGTGCTTAGATAGGAACAGATCCTTAGGCAAAAGCACAGTGCCACATTTCCCTAATAAGCACTATAACAGACAGGAGCCCCGATGGGAGACCAGACAGCAAATGTACCCAGGCCACACACAGTGGCATGGACTCTGTTAACAGGAAAGAAGATGACACAAGGCTGCCTCCCATTGCCTAGAAAAGGTTCACCTTTATATCCTCAACAGAAACACCAAATATGCAGGAGATGGGGGCAGCAGTATGTTAACTCTGTTAGTGCTAAAACCTGCTGAAACACAGTGAATCTGCACGTAAGGAGTGATATGGAGCCCACGCCAAAGCATCCACGTCCTAGAAGTCCTTTTCTATGATAAAATAGGTGTGATAAATGGTGAATTGTTTGTTCATCAAACTTTGTAAAAGGGAACAGGTAAACCAATTGCTTAAGCTGTTTTGCTCTAGTAAAAGCACCAAATCAGGTATGGAAAGGTACCAAATGTATTCTGCTCTACTGGGGACTCGGCCCTCCGGGATATCATCCCTGCTCCCACTGGATACAGGCCTGGCCGAGGCCTGAGTTGTAAATGTCATCATAAATCTTAGTTTAGTAGCCTTGTAGACTGTAGCCTGTTTTCATAGCCTTGAGAGTTCTCATAAATCCTGTAGCCTGTCTTGTGTAGTTTTGGTCTTTGTAGATAAGGGAAACTAACTCCCAGACAAGGAGGAAATTGGGGGGCTCGTTTGTTCAGAAACCTCTGCAAAATAATGGAAAGATACATGAACCATGCAAGATCCGGTTGTGTAAACAATGTATGATAAATTAGAGGACTCATGAAGACGAGGAGTCCGTGATGTGAGGAAGACAAGGAGCCTTCATCCCCACGACCATCGTGAGGCAGAGGAAGGGCAGCGAACGACCCCCTAGCAACAAATAGCGCAGACGCAGAGTACACCACTAAAAGGGACACATATACTGGAAGATGAAGGGTATAAAACCAGTGACTTTTGGGAAGCGGGTGCGCACCATTTGCAGAACTGCGTCTCCCCGGTCACCCAGCGCTGTTTTGCTTGCTATTGCTTGCTTAATAAATTCTTAAATTTTGTATTGGCTATGACTCACATAAATTCGTGAATCTAACTTATAACAATAGGAATGCATCAGAAGTACATGACTTTTCATGGACAGTCCCAGCAAAATAGTGCAGACTGGTAAAAGAGTCTACAAGCGATCTTGTACCTTTGCATAATGAGGGTGACACATGGGAAGAGGGATCCTGTAAGACTGTAGAATTTGTGACTGGTAAAAGTGCATTCCACTGTGGTTTACAGGTATCCAATGCTAATGGCAACAATCTCCCAGACCAGTGACTGTGAAAAGACATGAATGGCTGCTACCTATACAGCTATATGGGACATGATCAAATCAGGACCTTGCACCAAGCCCCATAAGCCTGTGAAGTCAATGTAAGTGCACCCTTCTTGCATTCCTGTCATTAACTCTGTATAAGGTATCAAAATACCCACTATGAGCCATACCTCCTAGAAGGGGGCAGCTTGGATAGATGTGTCCATTGGATACACCACCTGGCTCTGTTGTAGGATAGGCTGGTCTGCCTACAACATAAGAATACTACCCTGTGGGATATTAGTACACATGGGCAATCCAAACTATAACCCATTGTCTGAAGGATAACAAGTTGGAGATCGACTGAAGGACAGTAGGTGGCGTGCGTGTCAGGAAAGGGAAGCAGGGCAAAACAGTTCCGGGTATGGAAAGCTATTGGGATAGACTGGTTGCTGCCTGAATGCCTGCAGGGAACCAATCAAGAAAGGACGCGTGGACACTTACAACCAATCGTGATCTGTTTACGGGCACATGGCTAGTTGCCTGAGCTATATAAACCGTGTGTATATTGCAATAAAGGGTCGTCATTGTTTACTTTGATCACATTGGTCCTTATTCCTCCACACTACCCTACTGAGGTCCAGGTCAAGGCAATGGGTGGGATACATTTCTTAAAAGCAAGAAGGGCTAGATACCTTGTTAGACAAAATCAAGCAAGACAAACCACATGGAGCTGGCACAGCCCCCATTGCTGAAGTACAATCTTGGCCCTGGCACAGATACAGATGGAGAAGAGTTTGGCAGGAGGCACTTGTTCTTGTTGCTGTGGGACCAGGTGGTTTCTAGGTTTCTTACACAGAAACTAGGTTTCTTAGCTTATAATCCAATAGGGGAAGTATGTGGCCCTGAGGTCTCTAGCTGTGCCATTCCCCACTCTCACCTCCAAATTGCCCCCTCATACTATTGTTACTACCCCAGCCCACACCTCTGTCACATATTTCTGGCCCGGTACTTATAGCAACAGTATGACACAATGAGACATTGGCTGTGGAGAGTGAAATACAGTCATCAGGGAAGTATACTAGGGCTTAATGAAATCCATGCAAAGGTCAACCATCAGGAAGGACCTGGGAGATTGTTACAGAGAAATCCAACCTATACATCGAGACTCTTATCTGCAACCTTCAGCCTCATGTTTATCCCAAATTTTGTATGCTGCCTTTGCAGTGAGGGAAGTAAGTCTCCCCTCCATCTAAGAAGGGAGAAACAAAACTATGGATTACCTCAAGAAATAATACATCAATTAGGTACGCTGTTTTTAAACTGCTTGCAATTCAAGTGCAAAAATGTTACCTGCTCCTGCAACAGTGTTATATGCAGGAGTCTGGTTAAATATTAATCAGACAGTTATAGGGTCCAAGCACTTTCCTGCCCAAGCCAATCACAGAATCACGCAGATTGTGCCCTGGAGGATAGATAAAGTTGGGGAATGTCTCATGTTGTATACTGTGTCCCTGCTCAGATCCCATGACATCTATCCTTTTTCATGCATGATGACTGCCTCAAATTCTCCAAGGGAGCTAATGTTGCTGAAAGCCTTCTGTGCTGCAAGTGGCCTATGATACTCAAGGTGGAGGAAACACACTGTAGGCAAGCCCTATTCAATGTTGATAATGCAGGCATGGGGTGTCAACATGACAGAAGGTGTAAACAGTAGGGGAAAAAGTGGATAAATAATCAAGCCCACAGGGTGTCAAACTAGAAAAGCCCTACCTACTGTCACCGTTTATACCGAGAGCGGAGAGATGCAGCAACACACAAATTCAGCAAGAGAGAGTGGAGACTTTATTAATTTACAACCCCGTTTTATATACCCTAGCCCCATAAGGCGATTGGTCAGTGATCACCCATCTCCTAGGGTGATTGGCTAATGTCCTAGAACACCTATTTCAAAATATTTTTCCAATGTACCTGTAGTGGGTCTGGCTGAGCTGCTTTTCCCCATCCAGACCTCATGCTGCAGCACTGGGAGCTGGAGGGTGTTGATAACACACCCATGTTATGACTGCCGGTGCTCACATGGCACCAGAGGATGGGGGGCAGGATGGGGGAGAAGATACAACCAACCTGAGCTGACCAGTGGGCTATTCCATACCATATGACGTCAGCTCAACTATAAATGGAGAGGGCAGGAGGAGGTTGGGGGGGCATTCTGCTTTGTCCTCCAAGCGGCTGCTACGTGTTCCTGGAGCCCTGCTTCCTGGACTTGGCCTGACATCGCCTGTGGACGGGAAGTAGAAAATAACACCTTATCTATCATAACCCACAACCCTGTGCTTTGCGTCTTATTCTCTCCTTGCGTGCTGTGCTGAAGGGGGTCGGGGGGAGTGATAGAAGGGCTTGGTGGGCACCTGGTGCCGTGCCGGGGTCAACCCACCACAGTACCATAAACAGAACTTAGCAAAACACCAGGTGTTGGTCTAGCTTACAAAAAACATCCTACTGTTTTTCATAACACTGTTGAGAAAGGCAGAATTCTCACCAAATAGTGAGAACCTGAGAAAGTCCCTCTGCTAGCAGCTTTTCAGCATCCACAACCTACATAGATGGATTTGCTGCAACCAGAAGATGGGGTAATTGGCTGTATGACCAATCCTGCTAACCCTGCTAATCTTGCTCTAACACAAACCATGCAAGAAGCACTCCAAGCTGTAACCTGGGATGAAGCATGTCTGGATGTTACATCTAACCGAGCCAAGAATCCCTACTCAACTCATCCCCTATTGCAACATCAGGCCACTTGGGAGATTCACTGGGAGGATTGTCAGCACTATGAGTAAGATGAACGACAATTTTCTGTCTCCAGGGTGAACTTCCTTTTCAGCCCAGGGTACTGGAAAATATCCCAAACAGATATCCAAATCTGTCCAGAAGACTCCTGCAGTTGACCTCCAGCATTTGGAGATTACATCACTTAAGGAGACACAAGGCACATGGGTGATATTAGGGAACTGGTAGGTGTGCACAGAGCCCCCCTCAAGAAAATGTGCTGGACCTATCAACCCTGGTCAGTGTCTGCCCATCTACAACCACACATGCTGTTACGGTACTATGCGTGTACACTACATTAACCACTAGGGCAGCTGCATTACAGGGATACCCAGTGAATCCTTGCAAGTTGTAAGCAACAACACTCTCTACCTGTGGAGCTCCAAACTAGTCATGATCAATGCAACGATGCACTTTTTGGCACATTCCCACTGGACTGACAATATGCCCCAAGTTTACTTACACAATTTAGCACTGTTTGAGGAACACCTCCAGTCCCCCGTGATCAACCAGCCTCAACACAATCCCAAAAAGCTAAGTTTCAACACATGCTCAGTGGTGTACGCCTGTGCTTTTGGCACTGTTTCAAATGCAGCTGGACTCAGCAACCACTTAATCATGGATCCAAACAATGGGGCTCATACTGATTGGATGTGGCTTGGTGCTAATTTTCTGCTGCTTAGAATTATAGAATGTTAGGGATTGGAAGGGACCTAGAAAGATCATCTAGTTCAACCCCCCTGCCAGAGCAGGATGACCTAGACCAAGTCACACAGGAACATGTCCAGGCAGGTTTTGAACGTCTCCAGAGAAGGAGACTCCACAACCTCCCTGGGCACCCCATTACAGTGCTCTGGAACCCTCACAGTGAAAAAGTTTTTTCTTGTGTTTACCCTAAACCTCTTGTGCTCCAACTTACTCCTATTGCCTCTTGTCCTAACATTGGATGACATTGAGAAGAGTCTGGCTCCATCCTCCTTACACTCGCCCTTAACATATTTATAGACATTAATGAGGTCCCCCCTCAGTCTCCTCTTCTCCAGGCTAAAGAGACCCAGCTCTCTCAGCTTCTCTTCATAAGAGAGATGCTCCACTCCCTTAATAATCTTGGTGGCCCTGCACTGGACTCTCTCCAGTACCGCTCTGTCCTTCTTGAACTGGGGTGCCCAGAACTGGACAGAGTACTCCAGGTGAGGTCTCACCAGCGCAGAGTAGAGGGGGAGGAGAACATCCCTCGACCTGCTGACCACACACTTCTGTTGGGGAATGGCTTGAGAACAAGGGCAATGGCTCACTGCAAGATATATTAGCAGAAGGTAGGCATGAGGCCTAGCCCAGCTGCAAGGACAGGATGTCCTTGAGGAGGAACATTAAGATAATAACAGGATGTTTTGGTTAATGGAAAGAGGGACGTTATATCAGCATAAGACGATAACTGGATGTTTTGGTTAACAGAAAGAGGAGCTATGTCGCAGCTGGGACCACCAAGGGGTGGTCATAGGGAAAGTGTGAGTTTTGAATGGACCTATGGGAATTACCATGAATATGTATAACTTGTGTATACTCCAATCAGCGTGTATTAGTGATTAGCATTAGTGATTTAGCAACAAAAGTTGGAATTACGCACAGAGGTGCATACCTTACATGATGCTCAGAGGTTGCTTGGTGACCTTCAGTGGCTGCGACCGGTCGTAGGACTATCCAATGATAACTTAGAAGTCCTGAGACCCTTTTTGAAGGGGACGGACCCGGCTGCCCCTGTTATACTTACGGGGACCCAGAAATCATGGATCCAAAATCTTGGGGCTTGCATCGCTGAACGAGCAGTTTCCCGAAGGGACCTGCTGCTCCCTGTGGATCTTACTATTCTAACAGGCCCCTCCCAGCTCCTTGCTGCATTGACACAGAAAAAGACAAATGGGGGGGGCCGGTGGTTCTAGAATGGATATTTACAACCCTGCAACCAAAAACAACGCTGCAAGAGCAAGTGGATTACCTGGCTGAGCTGATCTGCAAGGGCCGGATGCAGGCAGTACAAGTGACAGGGGCAGAGCCCAGTACTATATATGTGCCAATAAAAAGGGACATGTTAGACTGGTATCTACAACATTCAAGTGCCCTATGTGCTAGCTTACTGACAGAGGGGAACACGATAAGCATGCACCCTGTAAAGACACCCATTTTACAATGGATGCGGATGCATGAATGGATACCACGACTGAAAGCATCTCTCCATCTGCTGACTAATGTGATCACAGTCTTTACAGACGCTGGAAAAAGGTCGATGAGGGCTGTAGCTGTCTGTCATGATGGCAAACAATGGTGCCACAAGTTGCTGGACGCAGGCCCCATGGACTCTCTGCAAACGCTTGAGTTATTGGCCATGGTCTGGGAGCTTTGCACTTGGAATCAGAACCGTATTAACATAGTCACCGATTCCCTGTATGTGGCAGGGGTTGCACAGCGAATTGAAACAGCCCGTATTAAGGAAGTGCAGAATCAGAGACTATTTCAGTTACCGTGCCAGCTAAAGCAAGCCGTGAAGCAATGCAGAGAAGCTTATGCAGTACTGCACATCCGCAGCCATAAATGGGGTGAAGGGTTAGGAAAGGGCAATGCATTAGCTGACAGTCTCGTTTCCATTGCTGTCCCTTTGAATGAATTCAGCCTTGCTCGCAAAGCCCATGCCACCTTTCACCAAAATGCCAGGGGCCTACATAAACAATTCCGTATCACTATGGAAGAGGCTAGAGGAATTGTGCATGCTTGCCCAATGTGTGGAAATCATGGTTTGGGTTTAGGTATTGGTGTAAATCCTAGAGGGATGGGGCCAAATGAACTTTGGCAAATGGACGTGACCCATGAACTCTCTTTTGGCCGTCTGAGGTATATCCATGTAACCATTGACACATTTAGCAGGTTCATATGGGCCACTGTTCAAACGGGAGAAAGGACCTTGCATGTACTTAGGCATCTTACGAGTTGTTTTGCCATTATGGAGGTTCCAGCTCAGTTGAAAATGGACAACAGACCGGCATACGCTAGCAACGCCATGCGACAGTTCTTCCAGAGATGGGGAATACAGCACAAGACAGGGATTCCTCACTTCCCCACAGGGTAGGCTATTGTTGAGTGTGCCAATCAGACTTTGAAGCAGTACCTATATAAACATGATGATGTTAAAGATGTGTATGAAAGGCTGGCCAAAACGTTGTTTGTATTAAATTTCCTTTGTGTGTCAGGGGACCGTGAGGTTCCCGCCGCAATCATGCATGAGCAGGGGCCTGAGCCGCAGGAAAATGCACCTCTGCTGTACGTGCGGTATCGGGACCCACGAACAGGCATGTGGGCAGGTCCAGCCAAGGTAAAATACATGGGGAGTGGCTATATGTGTGTTCTCACCCCTACAGGTCCGCTGTGGGTGCCCAGTCATTGGACTCAACCAGCCCTGACCAGCGCTCCTGAGGAAGACAAGACCATGGAGGCTGGCTCCACGGATGCGCAAGATGGCACTCCAGATGGGACTAGTGCTTAGCCTACTCAACGTCTTGAATGTCATGGGATGGCTGGTCCCCCAGCCAAAACAAAATGTCTGGGTAACACTTGCAAATGTAACCGGGCAGGATACTTTGTGTCTGGCGGTGGCCAATCCTGAGAATCTCTTTTCCACATGTTTAGTAGGGGTTCCTGCGGACACTTGTCCCTGCCCAGATGCACTAAAGTCATTACTCATGTTATGTCCTAATAATAGCAGACAAGGCGTTGACATGTGGGATGCGACCTCAGCATGGTATCCTGTTAGTACCCAGGAGCCTCAGGAACTAGAACTGTTGGGCTCAGTAGAAATGGATGCCAGTATCATGTTTAATTTTACTGGGAACCAGAGCATTACGAAAGGTGCCAGCCCCCAGTCGGTTAACAGTTCTATCTCTGTTTACCAAAATCAATCTGTATGGTGTAATTATACTGCAACGAAGTGGTTGAAATCCAGCTATGTCCCACAGATACTACCCCCAGGGATGTTTTTGATCGGTGGGGATCACGCATGGCCCGGGATACCTTCTCGAATAGTGGGGGGACCGTGTTCTTTAGGGAGACTAACATTATTGACACCTAACGCTAGTATGACATTGAGCATTACACGGCACCATAACAAGCGGGCTGCACACGCTTTTAATCAAGACTGTAGGGATGACATTGATTTTTGGTCAGCTGAAAAAATCATTGCTGCTTCATTTCTTGCACCTGGCGTAGCTGCAGCACAAGCATTAGCCACATTAAACAAACTAGGATGTTGGCTCAGCAAACAGTCCAACGCCACTTCTATAGCTCTTGCAGGACTATTAGCTGACATAGATAGCATTCGACACGCTACTTTACAGAATAGAGCTGCCATTGATTTTTTGTTGTTAGCCCAGGGTCATGGTTGTACGGAATTTGAAGGGATGTGTTGTATGAACTTTTCTGATCATTCTGAGTCTATTCACAGGAGTATTCAATCTTTAAAGGATGGAGTCAAGAAACTAAGGATCACTGATGGCTTGGATGGGTGGCTGAAAGGTTGGGGATTGACAGGTTGGTTACTTGATCTAGTTCAGCAGGGACTGGTTGTGATGTTGGTCATCGTCGTCTTGCTTCTGTTTGTCCCGTGTCTCTTGCAGTGCGTCAGCGGTATGATCTCCCGGAGCATGGAGAAATTTACCCATGCTGCCTGGCTTGTCCAAAAAGAAAAAGGGGGAATTGTTGGGGAATGGCTTGAGAACAAGGGCCATGGCTCACTGCAAGATATATTAGCAGAAGCTAGGCATGAGGCCTAGCCTAGCTGCAAGGACAGGATGTCCTTGAGGAGGAATGTTAAGATAATAACAGGATGTTTTGGTTAACGGAAAGAGGGACATTATATCAGCATAAGACGATAACTGGATGTTTTGGTTAACGGAAAGAGGAGCTGTGTCGCAGCTGGGACCACCAAGGGGTGGTCATAGGGAAAGTGTGAGTTTTGAATGGACCTATGGGAACTACTATGAATATGTATAACTTGTGTGTACTCCAATCAGCGTGTATTAGTGATTAGCATGATACTATATAAGTAGCTGCAAGTGTGACAATAAACGAAGTTTGCCTACCAATCATATTGATTTACTGCATCCTTCCCTTGCCGTTCCGCACTCTTCTTAATGTATCCCAGGATGCCATTGGCCTTCTTGGCCGCGAGGGCGCATTGTTGGCTCATGGTCATCTTCTTGTCCACCAGGACTCGTAGGTCTTTTTCCCCAGAGCTGATTTCCAACATATCATCCCCCAGACTATACTGATACATGGGGTTGTCCTTCCCCAGATGTAGCACTTTACACTTGCTCTTGTTAAATTGCATTAAATTTCCCCCTGCCCAGCTCTCCAGCCTATCCATGTCATGCTGGTTAGCAGCACAACCTTCTGGAGTGTCAGCCACTCCTCCCAGTTTTGAATCATCAGCAAACTTGCTGAGGGTACACTCTATCCCTTTGTCCAGATCATTGATGAATATATTGAACAGTATTGGACCCAGCACTGACCCTTGGGGGACACCACTAGTCACAGGCCTCCGGCTAGACTCTGTTCCTCTGACCACAGCTCTCTGGGCTCTTTCCTTCAGCCAGTTCCCAATCCACCTCACTGCACAATCACTCAATCTGCACTTCTTAAGCTTGGCTGTGAGGATACCATGGGAGACAGTATCGAAAGCCTCGCTGAAGTCAAGAAATACCACATCCACTGCCCTTCCCTCATCTATCCAACTACTTGTGCCATCATAAAAGGCTATGAGATTAGTCAAACATGATTTCCCCTTACGGAATCCATGTTGACTACTTGTGATAAGCCTCCTTTCCTCCACATGCTTTGAGATGGTGGCAAGAACAAGCTGTTCCATCACCTTTCCAGGGATGGAGGAGAGGCTGACCAGCCTATAGTTACCCAGGTCCTCCTTTTTGCCCTTTTTGAAGATTGGGATGACATTGGTCTTCCTCCAGTTCTCAGGCACCTCTCCTGTTCTGCAGGACCTCTCAAAGATTATGGAGAGTGGCCTAGCAATGACCTCTGCAATCTCCCTCATCACTTGCGGGTGTATCCCATCGGGGCCCATGGACTTGTGGATGTCCGGTTTGTTCAACTGATCTCTAACCCAAGCCTCTTTGACAGAGGTAAAAATTTCCTTCCTCCAGACTTCCTCTGTGGTCTTGAAGGCCTGGGATTCCTGGTAGCTGGCCTTAGTAGTAAAGAACGAGGAGAAGGTGGCATTCAGTAATTCGGCCTTCTCTCTACCCTTGGTCACCAGGGCACCCACTTCATTCAGCAGCGGGCCCACATTTCCTCTAGACTTCCTTTTGCCTCCAACATACTTGAAAAAGCTTTTCTTGTTGTCCTTGACCTCCCTCGCCAGGTTTAGTTCTAGGGAGGCCTTAGCTTTCCTTGTTGCATCCCTGCATCCTCTGACAACCTCCCTGTATTCTTCCCAAGTGGCCTGTCCCTCCTTCCATGTTCTATATAATTCCTTCTTCTGCTTAAGTTTACCTTAAGTTTATCTTATCTTCTTATCTTTTATCTTAGTGTTTAACGAAGTTTGTCCATTGGTGTGACTACAAACATTCACTAAGAGTGACTCACAGGGGTTGAAGGAACTTTTGACAGACAGAAGTGATGTGAGAGTTGATTTAGTGGTGTATCCCAAGGTGTCAGTCATGACTCAGTAGGGATATTCACTTGTTCAATAAGTATGGGTGCGAAGCCTGAGAGCTCAAAACAAAATGCTGTAAAAACTCTTGAAGTATAACCCTGGGCAACAAAGTAGAAATGGCAGCATTAACACAAGGTGTGATAGGTTCAAACAAAGCACTAGAGATAAATGCTGAAGAAGCTACCACCAGACATCATACATGAATAAGCAATAACCACTGACCAGGGACTAAAGACTATAGAAGGGTAATGGACGGAAGGGATGATGGAGAAAACTGACAGCAGGACCACCCCAGACTGACGGGCACTTGGTGGATGTGCTCCAGAGATGTCAAGAGACCTCCCCACATCACAGCCACCATCTGCCAAGCACTCGTTTGGTCTCTGCACTGCAGTAAGTGCGGCTGGGGGTGAAGAGAGTGCTGATCCTAGCTGCGTGGCTAGGGAAAACCACCGCGCTCATAGGAGCTGCTCATAGGGGCTGCTCATAGGGGCTGCCTTGCTGTTTTGTAACCTGAATAAAGCCATTTGATTGAGCCATAATTTGTTTTACTTAGTTATGCCTCTGTCTCAAACTGTTTAAAAAATGTTTGTAGTCTCACAATGAAGGTCAACAGCCTGGCATCTTTGCTTCTCTAATACTGCACGTACTCTGCTGACTTAACTGTGCAGCAGACAGAGCTTTTTGTGGGGATTTCACATCCCTGGGAAAAGCACATATGTGGATGCTGAAAAGCTGCTAGCAGAGGAATTTTCCTAGGTTCTCACAATATTCGGTGAGAATCCTGCCTTTCTCACACGTGTTATGAGAAACAGTAGGACGGTTTTGTAAACTAGACTAACACATGGTGTTTTGCTAAGTTCTGTTTATGGTACATTGGAAAAATATTTTGAAATAGGTGCTGTAGGACTTTAGCCAATCACCCTAGGAGATGGGTGATCACTGACCAATCGCCCTATGGGGCTAGGGTATATAAAATGGGGTTGTAAATTAATAAAGTTGCTTCTTTTGCCTGCTCTTGCTGAATTTATATGTTGCTGCATCTCTCCGCTCCCGGCATAAACAGCGACATTTGGTGACCCGCGACGTGTCCGACCCGCACCGGCCAAAGCTGAGCAGCTCTCGGGAGGTACGTGCCCCCCCCCAGCCCCGAGGTTCGCAGCCGGGACCAGTCCAGGCACCAGGGTATTACAAAAGCCCTGCCGAGATGGGGACTTGCGACTTGAAAGAAAGCGTGGTGCTGTTGGCCTGGAAGATTTTCCTGGACACCAAAAAGAGCGCTGTCCCGGAGGACGCCCTCCGCGCTCTTTTGCAATGGGCAGCTGAGCACCAGTTTCTCCTGAGCTCTGACACCGCCTTTGATTTAGAGCTGTGGTGGCAGCTGGGCACCAGGCTCCATCGTGAGCTCCCCGACGGGGACGACACGCTGATAGACTTGATTCGCACTTGGACAGATACATTTGCTGTGCTACTAAACTCTGAAACTGACGACGGGGGAGGGGTGCCGGCTTCAGAGGGGGACGCCGCTAAGGGGAACGCTGATGAACTCAGTGTAGCAGCCGGCGGCAGCCACACCAAGGAGCCGTCTCCAACCCCACAGGATCCGGTGCCGGCCCTACAGCCCGCTCAGCGGCAATACACCTTGCCCTGGGATTACGTTCCCCCTAAATACCCGACGCCTGCAGAGCAGCTCGCGGAAATGCTTAAACAGAGCGATGGCTCGGAGCGCCCCTCGCTCCTTAGCCCAGCGGCTCTGGTCTGCTCCGCGCCGCTCCCTTTCGCAAATATAACAGTGCCGGTCATTCCCATGGTCTCTACGGTTGTCCGGCCCGGTTTAACTGTGACCTGGAGCTCCACGGCGGCACGCAGGTTTTCTGTGCGCGCGCCCTCTGCGTTCACGCCACCCTGGAGTTTTTCACGAGCGCCCGTGGCGCCCGGCAGCTCCGCGCATGCGCCCCTCTCTGGGTGTCTCAATGCGCAGGCGCAGCCGCCCGTGGTGGACCTGTTAACGCGGCAGCTGGCAATGCTGGAAGAATATCTGCCGAGGATATCTCAGTAGCTAGCGGAATTGCAGGAAGCATTCCTGCGGGCGGCCGCTGAGAGAGCCGTGCCGGGTCGACCCGGGCCGGAAGTGCCGGCTCCGGGAATTCCGAACGCGGAAGTGCCGACGGCTCCCGCGGCGGAACCGGCAGCGGCGAAAGAAACGGTGGCCCCGATGGAGGCGGAGATGGCGGATCCGGCGCCGCCGGCCGAGCTGACGGCCCCGACTCCTTCGGCAGAAGCGGCTCCGTCACAAGATCCGCCTGCACCGCCGGCATGGCCCCAAACTGTGGCGCCACAGCCGGCTGCCTTGCTGCCCCCTGCGCAACCGACTGCGGCCCCCACTGCCGTACCGCCGTCTAGCCCGGCACCCGTGCCCTGCCCGCCTCCATTGTTCGTGCTGGGGTCCGCAGGGAAACCCCTGCCTAACGATTCAGGCAGTGATACAGAGGGCACGCTTGCCTCAAGGTGGAAGGCTGCGGTAACCGAACAGCGGAAGAAGCGGTTGCTGCAGAGCCATCCTTGGACACTCCCAGACTGTACTGTAACTGTCCGTCCAAGAAATGTCAGGCGTTTCTGGGAGTCGGATAAATTGTGGGCTCTAGAGGAGGGCAATTGGGATCTCTTAGACAAACTGGGACTGCCAGAGAGGTCAGGGGAATTTATGCGGGATCAGGAGACTGCTATAATGCCTCAAAATGGTGTGCCACTAACTCAAGGCCATAGTAACACCCCGCAAGGGGATGTCAAAGCCTATCCTGTGTTTAAGGCTGCCCCAAATTCAGGTCAACATGATAGACGTGACGTTTTTGCTTGGAAGGTTGTACAAGATTTACAATCCAAAGTGGCACAGTATGGGCTTAGTTCTCCTGAACTCATGCAACTTCTTAGAGTGCTGAATGCTGATCTGCTTGTTCCATTTGATATTAAGCACTTAGCTCAAATTATACTTCAACCTGTACAACTTGAAGTTTTTGAGACTACCTGGAGAAAGATGTCTGAGAAGGTTGCACTACAAAATAGGCAGTTGCCTTCCACTGACATTAGACATGACGTTGAAGTAGATACCCTTATGGGACTTGGTTACTACTCTAATCCTGATTTCCAGGCCACCTGGCCCCCTCAAATCATAGAGCAAGCTCAAAAAGTTGGCATGGGAGCTCTATTTAAGACCATGAACCTGGCTACTCCTCAAACACGGTATATGAAAATACACCAGGGGCAGACAGAGCCATTTTTACTCTTTGTAGAAAAGGTTGCTGCTGCCCTTGAGAAGCAGGTTGAAGATAATTCAATGAGGCAGATGATGTGCATACAATTAGCAAGAGACAATGCCAACGATGAGTGTAGAAAAATCATCGATGCTCTACCAGGGGAGCCTACACTCACAGATATGGTTGAAGCCTGTGCCAAGGTGGGGTCTGCGAGCCATAAAAGGTCTGCTCTGGCTGCGTTTCTGCCATCTGTTCACGCATCTTCTGATCGTGAACTGAAGCAGTCCAAAGCTGGGAGCAAACGGAAAAGGGCTAAACCGAGGCAAAAGGAAAACACAGGGACCCCCCAGTGCAAGAGGTGTGGTAGGCCAGGTCATTGTACAGAATATTGCAGATCTCTGCGCCATGCCGACGGTCGACCTCTGCCGGGAAACTCACACCAGCATGCAAAAAGGGGGAATTGCTCTCTGATGCAGGTGATCCCCAAGGGAATGGCACAGACACAGGCCTACCCAGCCACCTGAGAGACGGCAGCCCAGGATCAGCCGGGGCAGACGTCTACACCACAACAACAGTCGTCCTACAATCTAGTCATATTTATAAGGTCCCTTTGGATGCATATGGACCCCTAGGTCAGGGACTCAGTGCAATGCTCGTGGGAAAACCTAATGTTACCCACCAAGGGATCTTTGTGCACCCAGAAGCTATTGATGATGACTTTACAGGCCAGATTCATGCTATGGTTTCCACTCCCAAATCCCCTGTTACTATCCCTGAAAAGACTTGCATTGCTCAATTAATGCCTTTTAAGTCATGTGTCCCCAGGACAGAACAACAAGTTCGCAACGATAGCGGCAGTGGACCTACAGGACTTCCTCAGATCTTCTGGACTGCAGACATCTCTAACCAAAGGCCAGAGATGACATGTACCCTAGTCCTGCCAAACGCTTGTCTGCCCCAGACTCATCTTCGAGGTTTGATCGATACGGGTGCTGATGTAACGATTATCTCCTTCTCTGCGTGGCCTCCTTCATGGCCTTTAGCACCTGTGGGATCGGCCATCTCAGGGTTAGGAGGAACCGCACAGAGCTATTTAAGCGAACGACCTGTAATGGTAAAAGACCCAGAGGGACATAGAGCTACAATTCGGCCTTATGTTACTAGCGCTCCAGTCAACCTCTGGGGGCGGAACGTGCTGGCAGCTTGGGGGGTACGAATTGGGACAAATTTTTGATAGGGGTCACTGTGCGTAAGGGCGCACAGTTTCCTACGCTGCCTTTGCGGTGGCTGACTAACAGACCAATCTGGGAATCACAGTGGCCCCTACCAAATGAGAAATTAGTCGCCTTTTGTCAGCTGGTTCAGGAACAGTTACAACAGGGACATATTGAGCCTTCTACTAGTCCCTGGAACACTCTTGTTTTTGTAATTAAGAAGAAATCAGGGAAATGGAGACTCTTTCAAGATCTCTGAAAAGTTAACACAGTGATGGAAGGTATGGGGGCATTGCATCCTGGTATGCCCTCACCCACCATGATTCCAACAGGGTGGGACATCCTGATCATTGATCTGAAGGATTGCTTTTTCACAATTCCTTTGCATCCTAATGACAGACCAAAATTTGCCTTTACTGTGCCTGCAGTTAACAATGCTGAACCTGCGAAGAGATATCAACGGAAGGTTCTACCTCAGGGCATGAAGAACAGCCCGACTATCTGCCAATGGTATGTCGCTCAAGCTTTGTCCGGAGTCCGTGAGCAGTTTCCCGAGGCATACTGCTACCATTACATGGATGATATCCTGGTGGCAGCATCCACCCAGGACGAGCTGCTGAGGATACAGACTCGGCTGCTCGCTGCTCTGCATTCCTACGGGTTGCAAGTGGCTCCGGAGAAAGTTCAACAGCATCCTCCCTGGAAATATTTAGGAGTCAAAATTTTGGACTAAACTGTACAACACCAAGAGGTGCAATTCTCAGATTCTATGAAAACCTTGAATGATGCTCACAAATTGCTGGGTATCATCAATTGGGTACTTTTTTTATCTAGGGCTAACCACGACGCAACTTTTCCCGCTTTTTAATATTTTAAAGGGGAAACCTCATTTGAATTCACCTTGGAAATTGACTCCGGAAGCGCGATGAGCGCTGCATGAGGTGCAACAGGCTGTTTCTGCCTGTCAGGTTTATCGAGTGAATCCCTCCATTGATATCACTGTTTTCATTACTGCTCCAGACCTCCATCCCACAGCTATCATTGGCCAGTGGAACACACAATGTCCTGACCCTTTATATATCCTAGAATGGGTCTTTCTGCCTCATCAGCAGAAAAAGACAGCACCCACGTTGTTTGAATTGATCGCTTCTCTGATAATCAAATGCCGCCAACGGCGTTTGCAATTAATGGTGGCGGATCCTGCAACAATTATTCTTCCAACGCCACAGGAACACTTTGAGTGGAGCCTTGCTAACAGCGCTCCTTTGGAAAGTGCGCTGCAAAAATTTTTCAGGGCAGATTTCTTAACACCTGCCCAGCCATAAATTACTGCAGCTGGCAAAATTGACCAGCTTCACCTTGCGGCCAAAAAACAGTCAGGTGCCGGTGAAAGGACCCACCGTCTTCACGGATGGTTCTGGAAAAACAGGGAAAGTCATTGTTACCTGGAAGGAGGGATCTGAGTGGCAGGTGCTGGAAGGCCACGAGTCAGGCTCTGCCCAGCTGGTTGAATTGAGGGCTGTTGCCATGGCTTTTCAGCGGTTCTCTCAGGTGCCTTTGAATTTGGTTACTGATTCTGCTTACGTAGCAGATATAACCCAACGCTTGGATTGTTCACTTCTAAAGGAAGTGAATAATGCGGCTCTGTTTTCACTATTGCAAACTTTGTGGTGTGCAATTCAAGCTCGAGCGCATCCATACTACATTCTGCACATTCGAAGCCACACCAGTTTGCCAGGTTTTATAACAGAAGGCAATGCCAGGGCTGACATGCTGGCCAGCCCTGCATGGGTAGCGCCTCAGCCTGCCAAAATTGCACAAGCAAATGGGGTTGTAAATTAATAAAGTTGCTTCTTTTGCCTGCTCTTGCTGAATTTATATGTTGCTGCATCTCTCCGCTCCCAGCATAAACAGCGACACACATACTATTATCTCTTCTTATAAAATGTACATTTCGATGTGTGTATACATGTGTTGTATTTACATGTACACACATACAAAGTGACAGCAGAAAATGCTCAGATACTATAGTAATAAAGGCAGTAAAGATCTTCTCTGAGCAGGAATTAGAATTTAAAAATCTGCAGACACTTAGGATAGGATAGGATAGCCCACAACAGCACGTGCTCAATATAGGTTAGCGAAGGTTGGCTCACACATACGTGAGTGTAGTCATTCCCTGAGGGAAAGGACCATACATCCTGGAAAGGTAAAATTCTCTCACAGGGGGCACAGGGCCTCTGTGTATCTTGATCACAGCATGGCAAAAAGGCTCACAGACCCCATCAGTCTTCCGTGTCCAACTGAACAAGGGCTCTTGATCTGTCAGGAGTTTCTTACAGGATCAGAAAATGAAGAGAGGAAGGAAAGAAGAAATCACAGGACATGAACATAGGAATCCAGAAGAGTGACCAGGCTGTGCACAGAGATGATCAACACCAAACATCCAAAACTCCGAGTCAAACAAAAACAAAGAAATGAGACTCATTTAAAAGACATTTAAAATAAAATCAAACAAGAACATTCGCATTGTCTGCTTGCTTTCTGAACCTTTAAGGCACACTCAGATAATAGTTTTGACCCAACCTTTTGGGTTAGGAAAACCCCTCTTGAACACAAACTGCAATTCTCGCCTCACTGATGTTCTCTAGAACTTGAGGCTTTGCCCTGCCTGTCCCTGAGCACAGTACCTGTTCCCTTGGCACTGTGAAAGCTGGTAGCACATATGGGCACAGGCTCTTCCAGACAAACACCTGTGGTGCTCCCCACCAACCTCTCCAGAAATCTACCCCAGAGCTGTGCTTTACGCACACAGGGAAACACTCCTTCCTCTGGGCATCTTCCCCACTGCAAAACCTCCAGTGCCTGCCTTTGCATTTCCAATTAATTAGAGACACTGCATGCCAGCAGGATTGGGATCTGATGCCTGCACTTTTTAGAAGAGCAAATTATACAGTGTTCAGACAAATTTCTACATAAAATAAGTCTAAACAAATATCCAAACCAAACTTGTCACACTATAAATAGTTTCCATTGATGAAAAATGGACAATTTATTTCTGTCTGTTCAAATGTGACCACAATTACATTTTCTAAAATTATTTCTTTGATTTCACTAGCAGCAGATGTATTTTAAAGCCAAATATTCCCTTGCAGTGTCAGTAACCCAGTATGTCAGAGCAGGAAACCATCAGTTTGTACTTGACTACAGATTGATTTCAGTGGGAACAGATGAATCTCCAGCTTTTGAGAAAAAAATACACTTATTTTGGTGCCTGGTCATGGATGTAAAAGGCTAACTACAGTCTCTTCTGACCATGCTGTCTATTATGGTTTACAAGAAAACCTTACATTCTATTAATTGCAAAATAATAATTTATATAAGTGGGTTTTCCTTTTTTTTTTTTTAAATCTCATAAAACTTGGTTTAATTTATTGGAAACTGTACTTTATGGAATAGTTTCATATATTGATCTTGGGAAAATGTAATTACATCACTTCAGCATCATTTGGCACTTTGCATATACTGAGATAAAGTGATATAATGATCACATAAGGTATACTAAAAATTATATATATTTTTTTTTTTAATTTTACATTGTAGCTTTTATGCATGCATTTCTGGGATTGCATAGCTACTACATCAAAAGTTCAGGACAAACATTTAATAAAATTACCAGGATATTTCACTTAAGCACAGCTGTCTTTCAGTTAGAGAAGTTCAAACAACAGCATTCAGACTCTTGTTTAAAATATGATTTCTAAGTTCAAGGAGGTTAATCTAGCTCATTATAATGATAAGTATTATTTAGAAAATTCAGATGCAGTTCTATGTTAAGATCAAATGGCCCTTTTCCAAAACAGTTCTGGTACTTTAATCTGGGACTGTCTTAAGTAAAATATCTATATTTCCCTTCTTTCCTGGTTGTTTTTTAAGTTTCCTCCAAAGTTATACTCACAAAGTTATTTTTTCTTAGAACATTTGCTAGTGGGAAATATACAATTAATATGCCTCTAACTGTAACTGCAATGAATCATCCTCATTTTTTGCTGCTCATGCACATGACTGTGGTATACCATTTATTCATTAATTATTTTTTTCTAAGCTTGGCGGTAATGTTTTCAGGTAGTGGACAAGCCCTATCCAAACACAGAATCTCCCCATCTCACACCACAAAGGCGTACTTTAGAAGACCCTCACAGTAACCTGTTTGTGGAAGCATGACCTTAGTGAGGTTGAAACTACCAATGTGATGATCAGTCTACTTTGTAAAGTAATAAATTATGAACTGTGGTGGGGATAAAACATTTATTTTATAAAAAAATGAAAAACAAATCCTATCATGCAGACATCAAAGCAAAGGCAGGTGTTAAAACCAGTTATACTGAAAAGTTTTCAGGATTTAAATAATTAAAATATCACCTCTCTGAGGCATGACTTTGCTTTGATGCCTTGCATGAAAAACTGTGAGGATAAGAGTGAAATGGAAACCAGTTGGTTGTGTCCATTAGTAAATAGAGCATCAAACACACCAGGATCAGCTCATCTTTAAATGTTTAATACAGTTCTGTTTCACTACCTCACTCCCTGCCTTTCCAGCTCCCAGAAAACACTGCATCCTCCCCTCCATCTCAGAGAGCCCTTTAGAAATGGAGCCTCTCATCAAGGTAAAGTGCTAAGTAACCTGAAGGATGGCTCTAAGGCCACTCACACCAATCAGGTACAATAAGGCAGCATTTTTAAAAGGCAAAGGGTTCATCTACCAGGTATGCTTGTTCCTAATAGAGTGAACGAGTTTTGTGTTTGTAGCTTACTAGCTAACTTTGATGATTCCCATGTGTTGGTCATAATGGCAGAGTACTTCATATTTTCACACTGCCATGCTTGGCATCCTTGCATTCTTTGCCTGCTTTCTTGCAGGTATGAAATACTGGTTCCTACCAGGAGAAGACAGGGGAGAAGCAACAGGACCATCATAATTGCTGCCAGTTGGGGGAATGACCTGGTAACAGGGGAAAAAGCAAGGTCAGGTGGATTGGGTGAAGTAAAGGAAGCTGCCTTGCAAGCTGACCCATCCACAAGAGTTTCTTGTTCTTTGTCTGGTCCAGACAGAAATTGTTCACAAGATCCTGACTGACTTCAGGCTGGCACCCAGGGCTAGGCCCCTCCTCTGGTCCCTAGGCAAAGAAACAAGCACAGGCAGCAAAACAGCAGGAAAGGACCCTATCCCAGTCTCTTCCCTGGAGCAGTAAAGAAGAGCCATCCAGGCAAAACCATGGCTGATGCCCTTACTGTGACAATTTCTGCTGCTGACTTTGAAATGACCTATGAGGAATACATGTTCTTCTAATGTCGCCTTTCACTACCTCCATTTCAACCTGTTTACAACAGCAACAATATGAAAAGTTTTAATATTGCAGTTCAGAAAATGTTCTTCTTATAATAATCTGTCCTTCACTCTAGGACAAATGCTGCATGCTCCACTGCAGGAGGTCTCACACTGGGATGTGTGGACCATGACCTGTCAGATGGTGTTGGCAGCTCCTCAGAGGCAGCCAGGCTCCAAAGAGCTCTGCCCCTTTCCCAGCCAATATGCTGGTTCCAAATCTCCCTGTCAAAAATTTCTTGAGTAATAGCTAGTTTTGACAAAGAAATCTTACATACTTGGGATGGGAGCAAAGGTAGTCCAGATATTTGTATGTAGCTTGTTAGTTAAAGTGGATATGACCAGATTGACTCTAAAAACATGGCCACCTGAGATGTTTAGGCATACCTGCTGCAACACTGCCTAGCCCAGAGGCAGGAAAACAAGTATTTTGATTTCAGCATTTGTTTCTTTTGAAGCCTATTCCTATTCAATGATCATTAAAGCATTTCTACAAGTCACACTGACTTCAAAGAAATGTACCTGCAGATTTCAGTTTAAGTGCTGTACCAATACATACAGACTAAGGCAAAAGCTTAAATATCTGCTAGTATCATACAATGTGGCTTTATTCCTTAAAATGAATGCTGATATTTGAAATGCCTTACATAACTCATTTTCTGTCCTTGATCTTAAAAACAGACGTCCTCTAATGTATATTCTGTGTCTTAATGCTTTGTTTGTACCTGTCTAAATCTTTTTGATTCTATTTTCTTTCTTCTCGTTGTAATCAGGACTGGATTTTCAAGAAGCATTGAAGTCTTTCCTTTGGTTCCCCTTACCAAATATTACTTGATCAGAAACTACATCTGTTTTTGTCAAAAATTACAATTGTGCAGTGTCAACCATTCTACCAGCACTAATGTGGCAGTGGCCTATTTAGATGTCTGATGATCCTGAACATGGTTATGTTGCAATATTTAGTATTCCTCGTTTATTAGTTGTCATTAACTTATTACCTCAGAAGTATGGGACAAGAGTAGTTATATGGGGTTTTGCCTATGTACTACAAGTTTTGCAGTTGATTGGCAGTGTGTGTGGGGAATGAGGACTGGATATTTCCACTAGATATCCATCCTTAATCATCTGCAGTTATTGGGGTTAGGACTCAACCTCAATGGCTTCCCTCAGCCTCTATAACTTTAAAAATTTTAAACTTACTTTATGTGGTCCTGATCAGGAACAGTATCATTTACAAAGACATTACAACCTATCAATCTGAGGATCCTATTCTAGTGGACAAATAATGCTTCCCCCTTCAATTCAATAGTCACTACACAGCTGAATTCTTCAGCCTTCCAAGAAAGATTTTGCAGCTTGTCATCTGCAGACTCTGAACACGGAGATTTCTAAAATATATTGAACAGGCCTATGAAAGATGACAAGGAGAAGCATGTTCAGGTATGTTATCTAGCAACCCACACCTGAAAAACATCCAAAAGGATCCACACTTCCAATGGGAAATTTCTGAGGTCCCTAAATTGAAAAGGAGCAAAGACATAAAACTTTAAACAAAGGATAACTGTTAAAATGAGAATAAAATCATATTCTCCTGCATTTCAGTCCTTTCCTCCTTAAGTCTCAGAACACCCTTCACAGGAGTATATTCAGTACTTATACCTGAGACTGCAAAGAAATTGGCTTCTAGGGCTAAATGCACCTGGATTTACCCAGATGTGTGCTGTTCTTTCTTTTTTTAGAATTTTGACCATGAAAAAAAGGTGACTTTGAATACTTAAGATTTCTAAAAGCCTAGATAACCTGTGTGTGTCTATGCAAATAAGTTTTATTTTATATATATACACTGGCCCAGAAACATACGCACTTGGTCTGACACTGACTGGATGCACCAGCGGTAATGGATATTCACAGATCAAATGACACAGTGTGGCACCTGCTCGGTGTGGCAGATACCTCTCTGACGCATTGGATTTACTGTGCATGGGAAGGTTACCTCTGTAGCTTCTGGGCATCTTAGACTAAAGAGCATATGCCACACCCTAAGTGTGTTGAGCAGGAAAGCCTAGACAGAAATGTGAGAGTTCTGGTTCGTAACACTGAATGTGCCTAATAAATACTGTAGGGGAAAAAAATGCATTAATTTGGAAGTATAATTTAATACCATTTTTGCCTTACAGAGCCCTACAATATCACTGTATATTCTAGGTACCTTCCATACTAGTTGATAATGTTGCAACTAAATGCAGTAACTTAACATTAAATATTCCTTAATAGGGGTATGAAGAATATTTAACAGACGTATAATGCACACATAATGCAGTGTGTTAGGGTATAACATACCAAAAGAGCTCCAACAACAAATGACCATCCAGTGGCCATGGAGTAACTCAGATGTTATAATACAAAGAAATATTTTTTCCTTCTATTAAGAGGGAAAAGCCTATAGTAAGATTTTTAATTTAATTCTACATGTGTACTGCTATGTGTATGCCATGGAGAAGATGATCACCATGTATGACAGCTTTGCAGCCCTGGCAGGCTGGAGCCTTGGAAGGAAGTGCTTTTGGCTGACCTCCCTGCATGGAGGGGCTGAAAGGATGTATGGGGCTGCTGGTCTGCAAACGGCAAGAGACTGGGCTGGTATGGGAGGAGGCAACAGCCTGGGAAAGATTCCAGCAGGGGGAAAATACAAGCAAAAAAAGGAAATCGAGAAGACTAAATGGAGAAGGACATAGATATGTGTGCACGGGCACAGTCAGAAGAGGAGATGGATGTTGGAGAGGGGATAGAAAACGGAGTCCCAGCACATGATTCCCTGATCAGCGCCTCCACACTGCATTAGTCCAGATGCTCCCAGAGAAATCAGAGCAGGGCTGCTCATGGCTAGAGCTGCAGCAGGCACAGGGACATGCCTCCAGATAAGGAGATAAAAATTAATTCAAATTACTTGATACTGTTTGCATCCTGCAATGAGCTGAACGGGGGGGTTGAGCAAGGAAGGGCAAAGGGAGCAACATCCAAGCTGCATCTGTACCTTTGCTAAGTGAATATCTCCATGATTCGTGTTGAGTATTTTGCCACTTCTTACTGAGTCATATTAACTCTCACTTTAAAAAGCCACCAGAGCACCAAATTGGATATCACTAAAAATCTAAACCTAGCCACCCCCAGCCCCTCTGATGTCTGAGGACAAGCTGGAATGCAAGGCGGTTTATTTTGTGCCGTATTACCCCCTAATGAGACACTATGAAGAAAATTAACTCTATCCCAGACAAAACCAGTACAATGGTCATGGCAGAGGGCATGGCAGAGGGCATGGAGCGATGGCTCTGAGAGAGAGACTTCTGTGTAAAGAACTTTCTCAAGTTATGGTGGAAATCATCATAGGAATGAGAACACAGTTGATTAGACAGCTTTGAGCTTCAGGTAAAAGAACCTCAGAAAAAAATTTAACATAGGTTTGGAGTCCAATCTAGTACAAGAGTACGTGAATTGTAACAAGAATAGTGTTCACTGGTGTCCTGTTCCTTCCTTAAGTAGAAACAGACTTATACACATTAATTCTGTGCATGGTGCAGGTTCTAGAATGAGGGAGTGTTGATGAAGAACACAATCAGATACTGATCTAAATGAAAGCACTCTGTTCCACATTCCACTGGATTTTATTGTGCAAGATATGTTTTCTTGGGTTTTTATGTTCTATTAAATTATTTATGGATGAAATACCTTGGTATTGTAAGAAGTAGCTGTCTTTCATGTTAGTAAAACTGCTTATCAAGACTGATCTCATTCTAATGGTTTCTTCTTGGTGGTGGTAATTTTGGTAGTGTTAAAAATGCACCAAATGTCTACTTTATTTCACTATTTTTATCAAATTAATTTTGAGAAATTAAAAAAAAAGGATATTACATCCAATGTAGCATGACATTATCATCTTTCTCCTTCAGGTTTTGTTAGAGCCAGACGTGGTATTAGAGATGTTAATGCTAACTCGGACGACTGGTGTAGTGGGTCTGGCTGAGCTGCTTTTCCCCATCCAGCCCTCATGCTGCAGTACTGGGAGCTGGAGGGTGTTGATAACACACCCGTGTTATGACTGCCAGTGCTCACACGGCACCAGAGGATGGGGGAGAAGATACAGCCAACCTGAGCTGACCAGTGGGCTATTCCATACCATATGACGTCAGCTCAACTATAAAGGGAGAGGGCAGGAGGAGGATGGGGGGGCATTTGGCTTTGTCCTCCAAGCGGCTGCTACGTGTTCTGGAGCCCTGCTTCCTGGACTTGGCCCAACATCTCCTGCGGACGGGAAGCAGAGAATAACAACTTTATCTTTCATAACCTACGGCTCTTTTCTTTTTGTCTTATTCTCTCCCTGCGTGCTGTGATGACGGAGGTTGGGGGGAGTGATAGAAGGGCTTGGTGGGCACCTGGTGCCCAGCCACGGTAAATCCACTACAAAGTGGTATTGCCATATTGCATCATTTAGATTCATACATATGAATATTTATAGATTCATATCCAGAAATTACATGTGCATAGTTCTGAAATCTCACAAAATATAGTAAAATATAATTGTTAATCAAATAAAAAATGCAGTGTCTGAAGATAATGCTAATGCTGATGTGTAGTATGTCCATTTTATCCTAGACCACGTTGTTATGAATAAATATTCCATCCATTAACTAGTAACAGTTATGTTTATTATATGGGGTTAATAAAAGGCAAGTAAACAGCGCTGGGTGCGCGGGGAGTCTTCGCTCTACCAACACGCGCGCAGGACACAACAAGAGATCCTCTTTTATACTTTTTATCCTAATACATATTCATAGTAATTCCAAGAAGGGGGGGGTCATTGTAATTAAGTGTTTTGGAAGGGGCATTCCCGCTTTAGCGCATGCATTCCCTGTCCTGGTAGTCTCTCTGGTGGTCGTCCACAATGAAGGTTGTAGTCTTCCTCACCGGTTCCGTCCTTCACCCGACCTCCACCTCATCTCCTTGCCCTTATAATGTCCGTCTGGGCCACAAATGTTGCGGCCAGACAAATGATGAGCATGTGGAAAC
Source organism: Todiramphus chloris collaris (assembly GCA_025345505.1). Classification (NCBI taxonomy): domain Eukaryota; kingdom Metazoa; phylum Chordata; class Aves; order Coraciiformes; family Alcedinidae; genus Todiramphus; species Todiramphus chloris. Next base: position 305,408 of record JANVCC010009118.1, read on the forward strand.
TTTGTTTCATTCCTGCTTCTGTTGGTTCAGTACTTTTCCACAGCTTATCTACATTAATGACTCTCCTGGCATGCCTCCACACACAACCGACACGAATTTTGACACCATTTATCACAATCCCTCATCTTCTTTTTATTATCATCAATTTTTGTCTTTTCTTCAAATTTAGTAAGAGCCAATATAATTTTAGTATCTTCTGGTTTTTGGATCATAGGTTTTCAGAATCGTTAAAGGCTTTCCATTTTTCCCAGATCTTTCTGCATAGCTTATTGGGGTGATGATAAATTGCATACTTTTAACTACATGCCGGATGAGCAATGTAAAGCAGAGTATCATACATAGGATAAAGATCAAAACTCCAACACCACATAAAAACAGAAATAACATTCTTTTAACCTGTGGCCCACCTGGGGGCCAAGAAAACATGTCCCATTCTTGTACTGGTACATGGGCCAAATTTCTTATCATCATTTGATATTCTTAGCAACTGTTGGGATCCCATACTTGACCTTTGTTCCTTACATATTCTTATCTCTTTTAGTAGGCATATACCTATTGAGACGGCCTAAGGTTGTCAGAGTGCAAAAGGTCCAGAAATCTGCTGACTATGCCCAGGAGAAGTCTGTCTGAGGCCATTCTACCCGGTGGTCAATACCCTAAGGGATTGCAGCCCTTGGTAGAGCCTTTATATGCCGCAGTAGTGGTTCCTTCCCCGGTCTTGCCTTCCCCCTTCCATAAGCTTGGTTCCTTCTAGTCATTATCTTTTAACCCTCGACAACCTTTTCGGAGATTACAACTCAGTAGTGCCTTTCCTTCAGATCCACTTCCCTAAACCAAGGGTTCTTTGTTTAGATATTAATCAACCTTTCTGTATGGAATTCCACTGGTTGCCAAGATACATATATATTAGTCCCAAATTAGTCAATTTTTCTTCAATTTCAACTTTAACTCTCCTGGAGCAGACTCGATCCTCCAAGCTTCGGTAGTTATAGGTCCCCTTACCTGAGATGCATGTGTCCAGCCTTTTTCAGCTGTTCTTATAGCTGGTTCAGTAGTGAGAAGAACAAGATATGGACCCTCCCACTGGGGTAACAGTGACTCTTCCTTCCATGTTTTCATTAAGACCTTATCTCCTGGCTGTATCTTATGGATGGCAAATCCTACTGGGGTACTTTGTACCAAAATTCCTTTTTCCCGCAATTGTTCTAATTGCTTTCCCACTGTGATTACATATTTTCGTTCCTCATAATTCTCTATCAGAGAATGATCCAGAGGCAT
>JANVCC010009118.1:321685-335012 GCA_025345505.1 Todiramphus chloris collaris
CGAGTAGCAGATGGGAACTGTGTTCAGGAGCTGGATTCTGGTACTGGAATCACAAACACACAGATCAGAATCAAAGGTAGAAGAGACTGAGCCCTCCTCGTATGCTGCCATTGAAAAAGCGAAGAAGAGCCAAACAAGATCTTGACTTTTGTCGTCCCTCAGCTTTATATTGAATATGACTTATATGGGATGAATTACATTGATGGTTAATTTATGGTCACCTATCCCGTCTGCTCCTCACCACAGGTGCAGTCTTTTATTTTCTGCACATACCAACATGATACAGAAGATTTAACCATGACCTTGGTCCGCATACCCGTTCTTGGTGTTAACTCTAAACATCGAGATGGGGGGAATGGAGACAGGTCCCTTAATGGGGACGCAGGTGGATGTCTTCCCGCCTTCCAGATGTCCTCCTCACCTTCCCAGTTGCCTTTACACAACAGGTATGGGGCACTGGAAGTTGAGGGCCAGGAAAATGAGTATGTAGATGAAGGTCCATACTGGTTGTTGCCTGGAGTGAGTCAGCCAGCCCCATGCATTAGGACTGCTTGTATTAAGAGAAAAAGGAGGATCATTGTCATAGGTGATTCTCTTCTGAGGGGAACAGTGTCTTGGTTTGAAAGACAGGTGTCTGACATGGAAGACAGGGGCCCTCCTTGGAATGGCAAATGCAACCCCCTCCGAATGCTTATCATTTTGAAATTAAGGGGCTTTCAGGCAAAGATGAGGAATTGGAATAACCGTTCTTTACTAAATATATATAAAACAAGGCAAACAAACAACAATAACTATGTCAGTAACACAAACGGAACCAGGAACCCAGTGCCAACCTCTCGGCTGCAAGCACTCTCCCCTTTGGTGCAGTTCCACTCACAGCCGGCAGGGGTGCGGGTGGCTCCCGGTGAGCAGGGAGGGTGTGATGATCTCGCCGTGCCTGCAGGGGCGCTCCGGAGCGAGCTCAGTCCTCACGTGGCAATGGCCGACAAAAAGCCTGCTTCACAAACCTCCCTGGGCAGCCAATCCCGGTGCCCAGCAGGATCCCCGGGAGACAGCAGGGGTAGAAGGAGAAGCAGGAGAGGAAGCGGGGACGACATCTCTCCAAGTTGATCCCGGTGCCCAGCAGGATCCTTGGGAGACAGCAGGGGTAGTAGGAGAGCAGGAGATGCAGTGGGGATGACTTCTCTCCACCAGGAGGGCAGCCTCTCTCCCCTTCCAATGCAGGGAGAAAAAACAAGAGCCCTAGGGGCTCCACCCAACCCCCTTTATTCAGCAGTTGGCTGGACCCCTCCCCCTGTGGCCAGGTCTTTTTGTCTCTCTTAAGTACAGCAATTTTTCTCCTTGATGAACAACTATGGGAAAATTCTTTAAGAGAAGAAGGAAAACAAAAGAACTCCCCAAATGCCAACCGGATACATCTTACAGGGAAGTCTGCTTCCTCCCTGGGTCCCGGGTGAGAAACATCACCAGGAAACTCCCTAGTCTGGTACTTCCTTCAGATTATTATCCGCTTCTGGTTCTGCAGGTTGGTAGTAATGAGGTTGAGAACAGAAGTCCAAAAGAGATTAAAAAGGACTTTAGGGCACTGGGGCGATTGGTCAAAGGATTGGGAGCACAAGTAGTGCTTTCCTCAATCCCTTCAGTGGCAGGGAAGAATACCGAAAGGAACAGGAAAACACACCTGAGTGCTGGAGCCACAGGTGGAAGTTTGGGTTTTTTGACCATGAGCTGACTTACAAGACACCAGGCCTACTGGCAACAGACAGGGAATGCCTATCTCAAAGGGGGAAAATGATCCTGGAGCAAGAGCAAGCAGGGCTCATTGAAAGGTTGTTTAAACTAGGCTCAAAGGAGGATGGGGATAAAATTGAGCTTGCTAGAGAGGAGCCTGGGAGCAGAATTCCAGTACCTGTGGAGCAGTGTGGTAGTAAGGTCTGTTGGCTGTCTGAGTGGAGGAGGTGGGAGATGATCATAGTGTAATAAGCACTCAAGGGTAATTTGCTAATCAAACAAGTCAGGGGAGGGGAGAGGTCTCATGCAGGAATGTCCTGTGTGAATGTTGCAAAGCTTAGCTACAGGGGTGTTGCAGTGTGCTGTCTTGAGCTAATTACTAAATCGCAATGTTGTGTTGCTATGACAACATGTATTTTTTGTAACTTTTGTATTGATTGACAAAGTAAAGTGTGGATTGCCTGGGCTGAGTTGTGGCAGGCACCTTGTTGAAACGGCCCAAAACAAGTCTGGACATGTAGGAGCAGAAGCCTTGGGGAGCCGAGGGGCGTGTCAAAGGTGTCTCCACGAAGATAAAAGGAGCTGCTCAGCTTGTTTGAATTTGTGAGGTGTTGGTGGAGCTGTGACTCCCCGGCCGCCCAGCGCTGTTTTTGCTTTCCTATTTTAATAAATATTTCATGATATCCCTTTTGGGTTCATTTGGCTTTAATTTAACTATAACAAATTTGGTGCCGTGACTCAGATCCAGACAGCCAGCTTGGAATTCAATTCTGGGAGGGCGCCCCCATCTTCGGATGGTCCCAGAGGAGATTCCGACTTAGCTCACCTGTGTTTTCTGAACTGAGATAGGAAAGCAAAAAGAAAAGATACTGCAGTTAAATCCCCGTAATTTTTGTTCCCCATAATTTTTGTGCACAAAGAGCCGGACGAAGACTCTGGATTGAGTAAGTATATTGCGGTTCCGTTCGGTCAGGGGTTGGGTACCCGGGGTGTGAGTGACTGGGACGTCCACTGGGCTTAGAAGTCCACCGGGCAAAGTGAGTGTGGACCTCCTATTAGTGCGATTCCCATTGTCCGCGAGGGCGTGGGCCACGAAAAGAGGGAAATGAGTGAGTTTTGTGTGAAAGAAGGCACCCTCAGAAGATGGGACAGAAGAAGAGTAAAACTTCTAGTTCCATGCAGGAGAAGTGAGGTGGGGGTGGGCTCCCCAATATACCTCCGGATAGCCCATTAGGACTAACGATTCAATATTGGGACAGTTCCCCTTGTTGAAAAGAGAAATCTAAGGAAAAAATGGTCCATTATTGTATGGAGATATGGGGAGGAAAACAGATAAGAAGAGATTTATATTGTCCAATTTATGGATCCTTTGAAGATTGGATATGTCAGCAATTAAATATATATGTCAATAATAAGCGGCCATTTAATAAGGAAGAGAGTGAAAATGCCTTTTTATGGATCCTGGGCATGGCTGAGACCGCTGATTTGTTTCCCTTGAAAGAAAAGAAAAATGATGGGAGAAAATGGTGGAATGCCGATGAACCACCGGTATCCCCCCCACCCTATGTTCCACCTCCTCTGCTATTTCAAGGTCCTGAGCCGGATCTCCCTCCAACAGCCCCTTTAGAACTTGGGGAGGGGACTCCTCCTTCTAGTCGCAGAATAACCCGGAGTCAAACTAAGGAAAGGAGAAAGGAGAATTTATTATATCCGTTAAGGGAGACTGCAATGGGGGGGCCACAGCCTGGAGTTGGGTTTGTATCTGTACCTCTCAGCTCCAGGGATGTAAGGGAATTTAAGAAAGAGATGGGACACTTATTAGAGGACCCCTTAGGGGTAGCAGAACTTTTTGATCAGTTCCTCGGGCCTAACATTTACACCTGGGACAAGATGGAGTGCATTTTAAAGATTCTGTTTACTAACGAGGAATGGGGAATGATCAGAACGGCAGGCATGAAGCATTGGGATCAAAGACACCAGCAGGGTCCCGCCGGAGATATAAAATGGCCCTTACAGTGGCCCAATTGGGACAACCAAGACCCCGCACATAGAAATAACATGATTGATCTCCGGGATTTAATAATTCATGGAATAAGAGATTCTGTCCCTAGAGGACAAAACATTAACAAGGCTTTTCATTAAAACAACAAAAGAAAGATGAGACCCCAACCGAGTAGCTGGAAAGGTTGAGGAAGAGTTTACAGCTATACTCTGGGCTAGACCCTGATAGCCAAGTGGGTCAAGCCCTGCTGAAAACTCAATTTGTAGCTAAATCTTGGATAGACATAAGGTAGAAGTTGGAAAAGATAGAAGATTGGCAAGAAAAAGGGCTAGATGAATTATTAAGAGAAGCTCAGAAAGTGTATGTGAGAAGGGAAGAGGAAAACCAAAAGAAACAAGCTAGAATCCTGACGGTAGCTATAAAAGAAGGGCAGAGACAGGATGGGAAAAGGGAAAACCCTCGGAGGGGCCCAGGAGACCCGAGAAGAAGGAGATTTGACTCACAAGACATAGAGTGTTTCTATTGTCACAGGAAAGGACATTTACAGAGAAATTGCCAGAAAAGAATACAGGATGAGCAGATTTTTAAGCAAGACTAGGGGGGTCAGGGGCTCTATTTGCTCGGGACCCCTAAGGTTACCGAGCCCTTGATAAAATTAAGATTGGGTCCTCAGCATGAATTGTTCGAGTTTCTTGTGGACTCGGGCGCTGAAAAATCAACAGTTCAGAAATTACCATCTGGATGTGTTGAATCAAGAGATAAATTACACGTAATCGGCGCGAAGGAAGAACCCTTCAAGGTTCCCCTGATAAAAGATGTAACAATAGAATCTCCAAATAAATATGGAATGGGAACATTTCTATTAGTCCCAGAAGCTGAGTACAACCTCTTGGGACGGGACCTGATGGTGGAATTAGGAATCAATTTGGAAGTAGATCGAGAGAAATTAAGAGTAAAATTATGCTTATTAACCGCAGAAGATGAAGCCAAAATTAATCCAGAAACTTGGTATAGCCCAGAATCGGTGGGGAAGTTAAATATCAAACCGATATATCACAGTCTCTATAAGAGACCCAGATCAGCCAATTAGGATAAAACAGTATCCCATCTCTAGGGAAGGGAGAGAAGGGTTGCAGCCAATAATTGAGAGACTGTTGACCCAAGGGATTTTAGAACCCTGCATGTCCCCACACAATACTTCGATCTTGCCCGTAAAGAAGGCGGACGGGTCTTATCGTTTAGTACAAGACCTGAGGGCTGTAAACGAACGAACTATTACTCAGTTCCCTGTGGTGGCTAATCCACACACTATACTTAATCAGTTAAGTCCTGACTACAAATGGTATAGTGTAATAGATTTGAAAGATGCCTTTTGGGCTTGCCCTTTGGACAAAAAAGGCAGGGACTATTTTGCCTTCGAGCGGGTGGACCCTAAAACCCATAGAAAACAACAATTAAGGTGGACTGTTTTACCCCAGGGATTCACAGAATCCCCGAACCTGTTTGGGCAAGCTTTGGAACAACTATTGGAATCTTATGAATTAAGTCAGGGATTAATTTTAATACAATATGTGGATGATCTATTAATTGCAGGAAGGACTCAAGAAGAAGTTAGAAATGAGAGTATAAAATTGTTGAATTTCTTAGGTATTAAGGGATTAAAGGTTTCTAAATCTAAATTACAGTTTACCAAAGAAGAGGTGAAATATTTGGGGCATTGGCTCATGAAGGGACACAAGAAATTAGATCCCAAAAGAGTAAAAGGAATTTTATCTCTAACAGCATCTACTAATAAAAGACAAATAAGACAGCTGTTGGGATTATTGGGGTATTGTCGGCAGTGGATAGAAAATTATAGTAGTAAGGTAAAGTTTTTATATGAGAAATTAACTAAAAATGGGCTGGTAAAATGGATCCCTGAAGATGAGGAGCGCTGGGAGAAATTAAAATAAAACCTATTAGAAGCATCAGTTCTCAGTTTACCTGATATCCGAAAACCCTTTCAGCTTTTCATCAATGTGGATAACGGAACAGCTTATGGGGTTCTGACCCAAGGATGGGCAGGGCAAAGAAAGCCTGTAGGATATTATTCTAAGATACTGGATCCTGTAAGCCGCAGGTGTCCCGCTTGCTTACAGGCAATAGTGGCTACTGCAGTATTGGTAGAGGAAGTTGAAAAAGTCACTTTGGGAGGTGAACTAAAAGTATATACCCCCCATAACATTTGAGGGGTATTGCAACAACGGGCGGATAAGTGGCTCACAGACAGACAGTTGTTAAAATACGAGGGAATTTTGATTAACTCCCCTAAGCTAGAAATGGAAACCACCTCTATTCAAAATCTGGCCCAATTTTTATATGGGGAACCTAGAGACGAATTAACACACGATTGTCTCCAACTGATGAATTTGCAAACTAAAATAAGGGAGGATTTGGAGGAAAATGAGCTATATGAGGGAGAAAAGTTATTCGTGGACGGTTCTTCATGAGTGGTTGAAGGACAAAGAAAGTCAGGATATGCTATCATAGATGGGTATAGTTTTCAGACAAAAGAATCAGGACCCTTAAGTCGGATTTGGTCTGCGCAGGCATGTGAACTATATGCTGTGTGGAGAGCATTGAAACTCTTAGAAAACAAGGTCGGAACGATCTATACAGACTCAAAATGCGCCTTTGGGGCGGTATATACTTTTGGAAAGATTTGGGAAGAGAGAGGCTTAATTGACACCCAGGGGAAAGGACTAGTCCATGAAAAACTGATCCTAGAGGTTTTAAAGGCTTTAAGAGGTCCCCAGAAGATAGCTGTAGTCCATGTAAAAGGACACCAAAAGGAACTGACCCATACCGTAAGAGGAAACAATCTAGCTGACGTAGAGGCAAGACAAGCAGCATTGTTAATAGTCCAGACTCTGGAAAAAGAACCTGAAAGATTACAATTCGATAAGACCTTTACTCTCCAAGAATTGGAAAAGTTAAGACAGATTGGAGCAATAAGAGACGGTGATAAGTGGCTGCTATCGGATGGCAGAGAAATTCTTCCAAAAGGGTTAGCATGGGGAGTACTGAATAAAATACACCATAGAACTCATTGGGGAACTCAAGCTTTAGTGTATCAGTTTGAGATAAACTATGCCTGTATTGGGATATATTGTCCAGCTAAAAGGATTCTAGAAGGATGTTTAATCTGCCACAAGGTGAATAAACGACAACTTAGGGAAAAGGTTCAAGGAGGCCGTGAACTGGATAAAAGACCTTTTGAGAAAATACAGGTAGATTTTACCGAGCTGCCGAGAGTGGGGAGATATCAGTATTTATTAGTCTTGGTTGATCATCTTACGCATTTTGTAGAAGCTTTTCCGGTAGTAAAAGCTACTGCGAAGACAGTTATTAAAATTCTCTTAGAAGAAATTATTCCGAGATATGGAACTATTGTAGTAATTGACTCAGACCGAGGCCCACATTTTACATCTAAAATAATTAAAGAAACAACTGAATTGTTTGGCACAAAATGGGAATATCATACCCCCTGGAACCCGCAGAGTTCTGGAAGTATAGAAAGAATGAATGGAGAAATAAACACCTCACTAAACTTATGGTGGAAACAAAAATGAATTGGGTTAAATGTTTACCCTTGGCTTTGCTCTTGTAGTGGGTCTGGCTGAGCTGCTTTTCCCCATCCTGCCCTCATGCTGCAGCACTGGGAGCTGGAGGGTGTTGATAACACACCCGTGTTATGACTGCCAGTGCTCACATGGCACCAGAGGATGGGGGACAGGATGGGGGAGAAGATACAGCCAACCTGAGCTGACCAGTGGGCTATTCCATACCATATGACGTCAGCTCAACTATAAAGGGAGAGGGCAGGAGGAGGATGGGGGGGCATTCTGCTTTGTCCTCCAAGCGGCTGCTACGTGTTCCTGGAGCCCTGCTTCCTGGACTCGGCCCGACATCGCCTGTGAACGGGAAGTAGAAAATAACATCTTGTCTATCATAACCCACACCCTTGTGCTTTGCGTCTTATTCTCTCCCTGCGTGCTGTGCTGAAGGGGGTCGGGGGGAGTGATAGAAGGGCTTGGTGGGCACCTGGTGCCGTGCCGGGGTCAACCCACCATAGCTCTACATTAGAACTCAGCTGAGAACTGATACTGGTATATCCCCTTTTGAAATGTTGTATGGAATGCCTTATGACTTTGGATTATTGATAGAACATCCAAAGGCTGAGGATAAAATCTTAACAGAATATATATTAGAACGTACAAAAAGGAGGCAGGAATTAAGGAAAAAGGGTTTGGTGGTACAAAGACCCCCTTTGGATATTTCCATACATCGAATTCAACCTGGTGACCGGGTATTAGTAAAAACCTGGAAAGGAACTTCTCTAACCCCCCGTTGGGAAGGACCCTTTGTTGTTTTACTTACTACAGATACGGCTGTACGGACAGCGGAAAAAGGGTGGACACATGCCAGTAGGACTAAAGGACCTATCTCTCCGGAGAGGTGGACTGTAAACCAGGAGCCAAGGACAATGAAGTTGCAGTTCTCCAAGGAAAAGTGAACAAAAGACTATTTGGCCACAAGGAGTTTTAACCGATGACAAAGTTAGCGGTATCAATATTAAAACTTGCGGATAGCTGAGGGTCCTGATGGGGGCTCTTTTGTGAGTATTGGGTATATTTACATGTGGGAGGTATAAGTTAATCTGGGTGGCGAATCGGGTGATCGTTGGGTTAAGAATTGTATTTGGTGTTTGTTAAGATAAATATCGTTATAAAAAATTAGAGCAACATTTAAATAATATAATAGAACCACAGTGGACAACTGTAGAGGGGCTCACTGATAACCTGAATCAAAATGGAAGGTTTGTAATAGAAAATAAGGAAAACTGGGATCTTGACGCAGTCCACTGGGCATTAGTAACCCACGTCAGGGGAATTAGAACACAAAAAAAAAAAAAAAAAAAAAAATCTTATGGTAAAAACGTGGTAGCTGTAAGTCTTGCTAAAGGAGAGCCAGAAAACTCCCCTGAAGAATACCTGCTGCTGCCAAGAAGATACTGAGATCCTGTTGCTCTCTGCAAAAGAGTAGACGAGGAAGGCAGAGAGGTATTGAACGGTGGGGAAATGAAGGCTGGCATTTTGTTAATGATATTAATTACAGCAACCACAGGAAATGAACATCAACCGTTGGAATGGACCTTAAGTAGAGGGGAGGATCAGGAACTGATTCAGACTATAACAACATCAGGAGCACCCACTTTTACCTGTACCCTTTGTCAGATGGTACCTATATCTCCTTGTCTGGAGTTAATAGGATTTTATTTTTGCCCTAGCTCCAATCCAGGGAGAGGCTATTGTAACTATCCTAACCAATATTATTGTGCCTATTGGGGATGTGAAACTATAGCCTCGAACTGGAAACCAGGGGCAGGACCTGACAGGTACTTGAAGGTACAGTGGGGACCTTACGGATGCACCCCCCCAAACAAGATTTGGTTGGGAGGAATTAGGAGACCCAGGATTGTGACCACTGGGAGTTGTAAATACCTTATGTTAAATGTGACACAGCCACAAGACCCAGGATGGATCTTGGGAAGAATGTGGGGAATACGCTATTGGGAACCCGGGGCTGATAGAGGGGGACTGATACTTATCTAAAAACATGAAATAAGGATGCCACAAGTAGTGGGACCCAATCGAATTATTGAAAGAAATTAGGGTAAAGAAAAGGAGCCAGAGGCAGAGAACCCCATAACATTAGCCCCAGTCACCTCAGAGAGGTATTTAACTTCTGTGAACAAAGTGGAGGAAGCATCCCAAGATGATGAACCCTTATGGGCTGTAATGCAGGCAGCATATCAAGCCTTAAATGTAACAAGTCCAAATTTCACCACCTCCTGTTGGTTATGCTATGACATAAAACCTCCTTTTTATGAAGGAATTGTTGTGTCATCTCCTTTTAGTACCTCTGTTGAAAATGTCCCTTCCAGATGTAACTGGAAGGAATGAAAAACAGGACTTGCTCTCCAACAGGTTAGGGGAAGCGGTTGGTGTATAGGAAAAGTGACCGGGAGGAGGAGAGCCCTATGTGCCAATCAAACACAAACCTTCCCATTTAGTATTAAATGGGTTCTACCTAGTCCTGGGTCATGGTGGATTTGTTCCATCACTGGATTAACACCTTGTGTGTCCACTGCAGTTCTTAAGAAAAATTACTCAGAGTTTTGTATACAAGTTACTGTGGTACCTAGGATCCTTGTACATGGGGAGGAAGTTATGTATTTACACTGGAGCAACCTGAGACATAAAATTCATAAACGAGAACCATTCACTGCAATCACCATAGCTACCCTGCTTGGTTTAGGAGTCGCTGGAGCTGCCACTGGCATAATTTCCTTGGTGCAACAACAACAGAGTCTAAGCTCTCTAAGAGCTGCAGTAGATGAAGATCTGGCAAAAATCATTAACCTCATTATAGGAGGTAGTTTTACAGAATCGAAGAGGATTGGACCTATTGTTCTTGCAACAAGGGGGATTATGTGCTGCCTTGGGTGAGCTTTTATGCTGACCATACGGGAGTAGTAAGGGACTCATTAGCCAAATTGAGAGAAGGATTAGAGAAAAGAAAACGAGAACGAGAAGCTCAGTCCTCTTGGTACGAATCTTGGTTCAACCAATCACCATGGCTGACTACCTTAATTTCTACTCTGGCAGGACCCCTTTTAATGTTATTATTGACTCTAACTTTTGGACCCTGTATTATTAATAAAATGACAACCTTTGTTAAAAGTCGATTAGAACAAGTGAAACTAATGGTGATGAAACAATCTGAATTGGAAATAAGAATTATGCAAAATGTAACCCCTGAATTGGAAGCAGCTTGTGAGGTATTATCAAGGTTTGATCAGCAAATTAATTACAAATAAAAGAAAAGGGGGAATTGTAATAAGCACTCAAGGGTAATTTGCTAATCAAACAGGTCAGGCAGGGGAGCGGTCTCATGCAGGAATGTCCTGTGTGAATGTTTCAAAGCTTAGCCACAGGGGTGTTGCAGTGTGCTGTCTTGAGCTAATTACTAAACCAGAATGTTGTGTTGCTATGACAACATGTATTTTTTGTAACTTTTGTATTGATTGACAATGTAAAGTGTGGATTGCCTGGGCTGAGTTGTGGCAGGCACCTTGTTGAAACGGCCCAAAACAAGTCTGGACATGTAGGAGCAGAAGCTTTGGGGAGCCGAGGGGCGTGTCAAAGGTGTCTCCACGAAGATAAAAGGAGCTGCTCAGCTTGTTTGAATTTGTGAGGTGTTGGTGGAGCTGTGACTCCCTGTCCACCCAGCACTGTTTTTGCTTTCCTAATTTAATAAATATTTGATGATATCCCTTTTGGGTTCATTTGGCTCTAATTTAACTATAACAATAGAATGGCTTAGGTTGGAAGGGACCTCAGAGGTCATTTAATCCAACCTCCCTGCTGTGGGCAGGGATGCCTCTCAACTAGACTAGATTGCGCAAGGGCTCATCCAACCTGGCTTTGAACACCTCCAGTGAGGGGCATCCACAACTTGTCTGGGCAATCTATTCCAGAGTCTCGCCACCCTTGTACTGAAGACCTTCTTCCTAGGATTCAGTCTAAACTTATTGTCCTTCTGTTTAAAATCATTTTCCCTTGTCCTATCACTGGACACTTGTAGATGCTGAAAAGCTGCTAGCAGAGGGATTTTCTCAGGTTCTCACAATATTCAAAGAGAATCCTGCCTTTCTTACACATGTTATGAGAAACGGTAGGATGATTTTTGTAAGCTAGACCAACACCTGGTGTTTTGCTAAGTTCTGTTTATGGTACATTGGAAAAATATTTTGAAATGGGTGTTGTAGGACTTTAGCCAATCACCCTAGGAGATGGGTGATCACTGACCAGTCGCCCTATGGGGCTAGGGTATATAAAACGGGGTTGTAAATTAATAAAGTTGCTTCTTTTGCCTGCTCTTGCTGAATTTATATATTGCTGCATCTCTCCGCTCCCGGCATAAACAGCGACAGACACTCTTGTGAAGTGTCTCTCTCTAGACTTCCAGTAGGTTCCCTTCAGGTATTGGAAGGGAGTTATAACGTCCCCCTGGAGTGTCCTCCTCTCCAGGCTGAACAATCCCAGCTCCCTCAGCGTATCCTCATAGCAGAGGTGCTCCAGCCCCTGGATCATCCTTGTGGCCCTCCTTTGGACTTGTTCCAACAGATCTATGTCCCTCTTATGGTGGGGACACCAGAACTGGATGCAGTATTTGAGGTGGTGTCTCACAAGAGCAAAGTAAGGGGAGAGAATCACCTCTCTTGATCTGCTGGCCACACTCCTCTTGATGCATCCTAGGATACAGTTGGCCTTCTGGGCTACATGAGCACTCTGTCAGCCCATGTTGAGCTTCTTGTCAATTAACACCCCCAAGTCATTCTCTTCAGGGCTACTCTCAACCCACTCTGTACCCAGTTTGTAATTGTGCCTGGGATTAGCTGGATCCAGATGCAGGACCTTGCACTTTGACTTGTTGAACCTCATGCAGTTTGCACTGGCCCATTTCTCAATTCTGTCAAGGTCCCTCTGGGTGGCAACCATTCCCTCAAGTGAGTCCACCACACCACACTGATTGGTATCATCAGCAAGCTTGCTGAGGGTGCACTCGATGCCATTGTCCATGTTGCTGACAAAGATGTTAAACAGCACTGGACCCAGAACAGATATCTGAGGAACTCCACTTGTCACGGGTCTCCACCTGGACATCAAGCCACTGATCACAACTCTTTGAGTGCGACCTTCTAGACAGTTCCTTATCCACCAAGTGGTCCATCCATCAAGTCCATGTCTCTCCATCTTAGAGACAAGGATGTCACGTGGGACGGTGTCAAATGCCTTGCACTAGTCCAGGTAGATTACGTCAGTTACTCTTCCCATATCAACCAGAAATGTAACTCTGTTGTAGAAGGCCACCAAATTAGTCAGGCACAATTTGCCCTTAGTGAAGCCATGTTGGCTGTCACCAATCACCTCATTATTTATTATGTGCCTTAGTACAGATACCAGAAGGATCTGCTCCATGATTTTACCTGGCACAGAGTTGAGGCTGATTGGTCCATAGTTCCCTGGTTTTTCTTTGCTTCCCTTTTTAAAAATGGGGGTTATGTTTCCCCTTTTACAATCTGTCAGAACTTTGCCAAACTGCCATGACTTCTCAAATATTATGGCTAGTGGCCTAGGAACTTCAGCTGCCAGTTCCTTCAGGACCCATGGATGTATCTCATCAGGCCTTGCAGGACTTGTGCACATTCGGGTTCTCTAGGTGTTTCCAGACCTGATCTGCTCCTACCCTGGGTGGTTCATCACTCTCACAGACCCCACCTGTTGGGAAAAGGCCTGGGAACAATGATCATGACTCAATATGAGTTACAATCATGTTCAACTTTATTACTGTCTATGCTTCGCTTATATGTTTCTTGCTTATTACTGATTAGCTACATACATTGTTCACGCGTTCTAATACACATATTGTGATTGGTCTACATATGGCAAGCACACTTAAGCACCCTGGCCCCCCCCCCCCCCCCCC
>JANVCC010009121.1:0-88484 GCA_025345505.1 Todiramphus chloris collaris
CCAATGTTCTAGTTCTGGGTGTTTGATACACGGGATTCTGTATGGAACGTAGTTTGACTTCGGGTCGGTCGATTGGCCCTCTTTCTCCACGTCACAGGCGAAAGCATAAACTAGAGGTACGGGGGCAATCTTGTATAGTCCAGATCGCCCAGACTGAGGTGGTATTGAGTCCTCTTTCCAGAAGGCAAACTGTGTTTTTCTCAGGATTTGCCCAGGCTTTATATTAAGCCATGAATGTAGGCTCGGTCTTACCCATGGTTCCCACGGTATCTGCCTTGATTCCCTTCTTCCAGGAAAGTTTATTTGTTGACTAGGCGAATTTTTAGGTCACCTGGGGTGGAGGTTATGGTCCAATTCTTGGGAGATTCCACCAGTCCTTTAGTCCTGGTAGCGTGAGTCCATCTGCGCTCCACAGTCTGGATTGCAGTCTCTGATCTGAAGTGGTTACCGCATATCCTGCTTTGCGGGTGCCTTGTCGAACAAAGCTGGTTCTGTCCATGTACCAGGAGTCTTCAGCATCTTCCAGTGGCTCCTCTTTTCAGTCTGGTTGGCTGGAATATCCCGCCTCAATGGTCTCCAGGCAATCCTGTATCACTGGATCCCCGGGGGTCCCGCTGAGAAAAGATTCTGGATCGACAATGTTAGTAACCAGTATTTCCACATCATCCTGTTCCACCAGAATGGCCTGGTACCTAAGGAACCTCTGCGGTGACAACCAGTGTCCCCCTTTGCCTCCAATACCGCAGATACAGTGTGGGAGACCAATACTGGAATCCCCTGGCCCAGTGTGAACTTTCGTGCTTCTTGGATGTTAAGCACTACTGCAGCTACTGGTCTTAAACAACTGGACCATCCTTTACTAACTTCATCAAGTTGTTTAGAGAAATAGACCACTGCCTATTCTCTTACGGTCACGGATTTTGGGCCAGAATTCCCAAGGCTATTCCCTGTTTTTCATAAGAGAATAACCAGAAGGGTTTGGTGGTGTTTGGTAACCCTAAAGCAGGAGCTCTCATCAGTTCCTTTTTCAACTGATTAAATGCTTGCTCAGCCTCCTCATCCCAAATGAGGCTCTTTGAATTTGTATTTTAAAGTTCATAAAGTGGTTTTACCAAAGGTCCATAGTTGTATATCCACAAACGGCACCACCCTGTCATGCCTAAAAACGTACGGAGTTCTTTAGCAGTGTGTGGTCTGGGGTCTGGCAAATGGCCTCCTTCCTTGCAGTCCCTAAGGTTCGTTGTCCAGCCGTGATCTCATATCCAGGGTAGGTTACTTGCTGCTGAGCCACCTGGGCTTTCTGGGGAGAGACTTGATAACCATTTAGTCAAAAAAATTCGGCAAACTGACTGTCTATCCCATACACATGTCCCTTGTTTCAGTGGCCACTAATAAGTTGTCCACATACTGCAATACCACCCCTATTCCAGGTGGATGTTTCCATTGTTCCAGGTCTTTGGCTAGTTGGTTCCAAAAAAAAATGGGACTGTTCTTAAATCCCTGTGGCAATACTGTCCATGTGAGTTGAGTTCTTCTTCCAAAATTTGTGTTTTCCCACCCAAAAGCAAACAAGAGCTGGCCCTCCAAACTCAGGGGCAAGCAAAAGAAGTCATTGTTCAGATCCAATACGGTAAACCAAGCCAATTCAGATATTAATTTAGTTAATAATATATATGGATTTGCCACTACTGGATATAAATCCCCAGTTATCCTGTTAATGGCCCTCAGATCCTGCACTATCCTGTAACTCCCGTTTGGTTCCTTAACTGGCAGGATAGGACTGTTATATTCAGATGCAAAGTGTAACTGCAATCTTCTACCACCTTGAATCAATAATTGGAACTTATGAAGATGTTTGCATCTGCTGTCATTAAATAAATCCTCCTAGAGAGAACTGATACAAGTTTAACTTAGGTGCATGTTTTGACAGCCTACGAAGACTTTCTTTCCTGAAGAACTAGAGGCATCTTTGAAGGTTCTATAGGATATTCTTCTGGAACTATTTGCATGTGTATTGGGTCTGTCTGAGCTGGAGTTAATTTTCCCCAGAGCAGCCCTCCCAGTGCTGTGCTTTGCATGGAGAGCTGGAAAGGTGCTGATAACATCCCCGTGTTGTGGCTACTGCGGGGCAGGGCACGCACAGCACCAAGACTGGTTTTCAATGTTCCCCCTGCAGTGGGATGGGATGGACAAGATCTTGGGGGGGAACATGACTGGGACAGCTGACCCAAACTGACGAAAGGGATATTCCATACCATATGACATCAGCTGAACTATAAAAGCTAGGAAAGGGGGGGGGGGGGGGGAATGGGCTTGTCCTCCAGAGCAACCACTACATATTTGGAGCCCTGCTTCCCAGAAAGGGCCAGACATTGCCTGATGATGGGAAGGAGAGATTAAATCTTTGTTTTCTTTTGCTTCTGTGTGCAATATTGCTTTGCTTCTTCATTAAACTGTCTTTGTCTTAACCCACAAGTTTAATTTTATTTTCTTCCCCCTGGTCCATCTGAGAGGAGGGGGAAGGGAAGCGATAGAGTGGCTTGGTGGGCACCTGGCATCCAGCCAAGGTCAAACCACCAGAGCATGATAAGCAGGATTCAGCCTGTTTAGGAGCCTGGTTGACAGTGTCCCTTGGGAGGCAGTCCTGAAGGGCAAAGGAGTCCAGGAAGGTTGGACATTTTTCAAGAAGGAAATTTTAAAGGTGCAGGAGTGAGCCAATCGTATGTGCTGAGAGATGAGTAGATGGGGAAGACGACTGTCCTGGCTGAACAGAAAGCTTTGGCTGTAATTCAGGAAATAAAGTAGATATTTACACCTTTGGAGGAAGGGACAGGCAACTCAGGAGGATTACAAGCATGTCATGAGGTTATGCAGGAAGAAAATTAGAAGGGTCAAAGCCCAACTAGAACTTAATCGGGCTACTGCTGTAAAAGACAATAAAAAATGTTTCTATAAATACATTAGCAACAAAAGGAGAAATAAGGAGAACCTCTATCCTTTACTGTATGCAGAGGAGAAACATAGTGATCAAGGATAAGGAAAAGGCTGAGGTACTTAATACCTTCTTTACCTCAGTCTTCAGTAGTGAGACCAGTTGTTCACGGGGTACCCAGCCCCTTAGCCAGAAGACAGGGAGCAGAATGAAGCCCCTATAATCCAAGAATAAATGGTCAGTGACCTACTACACCTCTTGGACATCCACAAGTCTATGGGGTCAAATGGCATCCACCCAAGGGTACTGAGGGAGCTGGTGTAAGTGCTCACCAAGCCACTTTCCATCTCTTATCAGCAGTCATGGCTAACCGAGGTGGTCCCAGTTGGGTGTCACATTAGCTAACCTCCAGTAATCTACAAAAAGGACTAGATGGAGGATCTGGGGAACTACAGGCCTGTCAGTCTGACCTCAGTACTGGGGAAGGTTATGGAGCAGATCATCTTCAGTGGTATCACACGGTACATACAGGATGATCAGGTGATCAGGCTCAGTCAGCATGGGTTTATGAAAGGCAAGTCCTGCATGAGGGGATTGAGTGTACCCTCAGTAAGTTTGCAGATGACACCAAGTTGAGTGGGAGTGTTGATCTGCTTGAGGGTAGGAAGGTTCTACAGAGGGTTCTGAACAAGCTGGATTGATAGGCCAATGTCAGTTGTATGAGATTCAACAGGGCCAAGTGCCAGGTTCTGCACTTGGGTCGTAACAACGCCCTGTAATGCTATAGGCTTGGGGAAGAGTGGCTAGAAAGCTGCCTGGTGGAAAAGGATGTGGGGGTGTTGGTAAACAGTTGTCTGAATATGAGCCAGCAGTGTGCTCAGGTGGCCATGAAGACCAACAGCATCCTGAATATCAGCATATGATAAGCATATCAGAAATAGTGTGGCCAGCAGGACTACGGCAGTGATTGTCCCCCTGTACTTGGCACAGTGTAATCTGGGGACAAAATTCCTTTACCCCATTCTTTACCTCCACCCTCCATTCCATTCCTTCCCTGCCCTGTCTGCATTTGTAATGCTGCTACCATTGCCGTAGCAATAACATTTCCCAGGCTCCTCCTGTTATTGGAGTCTCAATTTTGAAACACTGTCCATGCTTCATGTAAGAGTTTTTCTAAATCCCTTGCCTCGGGCCCTTTAACTTTTGGAAGTTTTGTTTTTGTTTTTAATGTCTTCCATTGACTGGCCAATAAATAAAAAGACCATCTGCTGTGTCCCCTCCGCAGAAGCCAGATCAAGGGGCGTGTGTTTCCTCATGGCCGCTCGTAATTTTTCCAGAAATTCATTGGGGGTTTCATGAGGCCCCTGTCGCAACGAGTATACACATGACCAATTTAGTGGCTTGTGTATCACAGTCTCCAATCTGAATTTAATCAAATTCTGATATCTTTGTAGTCTTTCATACTCAGCAGGAGTATTTGGGTCCCAATTAGGATCGGCCAGGGGGACGTGTTGATCCACTGTTCCTTGTAAAGTTCCCGAGGCAATTTGTCCCTGCACGTGAGTCCGAGCAGTTCTAATTATTAACTGTTTTTCGCTGTCTGTCATTTCTCCCCATAAAGCATCTATAATCTTCCTGTACGGTTGAATCTGGCTCCACTCTTTGCTCCGCTCTCAGGTTGATCGGGGGTGCATAGTCTTCCATTCTTTCCTCCTCCTTTCCCTTTCCTTTCAAAGGTTTCAACACTTCCCTGTCCTTCTTACGGTCCTTTTCCAAAGCCAAAACTAAGGGGTCTTATCAAGACACATTTAATCCCCATTTCCTCTGCCACTCGGGATGATTTCTAACTCAGAAAAACATATCTGCATATATTACTTCATCTCATTTCTCATTTTCCTCCAAAATCACCATCAGCTCCACCAAGGCATCACAATCCAAGGCACCTCCGGCCAGCCACTCAAACCCCCACTCAATCCATACAGTGGCCATACATCGGTACAGTATCCCTCATGCTTTCCACGGCTCAAGTTCCCTCCTGGCTGACCTCCAAGCTGCCTCCAATGTGCGAAAATGCACCCTAAGGGGGTTTTATGATCGATCTCCTGACTCTGTCCCCCACCCATTGCAGTGCTTCCAAATTGCCACACCTCTTACAATAACAATAGGTAAGAAGACACAACCAAATTATCCCAATCACAACATACAACAACAAAAGGTCCTCATACCAAATCACCTGAAACTAGCCCTGAATTTATGTCCATATTATCATACAATTCCAGGGTCAGTCTTAAAAAGTTCTCAGTTCTGTTCTAACTCAGAACTTCATCAAAAATACCACAAACAACACACACTAAAACAAAAATACACAAAACAATGACCAGACACTAAATTAATTCAACAGGGTCTTGTCCAATTTATAACCCCAATTTTAGCAGAAATCAAACCCCCTTGAGTTCTAGCTGATCCTCAGAGAGCAAAGGGGCTGGGGGCGGCTGGGCTTGATTCCTGACATACAGCAGATAACAAGATACAATTCACTCAGCTGGTTAGTCTTGTTTGCTTTGTTGTTTTTCTTCCCGGGAATCGTTAACAGATTACAATCACTTTGTTCATCTCCAGCCGTGCCCCTCATGGGACAGCGGAACTGCAGATCAGAACTCTGCACTCGCTGTGCAGATGCGCTGCATCTCACACACACAGACCACTTTCTGCAAAGTTAGACTGTATACTCTCATTCATTCTCACTCACTCCCTTTTACTCCTTCAGTATGTCTTTCTCACTCTCACCCCACACACAACAAAACAACCACACAAAAATAAGGTACCTCCAATTTCCAATCACTTGTTAATATTCACCCATGGGTATTATAAAATCTCAAATGTTATTAACTCCTCAATTCGGCAGCATCGATACCCAAATTTCTTGGATCAACTCCTCAATTCGGCAGCATCAATACCCAAATTTCTTGGATCAACTCCTCAATTTGGCAGCATCAATACCCAAATTTCTTGGATCAATTCCTCAATTTGGCAGCATCAATACCCAAATTTCTTGGATCAATTCCTCAATTCGGCAGCATCAATACCCAAATTTCTTGGATCAACTCCTCAATTCGGCAGTATTAATACCCAAATTTCTTGGATCAATTCCCCCTTTACACCTGGGACCCTTGCCCTTACCGGAGCCCTGTCCCAGTTCCCGGAGGTCCCTTCTACCTTAGGTTACCACCTCACCGATCCCATGGGTCCCTTCAACAACCAGGTTACCACCTCACCGATCGCATGGATCCCTTCTACCTTAGGTTACCATCTCCCCGATCCCATGGGTCCCTTCAACAACCGCTTCGTCCCTTCGCCTGCCGTTTCCCTCGCGGGACAACGGAACCAAGGCTAGAAGGACTCCACACTCACTTCGTAACAGAATTATGTCTCAGTCTCTCTCTGACCTCACGTTCCCACCCAACCAAGCGATACTTACAATCCGAAGTCTTCGCCTGGATCTTCGTGCACGAGAATTACGGATGACTGCAGTTTAACCGGGGGAGAGCTCAATTCCTTGCTCAATCCTCACCTTAATTGTTCCCGTAATCTTC
Organism: Todiramphus chloris collaris; assembly: GCA_025345505.1. Taxonomy (NCBI): domain Eukaryota; kingdom Metazoa; phylum Chordata; class Aves; order Coraciiformes; family Alcedinidae; genus Todiramphus; species Todiramphus chloris. The sequence continues at coordinate 6,526 of JANVCC010009121.1, forward strand.
CGGCAGGCAGTGGTCGCTCCCCAGGGCCGCCAAAAAAAGGCGGGTCACACGCCCTGCGGATTGATTCTGCCCAGCGAAAGAAACGGGATCACGTCGGGGTCACCAAATTGTTATAAATGAGACCAAAATCGTCTTTAAATAAAAAAATAAAAATTTATTAGTGATGGGGAATGAGCAAGCAGCGCTCCACCAACATGCACACAAGATGTCAAGCAGGCAGGCATTTATTAGACTAAATCATGCATATCCAACAGCGTTAGCTACATATTCATTATGTGGGGTTGGATTATTATAATCAGGTCCAGGAACTCATTATCATGGGTCTCTTCCCTTTGGCACTTGCACACTGCTGTCTGGTGGTCGTGGGCCGGGGTCTTCAGGAGGAAGGCCCCCAGTCTTCCTCACAGTGTACTTTTCACCTTTTGTCTCAAAATGCAGAGTTGCGATGAGTCAGAAATCACAGGGTTGGTGTGACCTGGCTTGTCTGTGGGAGGCTCTCCTGTATTCCTCCCTGTCTGGGAGTTAGTTTCCCTTATCTACAAAGACCAAGACTACACAAGACAGGCTGGAGGATTTATGAGAACCTTGATAACTCTCAAGGCTATGTAAGACAGGCTACAGCTTACAATTATGTAAGGCAAAACACAGCTTATAACTATGTAAGACAAAACACAGTTTACGGCTATGTAAAACAAGCTACAGTTTACAAGGCTACTAAACTAGGATTTATGATGACATTTTGTGGTGGGTTGACCCCGGCACGGCACCAGGTGCCCACCAAGCCCTTCTATCACTCCCCCCGACCCCCTTCAGCACGGCACACAGGGAGAGAATGAGACGCAAAGCACAGGGGTGTGGGTTATGATAGACAAGATGTTATTTTCTACTTCCCGTTCACAGGCGATGTCGGGCCAAGTCCAGGAAGCAGGGCTCCAGGAACACGTAGCAGCTGCTTGGAGGACAAAGCAGAATGCCCCCCCATCCTCCTCCTGCCCTCTCCCTTTATAGTTGAGCTGACGTCATATGGTATGGAATAGCCCACTGGTCAGCTCAGGTTGGTTGTATCTTCTCCCCCATCCTGCCCCCCATCCTCTGGTGCCATGTGAGCACCGGCAGTCATAACACGGGTGTGTTATCAACACCCTCCAGCTCCCAGTGCTACAGCATGAGGGCTGGATGGGGAAAAGCAGCTCAGCCAGACCCACTACAATCTCCACCCCTTATTCCATACCATTTGCGTCATGCTCAGGCCCCACATAATACATACTTAAACCATCTCTAAAGCCAACCAATACATTATCATCAACTACTATCCCCAGTCCTTTAACAGAGAGTCCCTCATTCCATGAGATTCCTTCAGTCGATGACTTGGTTCTCATCTGTCAAGGTGGATGTTCTGGACAGAAGCAGTACGTCTGATTGTTGGGCACCAACACCGGCTAGATCTTGGTCCTTCACCAAATTCACTTTCTGGTATTCCATCTCCTTCTACAGCATCACTTCCTGCAACATACAACTCACATTCCAGATTATCTTTCTGCCAAGGTCAAATGTCCTTGAGGTACACACTGGGTCTCACCATCCTCCCGCATTACCCACCAGGTATATCCAGGTCCTTGAGCAAAGACAATCCCACGAATGGGTTTGCCTTTTCCCAAGGGTCGAGCTATCCACACTGCCTTCCCCAACCACCTCCCGGTGTGCACTACAGGGACCTTATCTCCTCTCACAACAGGCAGGGGTTTTGTTTGGGCAGGGCCAGGATGGCTAACAGATCCTCTGGTGTTAACTAACCAGGTGGCCTTTGCTAGATGTTTGTCCCATTGTTTAAAGGTCCCACCCCCTAATGCTTTTAATGTGGTTTTTAACAGCCCATTGTACCTTTCAATCTTCCCAGAGGCTTGTGCATGATAAGGGATGTGATACACCCACTCGATGCTGTGCTCCTTGGCCCAGGCATTCACGAGACTATTTCGGAAATGAGTTCCATTATCTGATTCAATTCTTTCTGGAGTACCATGCCACCACAAAATCTGCTTCTCAAGGCCCAGGATGGTGTTCCGGGCAGTGGCATGGGGCACCGGGTACGTTTCCAGCCACCCAGTGGTTGCTTCCACCATTGTAAGTACGTGGCGCTTACCCTGGCGGGTTTGTGGGAGAGTGATGTAGTCAACCTGCCAGGCCTCTCCATATTTATATTTTAGCCAACGTTCTCCATACCACTGGGGCTTTAACCTCTTGGCTTGTTTGATTGCAGCACATGTTTCACATTTGTGGATGACCTCTGTGATAGCCTCCATGGTCAGATCCACCCCTCGATCTCGAGCCCATCTATACGTTGCATCTCTTCCTTGATGACCTGAGGTGTCATGGGCCCATCGCGCTATAAATAATTCACCCTTCCGCTGCCAATCCAGATCCACCTGAGCCACTGCCACCTTGGCAGCCTGGTCTGCCTGCTGGTTGTTCTGATGTTCTTCAGTGGCCCGGCTTCTCGGCACATGGGCATCCACGTGGCGCACCTTCACCACCAGGTACTCTACCCGAGCAGCAATGTCTTGCCACAGCCCAGCGGCCCAGATGGGTTTGCCTTTGCGCTGCCAGTTGCTCTGTTTCCATTGCTGCAACCACCCCCACAGGGCGTTTGCCACCATCCAGGAGTCAGTGTAGAGATAGAGCACTGGCCACTTTTCTCGTTCGGCAATATCTAGGGCTAGTTGGATGGCTTTCACTTCTGCAAACTGACTGGATTCACCGTGTCCTTCGGCAACTACAATGACTTGTCGTAGGGGACTCCACACAGCAGCCTTCCACTGTCGATGTTTTCCCACAATGCGACAAGACCCATCAGTGAACAGGGCGTATTGCTTTTCATCATCTGATAATGTGTTGTATGGTGGGGCCTCCTCAGCACGTTTCACCTCTACCTCTGGTAACATCCCAAAATCTTTGCCTTCTGGCCAGTTCGTGATCACTTCCAGGATCCCTGGGCGACTGGGGTTTCCTATTCGAGCCTGTTGTGTTATCAATGCAATCCACTTGCTCCATGTGGCATCAGTTGCATGGTGAGTAGCTGAGACTCTCCCTTTGAACATCCATCCCAGCACTGGCAGTCGGGGTGCCAGGAGGAGCTGTGCTTCTGTTCCGATCACTTCTGAGGCAGCTCGAACTCCTTCATATGCTGCCAGTATCTCCTTTTCTGTTGGAGTATAGTTGGCCTCAGATCCCCTGTATCCTCGACTCCAAAAACCCAGGGGTCGGCCTCGTGTCTCCCCAAGTGCCCTCTGCCAGAGGCTCCAGGTAGGACCATTCTTCCCAGCTGCGCTGTAGAGTATGTTTTTGATATTTGGTCCTGTCCGGACTGGCCCAAGGGCTACAGCATGCACAATCTCCTGTTTAATTTGTTCAAAGGCCTGTTGCTGTTCAGGGCCCCAGTTAAAGTCATTCTTCTTCCGGGTCACATGGTAGAGCGGGCTCACAATGAGGCTATAATCTGGAATATGCAATCTCCAGAAACCCACAGCACCCAGGAAAGCCTGTGTCTCCTTTTTGTTGGTTGGTGGAGACATTGTTGTTATCTTATTGATCACGTCCATCGGGATGTGTCGACGCCCACCCTGCCATTTTATTCCAAGGAACTGGATTTCCTGCGCAGGCCCCTTCACCTTGCTTCGTTTTACAGCAAACCCAGCCTTCAGGAGGATTTCAATTATTTTCTTCCCTTTCTCGAAAACTTCTCCTGCTGTGTTGCCCCATACGATGATGTCATCAATGTACTGGAGATGCTCTGGAGCCCCACCTTCCTCCAGTGCAGTGTGAATCAGTCTGTGACAGATGGTGGGGCTGTGTTTCCACCCCTGGGGCAATCGATTCCAGGTGTACTGGACTCCCCTCCAGGTGAAGGCAAACTGTGGCCTGCACTCTGGTGCTATGGGAATGGAGAAAAATGCATTAGCGATGTCAATCGTGGCGTACCACTTGGCTGCCTTGGACTCCAGCTCATACTGAAGTTCCAGCATGTCTGGCACAGCAGCACTCAGCATCGGTGTAACTTCCTTCAGACCACGATAGTCCACTGTCAATCTCCATTCTCCATTTGACTTTTGCACAGGCCATATGGGGCTGTTGAAAGGTGAATGAGTTTTGCTGATCACGCCCTGGCTCTCCAGCTGATGAATCAATTCCTGGATAGGGATCAGGGAATTTCTGTTGGTGCGATATTGCCGCTGATGCACCGTTGTCGTGGCCATTGGCACCAGCTGCTCTGCAACCTTCATCAGCCCCACTATAGAAGGGTTCTCTGAGTGACCTGGCAAGGTGGACAACTGTTCACTTCCCTCTGCCTCCAAGGCAGCAACACCAAAAGCCCACCAGTATCCTTTTGGATCCTTGAAATAGCCTCTCCTAAGATAGTCTATGCCAAGGATGCACGGGGCCTCTGGGCCAGTCACAATGGGGTGTTTATACCACTCCTTACCAGTCAGGCTCACTTCAGCCTCCAATACTGTCAGCTGCTGAGATCCCCCTGTCACCCCAGAAATACTTATGGGCTCAGCTCCTCTGTATTCAGATGGCATCACTGTGCACTGCGCTCCTGTATCGACTAAGGCCTTTTACCTATGTGGGTCTGACGTGCCAGGCCATCGGATCCACACAGTCCAGTAAATACGATTGTCCCTTTCCTCCACCTGGCTAGAGGCAGGGCCTCTCTATTCCTGCTCCTGGTCTGAATATTCACTGTCTGACCCTTGCTGTGTCAAACCAGAAGTCCCCTCATCAGGCTCGGTGGAATTGATTTTATTCTTCCCGTATCTGCGAGATCGTCGATTGCCTTCTTGTGCTTCAACACTGACTGCGTTAATGGTCTTCTTGGATCGCCCTTTTTTAACAGCTGTCTTCCCTCTCAATTCCTGTACACGGGCTTCCAGCTTAAAAGTTGGTTCACCATCCCATTTCCTCATATCCTCCCCCTGGTCACGCAGGAAGAACCAGAGTGCACCACATGGCATACGCCTCGGGCTCCCTTTCCCTCTGACTGGCTGATTCCTTGGGGGACTCCTGATATCCAAGGCGCTAGCCCTTAGGGACGTGGAGGTACCAAGACTCTCTTCAAAGTTCTGAAGCCAGGAAGCAACAGTTTCCATGGTTGGATTATCCATTTGTGGATAATACATTGCTGCCAAGCTGGCAGAATATGATGCCGGTGCATTCTTAATCACTTTCCTCCACATGGCCCTTGTACACTGAACATCCTCTGGATCTTTAGGATGCTCGTCATCATCTAAATCCCCACAGATTACTTCCAGTACTGCTAGTTCCCTCAGGTACTGGATACCTTCATCAGCAGTGGACCATTTTCTTGAGGAGGTGGCATTCATTAAGTCTTCCTTGAATGGATATCTTGCTTTGACACTTGAAAGGAGCCGTCTCCAGAGACTGCAAATTGCTGCCTCTTTTCCAATCCCTCTTTCAATGCCACGATTCCTAGCAAGGGAGCCCAGCTGTTGGGCTTCCTTACCTTCCAGCTGTTGGGTGTCAGCCCCAGTATCCCAGCATCGAAGCAGCCAGGTAACAATGCGTTCCCCTATCTGGCGGCTGTAATCCTTCCTCATGTCTCTAAGTTCTGCCAAAGTCAGGGACCGATTGGTCTCTGCCTCTTGCTTCAATTCTGTCACCCCCTCCTCCTGTCTTCCTGTTGAGGGCCCAGCTTGTTGGTCGTGCTCTTCCTCCTCTTCCACATCCCTCACTAACCGAGGGTAGGGGCCTGTTGTTCTCCTCGTCCACTGCTTCTTTTTCACTACTGGGGCTACTTTGGCAGTTGTGGTTGCCGTCCCTATCTCAACTCCGGTGTCTTCAGATGCAGTCTGGGTCCCTGCCTCAACCACAGTCTTCTGAGAGTACTCAACTGTGGCTCGGTAGGCACAGGCCAGGCCCCAGTACAGTGCTAGGAGCTGCTGGTTCTCATCGGGGTAGACAAGGCACCCTTCTATTAAATGCTGTGTCAGCTTGCCAGGGTTGCTTGCCTGTTCAGGAGTAAAGTCCCAGGATACTGGAGGTGACAGCCGTCCTAGGAACCTGCCCAAATCCTGCCAGACCCCTTGCCACCCAGGGACAGGCCGTCTCAGGGCACATTTCGGTGCCACCCCACCTGAAACTTGTTTCCTCTCAGGCCAAACTGGGACCAGACTGCACACAACCCGGATTAGGACAACGATATTGATTAGCAGTATCCCAAAGCTCACATAAGGGTGGACGAGGACCTTGGGAGTATGCACGAATAAATCATCTACATCAATTTCCGGTAGAGATTCATTCATTTTCTCCCCAAGGTAGCCCCCCCAACACAGCAAAGCCACCAGTGCCAGTGTGGAACACATTGTTACTGTTTGTGCCAGGGTGCTCCTGAGGCCCTTCATCCTCCCGAGACAGAAGCTTCCCCAGCACACTGTAGCTATCAATGCAAAAGCCAGGCAAAGAGACATTGTTTCAGTAAACGTTTAGAAAAACAGCAGATAAGCGGGTACACGCAAACTTCGTGGCCTGCACAGGAGTTTGCTACTAGTACCTAAAGCAAAGCAAGCAAGCACGCACGCAAAGCAAGCAAGCAAGCAAGCACGCAAAGCAAGCAAGCAGCTGCTCGTGCCCCACGTTGGGCGCCAAAAAGGAACTGTGGTGGGTTGACTCCGGCACGGCACCAGGTGCCCACCAAGCCCTTCTATCACTCCCCCCGACCCCCTTCAGCACGGCACGCAGGGAGAGAATGAGACGCAAAGCACAGGGGTGTGGGTTATGATAGACAAGATGTTATTTTCTACTTCCCGTTCACAGGCGATGTCGGGCTGAGTCCAGGAAGCAGGGCTCCAGGAACACGTAGCATCCGCTTGGAGGACAAAGCAGAATGCCCCCCCATCCTCCTCCTGCCCTCTCCCTTTATAGTTGAGCTGACGTCATATGGTATGGAATAGCCCACTGGTCAGCTCAGGTTGGTTGTATCTTCTCCCCCATCCTGCCCCCCATCGTCTGGTGCCGTGTGAGCACCGGCAGTCATAACACGGGTGTGTTATCAACACCCTCCAGCTCCCAGTGCTACAGCATGAGGGCTGGATGGGGAAAAGCAGCCCAGCCAGACCCACTACACATTTACAACTCAGGCCTCGGCCAGCACTGTATCCGGTGGGAGCAGGGATGATATCCTGGAGGGCCGAGTCCCCAGCAGGGCAGAATACATTTGGTACCTTTCTATACCTGATTTGGTGCTTTTATTAGAGCAAACCAACCCAAGCGATTGGTGTACCTGTTCCCTTTTAACAGCAACCCCCTGTTGCCACATCTTATTGACACGAATCATCCAATTTTCTTCATTACAGTGGGAACGACCGGCACTGTTATATTTGCCAAAGGGAGTGGCGTGGAGGAGATCAGAGCCTCTGGGCTAAGGAGCGAGGGGTGCTCCGAGCCATCTCTCTGTTTAAGCATTTCCGCGAGCTGCTCTGCAGGCGTAGGGTATTTAGGAGGAACATAATCCCGAGGCAAGGTGTATTGCCGCTGAACGCTCCTCGGTGCAGCTGCCGCCGGCTGCTACACTTAGTTCAGCAGCATCCCCCTTAGCGGCGTCCTCGTCTGAAGCGGGCACCCCACTCCTGTCGCCAGTTTTAGACTTCAGTAGCACAGCAAATAAATCTTTCCAAGTGCGAACCAAGTCTAGCAGTGTGTCGTCCCCGTCGGGGAGCTCATGACAGCCTGGTGCCCAGCAGCCACCACAGCTCTAAATCAAAGGCGGTGTCAGAGTTAGTGAGAAACTGGTGCTCAGCTGCCCATTGCAAAAGAGCGTGGAGGGCATCCTCTGGAACAGCGCTCTCTTTGACGGCCAGGAATTTTTTCCAGGCCAACAGCACCACGCTTTTTTTGAGTCGCAATTCCCCATCTCGGCAGGGTTTTTCTAATACCCCGGCACCTGGATTGGTCCCGGCCGCAAACCTCGGGCCGGGGGGGGGGGAGGGGGGGGGGGGCGGTTGCGTACCTCCCGAGAGCTGCTCGGCTTGCTCCGTTGCGGGTAGTACACGTCGGGGTCACCAAATGTCGCTGTTTATGCTGGGAGCAGAGAGATGCAGCAACACACAAATTCAGCAAGAGCAGGCAAAAGAAGCAACTTTATTAATTTACAACCCCGTTTTATATACCCTAGCCCCATAGGGCGACTGGTCAGTGATCACCCATCTCCTAGGGTGATTGGTTAAAGTCCTACAGCACCCATTTCAAAATATTTTTCCAATGTACCATAAACAGAACTTAGCAAATCACCACGTGTTAGTCTAGTTTACAAAACCGTCCTACTGTTTCTCATAACACGAGTGAGAAAGGCAGGATTCTCACCGAATATTGTGAGAACCTAGGAAAATCCCTCTGCTAGCAGCTTTTCAGCATCCACAGGTTACAGGTCTCCAGCTGGATTTGGCACCGTTGACCACCACTCTCTGGACTCTATTGTCCAACCAGTTACTAATCCATCTTACTACCTGCTCTTCTATCCCATACTTCCCGAGCTTCTCCACAAGGATGTTATGGGAGACTGTGTCAAAAGCCTTGTGTAGAGGGTCTGGCTGAGCTGCTTTTCCCCATCCAGCCCTCATGCTGCAGCACTGGGAGCTGGAGGGTGTTGATAACACACCCGTGTTATGACTGCCAATGCTCACACGGCACCAGAGGATGGGGGGCAGGATGGGGGAGAAGATACAGCCAACCTGAGCTGACCAGTGGGATATTCCATACCATATGACATCAGCTCAAGTATAAAGGGAGAGGGCAGGAGGAGGATGGGGGGGCATTCTGCTTTGTCCTCCAAGCGGCTGCTACGTGTTCCTGGAGCCCTGCTTCCTGGACTCAGCCCGACATCGCCTGTGAACGAGAAGTAGAAAATAACACCTTATCTATCATAACCCACACCCCTGTGCTTTGCGTCTCATTCTCTCCCTGCGTGCCGTGCTGAAGGGGGTCAGGGGGAGTGATAGAAGGGCTTGGTGGGCACCTGGTGCCGTGCCGGGGTCAACCCACCACACCTTGCTAAGGTCAAGATAGACTATATCCACTGGTCTCCCTTCATCTAGCCATCCAGTTACAATATCATAGAAGGTTATTAGATTAGTCAAGCATGACTTCCCCTTGGTAAATCCATGTTGACTCCTCCTGATAAGCTTCTTATCTTCCATGTGCCTAGAGATAACCTCCAGAATGAGCCTCTCCATTATCTTTCCAGGGATGGAGGTAAGACTGACTGGTCTATAGTTTTCTGGAATCTCTTTCCTGCCCTTTTTGAAGACTGGAGTGACATTGGCTTTCCTCCAGTCCTCCGGCACCTCTCCTGTTTGCCATGATTTTGCAAAAATGATGGAGAGTGGCAGGGCAATAACATCAGCCAATTCGCTCAGCACTCTTGGGTGCATCTCATCAGGGCCCATGGACTTATGTATATTCAACTTACTTAACTGGTCCTTAACCCAGTCTTCATTGACCCGTGGAGAGTCATCCTTCCCCCAGGCTTTCTCCCCTTCAACCAGGGACTGGAGTTCACAGGGGCTGGTCTTAGAAGAAAAGACTGAAGCAAAGAAGGTGTTGAGCAACTCTGCCTTCTCTGCATCCTCGGTTATTAAGACTGCTTTCTCATTCAGCAGTGGCCCCACACTTTCCTTGTTCTTCCTCTTGGCACTTATGTATTTAAAGAAACTTTTCTTATTCTCTTTTACCTTACTCACCAACTTAAGGTCTAAGAGGGCTTTGGCCTTCCTTATTGCCTTCCTACATGCCCTGACTACTTCTCTATAATTTTTCCAACTGACCAGTCCTTTTTTCCATGAACTGTATAGTTCTTTCTTCCTTGAAATCTCCTTCAAAAGCTCCCTGCTCATCCATGTGGGTCTCCTAGTGTGCCTTCCAGATTTTTTCCTCAAGGGAATACATCTATCCTGGGCCTGAAGAAACTGTTTTTTAAAAATTAACCAACTTTCTTGGGCTCCTTTACCCTCCAGAGTACTAGCCCATGGGATTCCAGCAAGTAGATCTTTGAAGAGTTCAAAGTCAGCCCTGCGGAAGTCCAGGGTTGCAGTCCTACTTACTGCTCTAGTTCCCCCTTGTTTAATAATAAACTCTATCATATCATGATCACTATCACCCAGGCTATTCCCAACCCTAATGTCTCCAACCAGTCCTTCTTTATTAGTTAATACAAGATCCAACAGTGTACCCATCCTTGTTGGTTCATCCACGACCTGCATCAGAAAGTTGCCATCTATGAACTGCAAGAGCTTTTTGGACTGGGTATGCCTGGCTGTATGGGCCAGTTTTTCCAAGCATACCTCTCATGTGTACCACTGGAACCTTATCCCGATCTGTTGTAAGTAAGGGTTCACATTGAGCAGGGCCTGCTCGGTTGGTGGAGCCTCGGGTGTTATCTAACCAGGTGGCTTTTGCTAAATGTATCTCCCAATTTTTGAAAGTCCCCCCGCCCAGTGCCTTCAATGTGGTTTTAAGCAGCACATTGCACTGCTCAACCTTCTCAGCTGCTGGTGCATGGTAAGGGATATGGTACACCCATTCAATGCCATGTTCCCTAGCCCAGCTGTTTATAAGGCTATTCTTGAAATGAGTCCCAGTGTCAGACTCAATTCTCTCAGGTGTACCATGCCTCCAAAGGACCTGCTTTTCAAGGCCCAGGATGGTGTTCTGGGCAGTAGCGTGAGGCACAGGGTAGGTCTCCAACCATCCTGTGGTGGCTTCTACCATGGTGAGCACATACCGCTTGCCTTGGTGGGTTTGGGACAGTGTGATGTAATCAATCTGCCAGGCCTCCCCATACTTGTATTTGGACCACCTCCCACCATACCATAGGGGTTTCACTGGATTGGCCTGCTTGATCGCGGCGCACGTCTCACAGTCATGGATAACTTGGGAGATACTGTCCATGGTTAAATCCACCCCTCGGTCTCGTGCCCACTTATAGGTAGCATCTCTGCCCTGATGGCCTGAGGCATCATGGGCCCATCGAGCCAAGAACAACTCACCTTTATGTTGCCAATCCAGGTCTATCTGGGACACCTCTGTTTTTGCAGCCTGATCTACCTGTTCATTGTTATGATGTTCTTCATTAGCCCAACTCTTGGGGACATGGGCATCTACATGGCAGGTAGAGAAGCTACCTGTGAAAGTCTGAGTGGCAATGTCTTTCCACTCAGCAGTAGCCCAGATTGGTTTTCCCCTACGCTGTGAAGTGAGTGGGACAGTCTTCTGCTTGAAAGATAATGAAGCAAGTTGAGCAACCATTGTTATCCTGGGGCCTCCTGAGATAAACAGGAGACAGGATGTTGAGGCCTTGAGGCTTGACAAGCTTTATGGGTCTTAGCTCAACTTGCATGGCTTGTAGATAAGGGAAACTAACTCCAAGACAGGGAGGAATAAAGAAGAACCTCCCACCAGTCCTGTGATCTCTGATTCATTGCAACTCTGCATTCTGAGACAAAAGGTGAAAAGTTCACCTCGAGGAAGAGTGAGAGCCTTCCTCCCGAAGACCCCGGCCCACAACCACCAGAAGGCATTGCACAAGTGCCAATGGGAGGAGGCCTATGATAATGAGTTCCCGGAACTGATTATAATAATCCAACCCCATATAATGAATATGCAACCAACTCTGTTAAATATGCATGCTTTGGTGTAATAAATAGCTGCTCGATGGACACTTGGGTGTGCAAGTTAGGAGGAACGATCCCCCTTGCACCTGGCGCTGCAATAAACATACCTACTTTATAACCTTTCACGGGTTGTAGAGTTTGTTTTCTGCACGTCAGCTGCCAGTTTGCCTTTTTCCACCTTTCCAGTCAGCCCCACAGAGCGTTGGCTACCATCCATGAATCAGTGTAGAGGTATAGCTTTGGCCACTTCTCTCTTTCAGCAATGTCCAGGGCTAATTGGACGGCTTTGAGTTCAGCGAGTTGGCTCGATCCACCTTCTCCCTCGGTAGCTTGCACAACTTGTCGTGTGGGGCTCCATGCAGCAGCTTTCCATTTCCGGCCAGCACCTACGATTCGGCAGGAACCATCAGTGAAGAGGGTGTATTGTCTTTCACTCTCCGGTAGCTCATTATATGGGGGCTCTTCCTCGGCACATGTCACTTGCTCCTCCTCTTCTTCAGAAGATAATCCAAAAGTCTCACCTTCCGGCCAGTTCGCAATTATTTCCAAGATCCCAGGGCGATTTGGGTTTCCAATACGGGCGCGCTGCGTGATGAGGGCAATCCATTTGCTCCAAGTAGTGTCGGTGGCGTGATGTGTGGAAGGAGCCTTTCCCTTAAACATCCACCTGGTATAAACACCAGTATAAACAGCGACATTTGGTGACCCGCGACGTGTACTACGCGCAACGAACCAAGCCAAGCGGCTCTCGGGAGGTACACAAACGCGACCTCCCCCCCCCCCCCCCCCCCCCCCCGCCCTTCGAGGCCGGGACCACTGCAGGTGCCAGGGTACTAGAAAACCGTGCCAAGATGGGCATAGCAGCTCGAAAGAAGACGCAGTGCTGTCAACCTGGCAGGATTTCCTGTCCGTCACAGAGGATGCCCTCCGCGCTCCTTTGCAATGGGCAGCTGACCACCACTTTTCCACAGACTCTGACACCGCCTTTGATTTACAGCTGTGGCGGCTGCTAGGGTGCAGGCTCTGGCATGAGCTCCCCTAGCGGGACAAGGCACTGGGAGACTTGGTTTGCATTTGGATAGATTTATTTGATATGCTACAAGAATTTAAAGCAGGCGATGAGGGAGAGGCTGCTGAGGGGGACACTACTGAACTAAGTGCAGCAGCTCGTGGCAGCCGCACCAAGGAGCCGTCTCCGGCCCCACAGGATCCGGTGCCGGTCCTACAGCCTGTTCAGCGGCAACACACCTTGCCCCATGATTATGTTCCCCCCAAATACTCTACGCCTGCAGAGCAGCTCGCGGAAATGCTTAAACAGCGAGATGCCTTGGAGCGCCCCCCGACCCTTGTCCCAGCGGCTCCGGCCTCCTCCTCGCCGCTACCTTCGGAAAATATAACAGTGCACCTTTCAACGCGGCAGCTCGCGGTGTTGGAGGAAATGCCACGATACCTCGCGGCATTATCACAACAGCTTCTAGAGACATCTCGGCAGATAGCGGGATTGCCGGAGGCGTTCCTGCGGGCGGCGGCTGAGAGAGCCGTGCCGGGCCGACCCGGGCCGGAAGTGCAGGCTCCAGGAGCAAAGCCGGAAGTGCTGGCTCCGGTAATTCCGAACGCGGAAGCGGCGACGGCTCCCGTGGCGAAACCGACAGCGGCAAAAAAAATGGCAGCCCCGGCAGAAACAGGGGCGGCCGAGCAAACCCTAGCAGCGCCTCGGCCAGCGGCGGCAGCAGCTCCGGCGCCGCCGGCCGAACTGACGAAACCGACTCCAGCGGCAGAGTCGGTTCCGTCAGAGGATACGCCAGCACCGCCGGCAGCGCCCCAAACTGCGCCGCCCCAGCCGGCTGCCTTGCTACCCCCTGCGCAACCGACTGCAGCCCCCACCGCCGTACCGCCCTCTAGCCCGGCACCCGTACCCTGCCCGCCTCCGTCGTTCGTGCTGGGGTCCTAAGGGAAACCCCTGTCTGACGATTCAGGCAGTGATACAGAGGGCACGCTTGCCTCAGGGCGGAAGGCTGCGGTAACCGGGCGGCGGAAGAAGTGGTTGCTGCAGACCCGTCCTTGGACACTCCCAGACTGTATCGTGACTGTACTGTAACTGTCCGGGAGTCGGTTAAATTGCGGGCTCTGGGGGTAGGCGACTGGGATCTATTAGAAAGAGTGGGAATGTCAACCAAAACAGGGGAATCTATGCAGGATCAGGAGATTGCTATAACGCCTCAAAAGGGTGTGCCACTAAATCAAGGCGATAGTAACATCCCACAAGGGGATGTGCAAGCCTATCCTGTGTTTAAGGATGTCCCAAATACAGGTCAAAATGCTAAACATGATTTTATTTCATGGAGGGTTGTACAGGATTTACAACCCAAACTGGCACAATATGGGCTTGGTTCTCCTGAGGTCATGCAAGTTATTGGAGTGCTGAATACTGATCTGCTTGCTCCATTTGATATTAAGCACTTAGGTCAAGTCCTATTTCGACCTGTACAATTTGCAGTTTTTGAGAGTAACTGCCGAAAGATGGCTGATAAGGCTGCACTACAGAATAAGCAGTTGCCTTCCACTGACATTAGACATGAAGTTGGAGTAGATGCCCTTATGGGAATTAATCACTTCTCTAATCCCGATGTCCAGGCCACCTGGCCCCCTCAAATCCTAGAGCAAGCTCAAAAGGTTGGCCTTTGTTGAGAAACTCACACCGGGGTGCAAAAAGGGTGAATTGCTCTCCGATGCAGGTATTCCCCCAGGGAATGGCACAGGCCTACCTAGCCATCTTAGAAACAGTACCCAAGGATCAGTCAGGGCTGACATGCTAGCCAATCCTGCATGGGTAGCGCCTCAGCCTGACAAAATTGCACAAGCCAACGCATCGCACGGTTTCTTCCATCAAAGCACACATACACTGCAGAAGCAGTTTCACGTAACGCCAACTGAGGCTCCTGACATTGTCAGCACTTGTGCTGACTGTCACGGATTCGCTGCACCTTTGCCACCGGGGATAAACCCCAGAGGCCTAAAAGCCTTACAGCTTTGGACAATGGATGTAACACACATCCCTGAATTTGGCCAGTTTAAATATGTGCACATGTCTATTGACACTTTCTCCTCAGCTCTGTGGGCTTCTGCTCACACTGGAGAGAAAGTCCGTGATGCCGTTGCCCATTGGAAATTGGCTTTCTCGGTGAAAACCGATAATGGTCCTGCCTACGCCTTGCAGAAGACGTGGCAGTTCTTGCACCTATGAGGTGTAGACCACACTTCTGGTATTCCACAGTCTCCTACCGGCCAAGCTATTGTCGAACACGCTCATGGCACTTTGAAGCATCTTTTGGAAAAACAAAAAGGGGGAACGCATGGAGAAACCTCACAGAGCCAACTAGAAAAAGCTTTGTATACAATTAATCATCTCACAGTGCTACCAAATTCAAATAATCCTGTTATTCTGAATCATTTTCTCTCATTGCAGTCGTCAGGTGAGACGCACCTGCACTGGGCAAAAGTCTGGGTACAGGATCTACTTACCAACAATTGGGAAGGCCCGCATGAGCTTATTGCTTGGGGTCGTGGGTATGCTTGCGTTTCCACAGATACTGGGGTACGGTAGCTACCTGCAAGATGCGTTCGCCCTGACCTGCGTCAGCAGAGGCAGAACAGGCAAACTCCAAATGTTGACCAGAATGCAGATCATCAACTGAACGATCCTTCTGGTGATGACCAGGATACCGATCATCAGACAGATGATCCTTCCACAAGCAGAGACTGGGATGGTCCTTCCACAAGCAGAGACTGAACTTTTAAATTTCTTTTGTTATGGAGTCAGAAATTTAAAGCCCTTAAGGCTATGTTAGAATTAATAACTGATGTAAATTTCTTCTTAAGACTAATACCTGGTAGAATTGTGATGTAGAACTTTGTTTGCTCGATGTATCTCCCATTGCATCGCTGGAGACTCTCTGCCCATTTTAAGGCAGCATCTGATTTGGGCTCTGTTTGGTAACTGGCCATTACCAGACCGACCTGTTATCAGCATCCGATTTAGGCTCTGTTTGGTAACTGGCCATTACTAGGAAGATCCCTTATGCTGCGTTTGTTCTCCCTTCTGCAAGGCTACCCACAGAGGATTACAAACGATATCTTTTTGGTCTTTAAACAAAAAGGGGGAATTGTGGATGCTGAAAAGCTGCTAGCAGAGGGATTTTCTCAGGTTCTCACAATATTCGGTGAGAGTCCTGCCTTTCTCACACAAGTTATGAAAAACAGTAGGATGGTTTCTGTAAGTTGCACCAACACCTGGTGTTTTGCTAAGTTCTGTTTATGGTACATTGGAAAAATAATTTGAAATGGGTGTTGTAGGACTTTAGTCAATTACCCTAGGAGATGGGTGATCACTGACCAATCGCCCTATGGGGCTAGGGTATATAAAATGGGGTTATAAATTAATAAAGTTGCTTCTTGGCCTTCTCTTGCTGAATTTATATGTTGCTGCATCTCTCCGCTTCCAGTATAAACAGCGACAAGGCACTCTCTCAGTGTCCTGAACAGGCTGAAGTGTGCCCTCCAGAAGCCCAGGGTGGAGGTTTTGCTAACATCCCTCCTTACTTCAGTAAGGACCAAGAACTTAATAATTTCTTCGTTTCTAAGCCCAAGATGGCCTCTGACCACCACATCTCCCACCAGTCCTTCCCTGTCTTTGAACAGTCCTCTCAAAGAGGTCTTAAAAACTAAATCTACCTCAGACAGGCTGGCCAGCAAAGAACACATCCAGAACAAAGCTGATATTTACTAGGTATGACAAACCAGTTTGATTTCATACTCTAAAATCATGGCAATGCATGATTTATATACATAAACTATTTATATCTAAATTACATTAATTAAATTCATGCCCAGGTACAGACATTATTTTCTTTTTCAGAATCTTTAAACTTTTTGTCTAATTATGCATGCATGTATAAATGCATAAATACGCATACACCCTTGTGCACCACTCTTCAAAGCTGTTGATATTAGCATAGCAAATTGTATTTTAAAAAATCACAGTTTCTAACCTATGACTCCATTCTGTACTATATATACATGCACATGGATAATCAACATATAAATAATAAATATATTACCAAGACAAGCAGTGAAGAGGATAGAAGAATTGATGATGACATTGAATATGACATATACCTGACATCAAGGTCTTAAAATGAATACCATTAGGTAAGCTTAACTACAAATGGCATGGGCAGCTAAGGTTTTCACACAAGGCTAGGAAAACACCAGAAAAGAAAATGTAACTTATTTGGTATATTATCACATAAAGAAACATGTCTACATTTAATTTAGAAACCTATATGTATATTACTGACTCTTTACTGCATACAAACAGAACACATGACATGGAAGATTCCCTATCCTCTCTCCAGCTGACTGAATGCTATGACCTAAGGGATGATGGAGAATAGTGACAAGTTCCTGCCTGGAATGCAGGTGCATCTCCCCTGTGACTACCCTACCTACCCAGTTGCCCTTGTATAATAGGTACAGCTCTCTGAAAGTAGAACTGAACAATGATGAAGATGATGGTTCATTGTCCTGGTTTGAGTGAGAACAGAACTAATTCTGTTCAGTGATTTTACTTTTCAGCTCAGTTCTTCCAAATAACTTCACTTTCTGAAGTTAGCAGCCTGTTCTCACAGGCAGTGTCTGCTTCTAGCAGTGATAACACCCCATGGTTAGAGTTACTACCAAAGATTGGTATGCAGACCAAGGCCGCTTCTGGATCTTGTGTACCACATCAGGGTTGCAGAAAAGTGTCAGGCCACACCTGCAGGGAGGAGCAGACAGGACAGGTGACCCTAAATTGACCAACAAGGGATTCCAGCCCATATACGGCATATTCGGCATAAAGCTGAGGGATCATAAGGGTCTGTGGCTCTTCTCCTCTCTTGGACCGCTTTTGCCAGGTCTGCTTGGCTTGGCTCAGGTCCTCTTTCAGTTCCTTCCTCGGAGCATCCAAGGAGGACTCTGTCCGTTCTGCCTTTGATCCCAGTTGGTGTGTTCCTGAATCCAGTACCAGAATCCAGCTCCTCAACACAGCTCCTGTCTGCTGTGGGACCCGGTCTGGGACTCCCTCAGTGCCTGCTCCACAGCATCAGTGGTGACGGTGATGTAATTGCCATCGGAGGGGGGGGGGGGGTTGGTTTGATACTGGTTTTGTATATATTTGTATATATTCCATTTTTATTATTATTATTTTCATTAAAGTTGTTCTAGTTTCCTTTTCTAATCACTGACTCTTTTTGACCATTGACATTGCTAGTGCTTCTTTTCCTCTATTCCTATAGAACCAGGGTATAGGGCTGAGTTTGCTTTCATCTGGAGAGGTGTCCAATACTCCTGGAATCAACTGCCCCAGGGGTGGAAACACATCCCTACCATTTGCCATGGACTGATCCATACTGCACTGGAGAAAGGTGGAGCTCCAGAACACCTGCAATACATTGATGACATCATCGCATGGGGTAACATAGCAGAAGTTTTTGAGAAAGGTAAGAAAGTTATTGAAATTCTTTTAGATGCTGGTTTTGTCATAAAAAGAAGCAAGGTCAAGGGACCTGCATGAGAGAGTCAGTTTTTGAGAATTAAATGTAAAGATGAGCATTGCTAGATCCCAATGGATGTGGTTAACAAAATAACAGCAATGTCCCCACCAAATAACAAAAAGGAAACACAAGCCTTCTGAGGTGCTGTGGTTTTCTCGACAATGCAATCATTGGTTACGTATAGATTGTAAAAGCCTCCCTATGAAGTGACTTGAAAGAAAAATAATTTTAATTGGGGTCCTGTACAAAACCAGGCCTTTGAACAGATCAAATGAGAGAATTCCATTGTTGGAATCATTAGCTCATCTGAAGTGCATCTATACCAATGCACACAGTATGAGCAAAAAACAGGGTGAGCTTGAAGCCATGATGCACCAGGAAAACTATGACATAGTGGCTATCACAGAATGTGATGGGATGCCTCACACAACTGGAGTGCCACAATCAATGGCTACAAGGTCTTCAGGAGGGATAGACAGGGAAGGAGAGGCAGTGGAGTGGCCCTGTATGTTAGAGAATGCTATGAGAGCTTAGAAATCAAATATAGTGATGATGGGGTTGAGAGTGTTTGGATTAGGTTAAGGCGCAATAAAGCTGATATCACTGTGGGAGTCTGCTATAGACCTCCCAACCAAAGCAGGGAGGTGGATGAAGCTTTCTATAAGCAGCTGGGAGAAATCTCAGTGTCACTTGCTGTTGTTCCTGTGGGGGACTTTAACCTCCCAGATATCTGCTGGGAATACAACACAGCAGAGATGGAACAATCCAAGAGGTTCCTGGAATGCGTGGATGATAACTTCCTCACACAGCTAGTGAGATGACCAGGGAAGGTGCCCTTCTGGACCTGCTCCTTGTGAACAGGGAAGAACTTGTGGGGGAAGTAAAGGTTGGAGGATGTCTAGGGCACAGTGATCATGAGATGACTGAGTTTTCAATCCTTGGAGAAACAAGGAGAGGGGTTAGTAAAACTGCCACCTTAGACTTCCGGAGGGCAAACTTTGACCTGTTCAGGAGACTGATTGACAAAGTCCATTGGGAGGCTTCCCTGAAGGATATAGGAGCTCAGGAAGGTTGGACATACTTCAAGAGAGAAGTCTTAAAGGCGCAGGAGCAGGCTGTCCCTGTGTGCTGGAAAAACAAGTAGGTGGGGAAGGAGAACGGCCTGGCTAAATAGGGACCTTTGGCTGGACCTCAATAACAAAAGGAGAATCTATGACCTTTGGAAGAGGGGGCAGGTCTCTCATGAAGACTATAAAGATGTAGTGAAGCTATGCAGGGAGAAAATTAGGAGAGCCAAAGCGTAGCTAGAGCTTAACCTAGATACAGCTGTTAAGGATAATAAAAAATGTTTCTATAAATTCATTAACAACAAAAGGAGGATTAGGGAAAATCTCCATCCTTTATTGGATGCAGAGGGAACCATAGTAACAAAGGATGAGGAAAACGATTAGGTGCTCAACGCCTACTTTGCCTCAGTTTTTAGCAGTGGAACTAGCTGCTCCCTGGACACCCAGCCTCATGAGCTAGGAGACAGGAAGGGGAAGCAGAATGAGGTCATCGCATTTAAAGAGGAAGTGGTCAGTGACCTGCTACTCCACCTGGATGCACACAAGTCTATGGGACCCGATGGGTTACACCCATACACATACACAGAGTTGGCAGATGTGCTCACCAAGCCACTTTCCATTATTTACCTGAAGTCCTGGCTAACTGGGGAGGTCCCAATGGGCTGGAGGGTAGCATACCTTCCCATAACACCCATCTACAAGAAAGGCAGAAAGGAGGATCCAGGAAACTGTAGACCTGTCAGTCTGACCTCAGTACCAGGGAAGGTCGTGGAGCAGATCATCTTGAGTGCCATTACAAGCCATATAGAGGATAAACAGGGGATCAGCCCCAGTCAGCATGGGTTTAGGAAAGGCAGGTCCTTCCTGACGAACCTGATAGCCTTCTATAACAAAATGACCTGACTATTGTACGAGGGAAAGGCTGTGGATATTGTCTACCTAGACTTTCAAAAAGCATTTGACACTGTGTCCCATAGAATTCTCATGGAAAAACTGGCTGCTCTTGGTCTAGATGAGCACTGTCTGGACAGACGGGCCTAGAGAGTGGTGGTCAATGGAGTTAAATCCAGATGGTGGCCAGTCACAAGTGATGTTCCTCAGGGCACAGTGTTGGGACCATTTCTGTTTAACATCTTTATTGATGATCTTGGTGAGGATGTAGAGTGTATCATCAGTAAGTTTGCAGATGACACCAAGTTAGGCATGAGCGTTGATCTGCATGAGGATGGGGAGGCTCTACAGAGAGACTTGGACTTAGGCCAATGTTAATGGTATGAGCTTCAACAAGGACAGGTGCCAGGTCCTGCACTTGGGCCACAACAACCCCAGGCAACGCTACAGGCTTGGGGAAGTGTAGCTGGAAAGCTGTCTGGTAGAAAAGGACCTGGGGCCAGGAAAGTCAATGGCATCAAGGCCTGTATTAGAAATAGTGTGAACAGCAGAAGTAAGGAGGTGATTGTCCCCCTGTACTCAGCACTGGTGAGGCCACACCTTGAGTATTGTGTTCAGTTTTTGGCACCTCAATACAAGAGAGATATCAAGGTGCTGGAGGGTGTGCAGAGGAGGGCAACAAAGCTGATGAAGGGCCTGGAGAATTAATCTTATGAAGAGCAATTGAAGGAGATGGGACTGTTTAGTTTGAGGAAGAGGAGGCTAAGGAGAGACCTCATCACTCTCTACAACTACCTGAAAGGACATTGTAGAGAGGTTGGTGCTGGTCTCTTCTCACAGGTAATTAGTAATAGAACAAGAGGGAATGGATTCAAGCGGCAACAGGGTAGGTTTAGACTGGACATTAGGGAAAAATTTTTCACAGCAAGAGTAGTCAGACACTGGAATAGGCTGCCCAGGGAGTTGGTTGAGTCACCATCCCTGGATGTGTTTAAGGGTCATTTAGATGTGGTGTTGGGGAACATGGTTTAGGGGTGAACTTTGTAGAGTAGGGTTAATGGTTGGACTTGATGATCCCAAGGGTCTTTTCCAACCTGAATGATACTATGATACTACTATGTGATGAAAGGAATAAATAGCACCCAGCAACAGCTATGCAGAAGTTTAAACAAATTTGTACTTTTGATGTCTTCTACCTACTTCTTCAGATTGAGCTTCAATTTTTTCTCTGATATGTACTTATTTCATGTGCTTATACTTGGTCTGGTTATGTGGCCCATTTCAACACCTTCAAGATAACCTGGTACTTAGGATCACTTTCGCTTTATTGTTCCCTCTTTAACAGATGATAAAGATGGTTATGTAAGATAACATGCTTGAAAACACAAAACCAATGTAGTCTTTAGCAACGTAGTCTAAGAAACCACAAAACAAATCTGAACCGGTATGAAACTGCAAGGCAAGCCAAAACCCAACAAGGTGAAAAGTGCAGAGATGAGGAAGACTTTGATCTTCCTCCCAGAGACCACCAGAGGACAAGAGCCCGCTACCACACGGATGTGCGCATCCGATAATGGACAGAGAGTTATGATAAGGGTTTCTTAGCATTTTAATGAATGTGTAATAGGTTTATGGGAAATGTAATGCATATGCATGTAATCTCTCTATAAGATTTGGTTGTTTACGAACCTCAGTGCTTGTGTTAGGGTGAGAAATCCCTCACGTGCCTGGCACCACAATAAAGAATGCCTGCTTAATAACTCTGGTTATTGAGTTTTCACTTCATCATATGATACTATGAGAGATTGTTCATGCAGTAGCCCTTTGGCCAGTCCGAACAGGACAGGATATTAAGAATGAGCTCTATACCACAGCTGGGAAAAATGGTCCTACCTGGAGCTTCTGGAAGAAAACACCAGGGGAAACTCAAGGTTGACCCCTAGGATTTTGGATTAGATGATACAAAGGCTCTGAGTCCAGCTATACTCCAACTGAAAAAGAAATATTGGCAGCATATGAAGGAGTTCGAGCTGCTTCAGAAGTGATCAGTACTGAAGCAGAGCTCCTCCTGGCACCATGGTTACCAGTCCTAAACTGGATGTTTAAGGGTAAGTTTCCTTCCACTCACCATGCCACCAATGCTACATGGAGTAAGTGGGCTGCATTAATCACGCAGAGAGCTCAAATAGGGAATCTCAGTCATCCAGGAATCTTAGAAGTGATCATGAACTGGACAGAAGGTAAAGACTTTGGAATGCCACCAGAACAGGTGGTGACACGTGCTGAAGAAGCCCCACCATATAATCAGTTATCAGATAATGATAAGAAATATGCTCTGTTTACTGATGGATCTTGCCATCTTGTAGGAAATCACTGGTGGTGGAAAGCTGCTGTTTGGAGTCCCGTATGACGAGTCGAAGAAGCATCTGAGGGAGAAGGTGAATCAAGTCAGTTTGCAGTGGTATTAGCCATTGATCTGGATTTAGATATTGCTGAACAAGAAAAGTGTCCAGTGCTCTAACTCTACACTGATTCATGGATGGTAGCAAAGTTCTTGTGGTGGTAGTTAAAAGAATGGAATAAGAATACCTAGCAGCACAGAGGTAAATCCATTTGCTCTGCTACGCTGTGGTAAGACATTTCTGCTCGGATAGAGAAACTAGATGTAGAAGTCCGTCACGTGGATGCCCACATACCTAAACATTGAGCCACTGAGGAACATCAAAGCAACCAGCAAGTTGATCAGGCTGCTAAAGTGTTCCAGGCAGACTTAGACTGGGAACATAAAGGTGAACTATTTTTAGCTCGGTGGGCTTATGATACTTCAGGACATCAGGGAAGAGATGCAACATACAGATTGGCACGTGACTGAGGGGTGGATTTAACTCTGGACTCTATTGCACAGGTTATCCATGACCGTGAAACATGCGCTGCAATCAAACAAGCAAAACGGTTAAAACCTTTGTATTATGTGGGACAAAGATCCAAGTACAAGTATGGGCAGGCCTGGCAGATTGATTACATCTCACTGCCTCAAACCCGCCAGGGTAAGCACTATGTGCTTACAATGGTGGAAGCAACCACTGGATGGCTAGAAAACTATCCTGTGGCCCACGCCACTGCCCGGAACACCATCCTGGGCCTTGAAAAGCAGATCTTGTGGTGACATGGTACTCCAGAAAGAATAGAGTCTGAGAATGGGACTCATTTCAAAAACAATCTTCTAGAAAATTGGCCAAAGGCCATGATGTCGAGTGGGTGTATCACATCCCCTATCATTCACCAGCCTCTGGCAAAACTGAATGATACAATGGACTGTTAAAAACTACTCTGAAAGCTATAAGGGGTGGAAACTTCAAGAATTGGGACAAGCATTTAGCTCAAGCCACCTGGTTAGTCAACACCAGAGGATCCATCAATTGAGCAGGTCCTGCTCAGTCAGACGCTTTACATACAGTAGAAAAGGATAAAGCCCCTGTGGCATATGAAAGAAAAACCGCATTTTGGGAAAACTGTGGGTTTGGGGAAAACCGTGGGTTTGGTGAAAACCGTGTGGGTATTTCCTGCTTCGGGCAAAGGCAAACCCATTCGTGGGATTGCTTTTGCCTGAGGACCTGGAATTGGTGGGTGGGTGATGATGAAAAACGGTGAAGTACAATGTGTACCTCAAGGAAATTTAACCCTGGACGAGAATCTTCGATTCAAAGCTGCATATTAATTTCATAATACTAGTAATGTTGAATAAGTGTCTTTCAGGATAATGTCACGGTGATGACAGAATCAGGCTTCATCGAGTGACATCCAGTAACCTCTTGAGATGAACCTGCAACCCGTGGGCACAAATCACAATGTATCATCTTTCCTGCCCTGAAAGACTGGATAATAAATTGAGATCTACAATCATTAATTAAATTAATGTTCCTATAGAAAGAGATGATAACCTAGTGATGGGTATGATGTAAATGGTATGGAATAAGGGCTGGTTTTCAGTTAGAAAAGAACTGCTTCTATCCAGAAATTTACTTTTCAGCTAAGTCTTTTCTAACTGCACTTTCTGTTTTAAACAGCATGTTTTTGCTGACATTGTCTGCTTCTAGTAGTGATAACGCTCGATGTTTAGAGTTAGTACCAAGGATTGGTATGGTGATCAAGGCCACTGCTGAATCTTGTGTACCACATTGATGATGCAGGAAGTAAAAGGCTGCACTTGCAGGGAGGAGTGTACAGGACAGGTGACCCAAAACTGAACAATGAGGGATTCCATCTCATATACATCATATTTGGTATAAAGCTGAGTAATCACAAGGGTCAAGCTTTTCTCTTCTCCCTCTCTTCATCCATGGCCGGCATCCAACGAGGACTCTGTCCGTTCTGCCTTCGATCCTGATCTCAATCCAGTACCAGAATCTATCTCCTGAACATGGTTGCTGTCTCCTGCTGGGCCCAGTCTGGGACTTCCACAGTGCCTGCTCCAGAGCATCATTGGTGACAGTGATGGGGGGTTGCCATCACGTGGGTTGAGTTCAATAGTGGTTTTATATATATTTCTTTTTATTATTTTCATGAAAATTGTTCTAGTTTCCTTTTCTAATCAATAAGTGCCTATCCCTTATTCCCCTTCTCTTTCCCTTTGGGGAGGGAGAGGGGTTAAACGGAGAGCGTCTGTTATAGGTCTAGCGGACTGCCCTGACCCCAAACCTTGACAATGCCTGATTAGACAAGTTAGTGGTAATGGTATGTCACACAGATTTGCACATGACCAAGGGTTAGGCCACTGAAGATCATCAACACAACCAGCAGGTGAACTGGGGTGCTGAAGTTTAAATGTCTCATGTAGACCTGGATTGGCAGCATAAGGATGAATTACTGATGTCCTTCTATGACCAGGTAACTTGCCTAGTGGATGAGGGAAAGGCTCTGGATGTTGGCTACCTGGACTTTTTTTCCTTTGACACCATCTCCCACAGCATTGTGCTAGAGACGTGTCATGGCTTAGACAAATGTACTTTTTTCTGGATTAAAAACTGGATAGATGGATGGATGGCCAAACACAGAAAATAGTGGTGAACAGAGTTAAATCTAGTTGTCATCCAGTCACAACGGTGTTCCCAGGGCACAGTTTTGGGGGCCAGTCTTGTTTAATGTCTTTATCAATGATCTGGATTAGGGGATCAAAGGCACCCTTAGTAAGTTTGCAGATGACACCAAATTGAGTGTGAGTGTTGATCTGCTCAAGGGTAGGAAGGATCTGGACAGCCTGGACCAATGGGCCAAGGTCAATTCTATGAGTTTTAACAAGGCCAAGTGCCGGGTGTCACACTTGGGTCACAACAACCCCAGGCAACACTACAGGCTTGGGGAAGACTGGCTGGAAATCTACTTGGCATAAAAGGACCTGGGGGTGCTGGTGGATGGCCGGCTGAACATGAGCCAGCAGTGCGCCCAGGAAGCCAAGAAGGCCAAGAGCATCCTGGTCTGTATCAAAAACAGTGTGTCCAGAAGGAGAAGGGAAGTGATTGTGCCCCTGTACTCAGCTCTGGTGAGGCCGCACCTTGAGTATTGTGTTCAGTTTTGGGCCCCTCACTAGTAGAAAGACATTGAGGTGATGGATCATGTCCAGAGAAGGACAACGTAGATAGTTAGTGGTCTGGAGAACATGTCTTATGAGGAGTGACTGAGGAAATTGGGATTGTTTAGTCTGGAGAAGAGGAGGCTGAGGGGAGACCTTATTGATCTCTACAACTACCTTAAAGGAGGTTGTAGAGAGGTGGGTGTTGGTCTCTTCTCCCAAGTAACTAGTGATAGGACAAGAGGAAATGGGCTTAAGTTTCACCAGGGGAAGTTTAGGTTGTATATTGGGATATGTTTCTTTACTGAAAGAGTGGTGAAGCATTAGAACAGGCTGCCCAGGGCGGTGATTGAATCACTATCCCTGGAGGTGTTCAAAAAACATGCAGATGTAGAAATATGGGACATGCTTTAGTGGTCATGGTAGTTTTGGACTGACAGTTGGACTTGATGATCCTAGAGGTCTTTTCCAACCTTAATGATTCTACAATTCTAATTTTAGCTAGGTAGGGTCCATGATACTTTAGGCCACCAAGGTAGAGATGCAATGTATAGATGGGATCATGACCGTGGAATGGACTTGACTATGGACACCATTGCACAAATCATCCATGAATATGAAACATATGCTGCAATTAAACAAGCTAAATGGTTAAAACCTTTGTGGTATGGTGGGTATTGTTTGAAATATAAGTATGGGAATGTCGCTGTTTATACCGGGAGCTGAGAGATGCAGCAACATATAAATTCAGCAAAAGCAGGCAAAAGAAGCAGCTCTATTGATTTATAACCCTGTTTTATATACCCTAGCCCCATATGGTGATTGGTCAGTGATCACCCATCTCCTAGGGTGATTGGCTAAAGTCCTACAACACCTATTTCAAAATATTTTTCCAATGTACCATAAACAGAACTTAGCAAAACACCACATGTTAGTCTAGCTTACAAAAACCATCCTACTGTTTTTCATAACACTTGTGAGAAAGGCAGGGTTCTCACCGAATATTGTGAGAACCTGAGAAAATCCCTCTGCTAGCAGCTTTTCAGCATCCACATGGGGAGGCTTGGCAAATTGACTATATCTCACTTCCATACCCACACCAAGATAAATGCTACATACTTGCTATTATGGAAGCCAATACTGGATGGCTGTAAAAATATGCTGTGCCCCATGCCACTGTCTGTAAAACTAGTCTGGAACTCAAAAAGCAAATTTTGTTGTGGCACCCCAGGAAGAATCTAGTTGGACAATGGGACTCACTTTTGGAATAACCTAATAGACACTTGGGCTGAAAAGCATTGGTGTTCAGTGGATATATCACATTCCCTATCATGCACAAACCTCTGTGATAGTTGAGCGATGCTATGGATTATTAAAGGCTGCACTTAAAGCAATGGGTGGTGGGATATTTAAAAATTGGGATGAACATTTAGCAAAAGCTACTTGGATAGTTAACACCAGGGGATCTGTCAATCAAGCTGACCCTGCTCATTTGGAATTGCTAAATACTGTGGAAGGGGCTAAAGTCCCCATGTTGCACGTAAGGAATATGTTAGGGAAAACAGTCTGGGTTACTCCTGTCTTGAGCGAAGGCAAACCCATTTGTGGCATTGCTTTTGCTCAAGAACCTGGGTGCACTTTGTGGATAATGCAGGAGGATGGTTGTTAGATGTGTATCTGAAGGAGATTTGATTTCGGGTGAGAATAGCCAGTAACTGTAACTGTATGATGCTAACTGTTATATGATACTGCTTGTCACCCTTTCTGTAGTAAGCTATTACAGTAAGAATCACCCAGATCAAAGAAGATCAAACCACAGTAACCGGTTCCCAGTAAGTTCCCCAGGATTGGCATCTTCACAACAGATTGTGAAAATGGATTGCACCACATATACAAGCTGTGAGCTCCAGATGTATGGCACATCATTCTGCTGTACCCAACTTCTCCCTGTCTGACAGAAGGAACTCAGAGTTTTGGACTATATGAATTCATTGAACTTTTTTGTGAAAAGACTCATGAACTGAGGGTCCAATATTTTTGTGCATATAATATATAATATAATGTGTGCATATAATATATAAGATATATATTGTGTGCATATATGACCTGGTTTGAGTGAGAACAGAACTAATTCTGTTCAGTGATTTTACTTTTCAGCTCAGTTCTTCCAAATAACTGCACTTTCTGAAGTTAGTAGCCTGTTCTCAGAGACACTGTCTGCTTCTAGCAGTGATAACACCCCATGGTTAGAGTTACTATCAAGGACTGGTGTGCAGACCAAGGCCATTGCTGGATCTTGTGTACCACATCAGGGTTGCAGAAAAGTGTCAGGCCACACCTGCAGGGAGGAGCAGACAGGACAGGTGACCCTAAATTGACCAACAAGGGATTCCAGCCCATATACGGCATATTCGGCATAAAGCTGAGGGATCATAAGGGTCTGTGGCTCTTCTCCTCTCTTGGACCGCTTTTGCCAGGTCTGCTTGGCTTGGCTCAGGTCCTCTTTCAGTTCCTTCCTCGGAGCATCCAAGGAGGACTCTGTCCGTTCTGCCTTTGATCCCAGTTGGTGTGTTCCTGAATCCAGTACCAGAATCCAGCTCCTCAACACAGCTCCTGTCTGCTGTGGGACCCGGTCTGGGACTCCCTCAGTGCCTGCTCCACAGCATCAGTGGTGACGGTGATGTAATTGCCAACAGGGGGGGTTGGGTTTGATACTGGTTTTGTATATATTCCATTTTTATTGTTATTATTTTCATTAAAGCTGTTCTAGTTTCCTTTTCTAATGGCTGAGTCTCTTTCCCTTATTCCCTTTCTCTTCCCCTTTGGGGAGGGAGGGGGGTTAACAGAGAGCATCTATTATATGTCTAAGGGGTCGTCCTGACCCTAAACTATGACAGTATAATATATTATATATTATATAATGCGTATAATATTTGTGTGAGATGTGTATTAATAGCCTGAATTTTCCTGTTCACTCTTATGTTGCTGCCTGCCACTGCAAGGAGAGATGAAAAGATAATTTGTGCCCCAGAATCCCTCACCAGTCTTCTCAAGGCTCTGAAGTCTTTTTTGATCATTCTTATATTACTATACTCAGTGTGCTCACCACCTACATGAAGACCAGCAATGGGAGGGGCCACAGCCAGGATAAACAAGCAGCCAATGGGATATTCAATACCATACTGATGTCACGCCCACTATATAAGGGGAGGACTGGCTCAGGGAAAGGGCGTGTGATTTTGGCGTGCAGTCTGAGCACAGAAAGCCTCATATTGGGTGCTGGTAGAGCCTTGCAGTTTATATCACTTGCTTTATATATTATTTCATTAGTATTATAATTATTACTGTTTTTTCTTTTCTCTTTATGTTAAACTAACCTTTTCTCAGCCCATGGGGTTTCACCTTTTTCTTCTGATTCTCCATCCCATACCACCAGGGGAGTGCGGCGTGTGGGGAAACAGTGGGCAAGAGGCTGTGCGGTGTTTCATTGCCATCTGAGGTTAAACCATGACAGACGGGAAGAATAGTAGTGACATGGGTGTGATGGCAATAGTGTGGGGTAGGGTGTGGAATACTGTTCTGGTTTCACTGGGACAAAATCATAGGCCTGTCATGGTCTTCAGGCCATCAGCAGTTTGGAGTCTTCCAGGGCAGCTGACATGAGTTGACTCACAGATGTATCCCAATACCACAAATATAATAGTATGAAGGGGGAAGTTTGAGGATAGGGGGGCTTCTGCTTGGGCTCCTCCTGACCATCCTGGTTTCAGTTAGAACAATCACTGAACAGAATTGTTCAGTGATTTTACTTTTCAGCTCAGTCTCTTCTAACTAACTGCACTTTCTGAATTTAATGGCACATTTTTACAGTGTCTGCTTCTAGCAGTGATAACTCTCCATATTTAGAGTTGCTACCAAGGACTGGTATGCAGACCAAGGCCACTGCTGGATCTTGTGTACCGTGTTGGGGGCACAGAAAGTAAAAGGCTCCATCTGTGGGGAGGAGCAGACAGGACAGATGACCCTAAACTAGCCAATGAGGGATTACATCCCATATATGGCATATGTCACTGTTTATACCGGGAGCGAAGAGATGCAGCAACACAAAATAAGTAAAGAGGAGGGGAAGAAGAAGACACTTTATTAATTTATAACCCCGTTTTATATATCCTAGCCCCACAGGGCGATTGGTCAGTGATCACCCATCTCCTAGGGTGATTCACTAAAGTTCTACAACACCGATTTCAAAATATTTTTCCAATGTACCATAAACAGAACTTAGCAAAACACCACATGTTAGTCTAGCTTACAAAAACCATCCTACTGTTTTTCATAACACTTGTGAGAAAGGCAGGGTTCTCACCGAATATTGTGAGAACCTGAGAAAATCCCTCTGCTAGCAGCTTTTCAGCATCCACAGGCATATATAGTATAAAACTGAGGGATTATGAAGGTCAAGCTCTTTTCTTCAATGGCTGGTGTCCAAGCAGGACTGTTTCTTTTCTGCCTGTGATCTTGTTCCCTGTGTTCCTGAATCCAGTTCCAGAATCTATCTCCTGAATCTGGTTCCTGTCTGCCACTGAGTCCAGTCTGAGACTTCCCCAGTGTCTGCTCCGCAGCATCAGTGGTGTCAGAGATGTAATTGCCATGGGTGGGGTGATGGGGAATGAGTTAGATGCTGGTTTTTAATATATTTGTATATATTCCATGTTATTGTTATGATTTTGATTATAGCTGTTCTAGCTTTCTTTTCTAATCCATAAATCTCTCTCCCTTATTCTGTTTCTCTTTCCCTTTGGGGAGGGAAGGGGGGTTAACTGAGAGCATCTGTTATAGTTCTAGTGGATGGCCCTGACCCTAAACCTTGACAGATTTATTGGTGCCTAAAGTGGGGCACAATCAGAGCTCTGATAGATTGCCTGAATAGTTTGAATTCTGATTCTGTCAGTTGAGAGATTGTCAGGCTTATTTTTTTTTCCCTAGGGGTCTTTAAGTCTTGGAAACTAAACCAGAATGCTTAAATGATGTAATTTCTGAGAGCAGTATTATTTTGTGTCTTTTTAGAGTTTGTTTCAGAGTTAAATGCCATACTGTTCCCTTACATGCTGTATGTGTTGTGTTATTGTTTACTT
The DNA here is from genome assembly GCA_025345505.1 of Todiramphus chloris collaris. NCBI lineage: Eukaryota > Metazoa > Chordata > Aves > Coraciiformes > Alcedinidae > Todiramphus > Todiramphus chloris. Next base: position 37,456 of record JANVCC010009121.1, read on the forward strand.
GTTCTCATTGCTTATCTGAAAGTTATTGGTTCTGGATGCTGGGAGAAAGCCACTGCTCCACTGTGACGTTTCTGTTCTACTGAATTGGGCAGCAAATGCATCTATGTACTACCAGCCTCACATATTGGATTCTGTTACTAAGAATACTTATGGTTTTACCTTGGGAAGTTATACTTCTCCCCAGTATGCTAATCTGACTCCAATAAATTTTATGATTCCATAAAATTGTGAGAATTTCAGATATGGTTATTGCAATCAAAATATTATGTTATTATAATTGAATCAAAATTTTATTCTATTTATTGTGTAGTGCCAGATTAGATACCAATGCAGGCACGTGAGTCAGGAAGCCACCTCAACTCATAGAGTGTGTGCCACTTCAGCAAAAAGCACCACATATACTCAGACCTCATGAGCACTGCCACTGCTTCAGCTCTGGCAACAAGCACTGCCGCTATTCCAATTTTGATAACGAGTACACCAGTACAAGTTTCCCCTTCAAGGAGAAGAAAACAAACAAAACATTCATGCCCAGTCACAGATCAGGGAGAGAGTCCTTCTCAAGCAGAATCAGTGTGAGTCAGAACCAGATGTGAAGCCTGACTCCCCTGCAAGTGGAAAGAAACACATAACAAAAGCAGATCGTCCAGCGTGGTAGGATGATAACAGACTGGGTCCTTCAACAGCTCACTGAAGGTCACACAATCAAGGAGAAGGTGCCTCTAAAGCAAACCAATTGCATGGGTCATCAGACACAGAGGGTAGAGTTTCAAAATGTCAGAAAGGATTTTATCTGTCATGAAGGTGAGCCACTGACCCACCTGGCTTCTCTGATGCTGGGATAATGGGTCCAAGTCCGTCGATATAGTTCGTAAAGAAGACAGGCGACTGGGATCCCTGTCTAGAGCACCACTCAGCCTCTGGAGATGACTCTCTTCATCTGTAAAGACAGGGTATCACTTTAAGGAGGATATGGAATGCCATCCGAGCGAACGGGCCACCATGGAAAAAGGTATTAAGTACCTGAGAGAATTACCTGTGCTACAGGTGATTTATGGCGACAGAAAAGTAGTAGACCCTGATGCAATCCTATGCTAGTAACCCATGTTTCAGAAGTTTGTGCAGAGTGCCCCATCAGCATATTCCCACACATTGTTGCTGGGACTTTGGACTTGCTCAGGGTGTATGAGAAAATTTGAGCAAGCTGCATGAGAAAATCTGAGGGAGCCTATGCAAGGACGCCGCATCCCTAACCACAAGAACAAGGAGATAAGTTAAGCAAGAAATGTAACAAGTTTCAAGGACTTGAGCACGACTTGTAACAAGCTGAAGGAACTTCTGCAAGATAGCACGGACTTGAACGTCAATATCGGTGACCAATAAGGAATGAAGGAGGCTGCATGATCGGCGCGTGGACAGGTATAGGTGACCAATTGTATTAGTTAGGCGCTTCGCATGATGCGTGATCGGGACAAGCAAAATGTATATAAGCTACTGCATTTGTATAATAAACGGAGCTTGATTCCACATCATATTGGTGTGTTGTTCATCTCCATTCACCCTCGGGCCGCGACACATTGTCAACAATGATCTGGGGAAGAGATGACAAGACACCAACTGCGACCGAAGTGTCTAGGAGAGCACGATGGTATGAAGACAGTGTCTCTGGTGCCATACAGGCCTGTATATCAGCTCTGGAGAGAATGTCTGAGGAAACCAAGATATCAGTTGAAAAACTGACTGGAAAACTAGACAAGAGGGAGAATAGATCCTATTCTTCCCCTGAATGGACCCGTGTTGAAGTTATTAGAAGATGCTGTTCTTCAAGACTAGCTAAACAGGAACCGTACATGTCATGACATGCCTTGTGGTTTCTCCTGCATTTCAGAGAAGGGGTTGAGCATATAGTTTTCACCCTTGGGGTTGGAAGACCATCTGGTTCTCAAAAATGTCAGCATGCTGCCCCACAAGTGCTGGGATACAACACCCATGGCCATGTCTACCTAGTCTGGATACATCCCCCTCCCCATTCATTGAAAAAAAAAAACCATGAAGAAAGCTTGAAACTTTTTGAGTTTACAACAGAAGGCCATTCTGAGGTGAAAAAAAATTCATTAAGACAGCAGTGAAATATGTATGATACTCAAGAAATGGAACACCCTTCATTATGCCCTATGGCTATAGTTCATAGTGATTTATAATTCTTTTATGCTGCCTTTAACTGAAGTTCTGAAAGGAAAGGTCTTGAGATTAGTCTTCTAGGTTATGACATCTGTAGGAAAGAGACTGATTAGTGAGCGTCTTTGCTGTTCTGTATGACAATCCAGAAATTATCTCAATTTCAATAAGATATCAGGAAACATCTCTGAGAGTTTTTCCTTTTGAGGAAAAAAATTAATGTACTTTCTCAGTTCACAAATTAAAACAAGAGCCATGTTATTTTTACATTTACTTTAAAATTAAATGTTTACCAACTGCTAGCAAATGTGTTTGAGGAGCAATTCTTGTACACTCAAGAATCTCATATCAGACCAAGAGTCATTCTCTGTGGCAGTTGTCTAAAATATGCAAATCATTCCAAATTCCAATGTAAGGACATATTACACCATGTAAACTGGCATTCAATATTTCTCAGAGATGGATATGCTATACCACTGAGGTTTCAAAAATAATGTATTTTGAGGCATTCAGTTTATCCTGTGGCAGCTGTAGTCTTTGCACCCACACTTTTCAGGTTTTCCCACTTTTTTTTAGTTTGTCTATAGCCTGAAATCCTGGGGCTTACCAACATTTATTTCCTCTATGATCCTAAATGCCAAAGTATATCTGAGTCATTCTTCCTCAATGCATGACTGAAATAAGTACTGGATGGGAAAAAAAGGTTAATTTCAGTATTGCTAAATGATTTGAGTCTGTCTTATTCTGGAGATTAAAAAATTAAGTCATGAGGTATTTAAGCAGCATTTTCCTTAAGTCTGGAGGGGAAGCTCACCTGGAATTATTGTCCAGTGCCAAAGAAAGGAGCAACTTGTGGAAGTTTAAACCTTTTACCTGAAAAGTTCATAGAATAAGGTGCATCTTGAAGGAATGAATCGTAGAATCGTAGAATCGTAGAATCATAGAATCATAGAAACATAGAATGGAAGGGGTTGGAAGGAACCTCTGGAGATCATCGAGTCCAACCTCCCTTCCAGAGCAGGAACACCCAGGGCAGGCCACACAGGGACATATCCAGGCGGGTTTTGAAAGTCTCTAGAGAAGGAGACTCTACAACCTCTCTGGCCAGCCTGTTCCAGTGCTCCACCACCCTCACAGTAAAGTATTTCCAATGTTGAAGTGGAACTGCCTGCGATCCAGTTTGTGGCCATTGCCTCTTGTCCTATCACAGGGCACCACTGAAAAGAGACTGGCCCCTTCTACTTGACACTCACCCTTCAGATATTTATAAACATTGATAAGAGCCCCTCTTAGTCTTCTCTTCTCCAGCCTAAACAGCCCCATGTCTCTCAGCCTTTCCTCATAAGAGAGATATTCCACTCTCTTCATCATCCCCATAGCCCTCCATTGGACTCTCTCTGGTATTTCCCTGTCCTTCTTGAACTGGGGAGACAAGAACTGAACACAATACTCCAGATGTGGTCTCACTATGGTAGAGGAGGAGGACAATCTCCCTCGATCTGCTGGACGCAGTCTTCTTAATGCACCCCAGGATACCATCGCCCTTCTTGGCCACAAGGGCACATTGCTGTCCCATGGATAACTCCAGGACTCCCAGGTCCTTCTCTGTGGAGCTGCTTTCCATCAGGTCAACCCCTAACCTATACTGGTGCATGGGGTTATTCCTCCCTAGATGCAGGGCACTCCACTTGCCCTTGTTGAACTTTATTAGGTGCCCCTTTCCCATCTCTCCAGTCTGTCCAGATGTCAATGAATGGCAGCACAGCCTTCCGGTGTATCAGCCACTCCTCCCAGTTTCATATCATCAGCAAACTTACTGAGGGTACACTCTATCCCTTCATCCAGGTCATTGATGAAGATGTTGAATAAAACTGGACCCAGAACCAACCCCGGTGGAACACCACTATCTACAGGTCACTAACTGGACTCTGTGCCACTGATCATGACACATGATCTCTATTGTTTAGCCAGTTCTTAACCCATCTTACCCTCCCCTCTTCTAACCCACACTTCCTGAGCTTACCCACGAGGATGTTATGGAAGAAAGCGTCAAAAGCCTTGCTAAATGAGGTAATAAAACAGTCATTTTGAAATCTTGGTTGTTCCCAACCATCGCATTCCTCTTTTCTGCCTTTCCTACAGAATTATTTCCCAATGCACTCAGTACAGAAACCCAGGAAATGTAGACAAAGACAATTTTGTCTTTGATCAGTGAGCTCACCCAAACCATATTACTCCCATACATCACTAATTCTGCTATCATTACTTTCAGCAAATTAGAGTGCTAAATTTGGTCTAAAGACTGAAAGGCAAGCTTAATGGCCCTACAGAATAATATCGCAAGCCCTTGTTAACTATTTTCTTATGTTTCAAGTGAAGTAATTATGGTATGAGAAGGCACTATGCCAAGAATCCCATTTTGTTCGAGCAATTCCATTATGGAAATTTTTGTCTTTTGTGATTCAGATAGATTATATTTTTCAATTGAGTTTCCATTTCTACTTTCAGCACTGATGTAATTCTATTTGTACTCTTTTCCATTACTATTTATTGGAAAATGGATTAGTCTGAATATTGTTTCTTGTTTACTTTCCAGAATTAGCAAAAAAATGTTCTAGTGGATGAAGCATTTTTAAGTAAAATCCACTTTCCTTCAGAAAGTTATACATAATTTCATAAAGAACTCACACTGTTATTCAACTGTTTAGGAGGCTATAGTAAACCTAGAATGGATATTTGTCAAGGTTTAGAGATGGGCCAGCCACTAGACCAAGAGCCTTTCTGCATACCAATCCTTGGTAGTAACTGTAAACATCAAGCATTATCACTGCTATAAGCAGACACTGTCTGCAAAAATATGCCATTAACTTCAGAAAGTTCATTTAGTTAGAAGAGACTGAGCTGAAAATTAAAATCACTGAACAGAATTAGTTCTGTTCTAACTCAAACAAGAGTTAGAGTTAGTTCAAGAAGGTTCAAGAAAGACAGGGAACTGCAGGAGAGGGTACAGCAAAGGGCTATGAAGATGATTAGGGGACTAGAACTTCTCATGAGGAAAAGCTGAGAGACCTGGGGCTGTTTAGTCTGGAGAAGAGAAGACTAAGAGGGGCTCTTATCAATGTTTATTAATATCTGAAGGGTGGTTGTCAAGTAGAAGGGGCCAGTCTCTTTTCAGTGGTGCCCTGTGATAGGACAAGGGGCAATGGCCACAAACTGGGACACAGGAAGTTCCACCTCAACATGAGGAAAATGTTCTTTACTGTGAGGGTGATGGAGCACTGGAACAGGCTGGCCAGAGAGGTTGTGGAATCTCCTCTAGAGATTTTCAAAACCCGCCTGGATATGTTCATGTATGGCCTACCCTGGGTGTTCCTGCTCTGGCAGGGGGGTTGGACTAGATGATCTCCAGAGGACCCTTCCAGCCCCTATCATTTGGTGATTCTGTAAGATTCAAATCAGGATATTCCACCTCTTGTTCCATACCATTTATGTTATACCCATCACTAGGATATCATCTCCTTCTACAGAAAAGTTCATTAAGTTAATTTAGTTCATGGCTGTGGATTTCCATCTATCACATAGCAGTGTCTCAGAGCAAGTAGCAATTGTCACCTTTTGATCTTCAACCTTCATCCATCTCACAGCGGTAGACTCCTCTGAATATTAGGCAAGACAGACAGCTGTTCAATGCTCTCAGTCTCTACAGCTGCTATATCAAAGACCCATTGATACCATTTTGGGTCCTTGTAATACCCTTTGCTAAAGAAGTCTATGACAAGGATGCATGGGCATCTGGACCAGTCACTATAGGGTGTTTTTCCCACTTATACCTGGTTAGGTTCACTTCAGCCTCTAGTAAAGTCAGTTCTTGAGATCCTTCCATTACTCCAGAAATAGTAACAGATTCTGTCCCTTTATGATATAGATTGTATTAGTGTGCATTGTGCATCAGTGTCTACCAGGGCTCTATACTTTTATGGTTCTAACATGTACCACAGTGTACATTGTAGCATGTACTGTTCCTGTTTAGCTGGTATTGTGTGGGATACCCCCTGAAACAGAGGCGTGCCCAAGACCGGAGAAGGAGCCCAGAATACGTCCCTGGAACCAGGAGAGTCATCACTGATGCACTAGAAGAGGGGGGACCAGAGGCATTTCCAGTTGCTCATGATAGCACATCAGTGTCTAGTCCATCTCAACAATGACAGTATTGTAGGAGATTGTCTTCTCCTAATGTCTTCAATGTGGGTCCATTCAGAGGAAGAATAGGATCTATTCTCCCTCCTGTCTAGTTTTTCAATCATTTTTTCAAATCATGTAGCCATTTCCTTAGCCATAACAAAAACGCAGGCCTGTAGGGGACCAGAGACAGTGTCTTCATACTGTCATACTCTCTTAGCCACTTCGGTCACAGTTGGTGTCTTGCCATCTGCTCCCCAGATCATTGTTGACAATGTGTGGGAATACACTGATGGGCTACTCTGCACAAACTTCCACAACATGGGTCGCTGCCATGGGATCGCATCAGGGTTTACTACTCATCTGTCACCATAAATCACCTGTTGCACAGGTAATTCTCTCAGGTACTTAATACCTTTTTCCATGGTGGTCCATTTGCTTGGGTGGCAGTTGATATCCTCCTTAAAGGGGTACCTGGATTTTACAGCTCACAAGAGTCACCTCCAGAGGCTGAGAGTTTTGCTCATTTTACAAGAGCTTCATCAATGCTTCTGTCCCTGGTCACGGATCCCAGCTGCCTGGCTTCTCTACTGTCCAGTTTGATGGACTTGTCCCCATTATCCCATCAACAGAGCAGCCAGGTGGTAAGTGACTCACCTTCACAACATCTAAAGTCCTTTCTCATATTTCGCACCTCCTTCATAGATAAAGGTTTGGTGATAGCCTCGGCATCTGATGACTCCCCATCTGATAGGTTTGCTTTAGAAGGACCCGCTCCCTGATCATGCGACAACATTGGGCAACTTGTTTTTGTTAGGTGTTTCTTTCCAGTTACAGGGGGGTCAGACTTCACATCTGGTTCTGACTCCCACTCTGATAATTCGACTTGAGCAGAACCTTCTCCCTGATCTGTCACTGGGTGTAAGAGGCAATATGGCTATTTTTTTTTTTTTGTTTGTTTCCTTCTCCTCATAGAGGCAACTTGAACCAGTGCGGATTGAATGGGAGTGGCCACAGTGGCTGTCAGTGTAGCTGCAGTGTTAGTTGCTGGAGTTGAAACAGTCACGGTGCTCATAGTAAGAGCTGGAACATCTGTAGTGCTTTTTGTATGAGTTGGAATAGCAGCAGTGCTCTTTTGGGGGAGTTTGTGGGGTCTGAGTAGCTGTGGTGCTTCTTGCAAGGGCTTGTGGAATGTGAAGAGTTGTAGTGCATGTCCTGCATGTCATAAAACCTCATGGACTCTGGATATCTGCAGAGCACGTCATAAATCCTCTCAGAGTCTGAGTAACTGCAGTACCTGTTGCTGAAGTGGCACACACTCTATGGATTGAGGTGCCTGCCTGACACGTACACATGCACTGATGTTAAATCTGATGCCACACAATAAAGAGAATCAAGAGAATAACTAATAAATTAAATTATAATGATAATAGTAAAAATAACATGATATTTTTATTGTAATAATCCTATGCACAATCCTCACAATTTAATGGAATACCAAAATCTAGTGGAGTCAAAATAGCATACTGGGTAGAAGTATAACTTCCCAAGGTAAGAATAAAAGTATACTTATCAAAATAATACACTATGTGATGCCAATAGTACATCGATGCATTCGCTACCCAATTAAGCACAGCATAAATCAGTGATAAAAAACACAGCAAAGTGACAGCTTTTGCCAGGCACCTGGAATGGATAGCTTTCTGATAACCAGTGAGAACAAAGAAACAATAACACAATGCATATGGCATGTAAGGGAACGATGCAGCATTTAACTCTGAAACAAACTCTAAAAAGGCACAACAATTTTTCTGTCTTTGCTCTCTAACCACACCTGATTAACACGTGGCTGAGAGGCTGGTGCCAGTGGTGGAATTTTGGTGGACCATTTTGTTTTTTTGGATCATGGGAAGGTTTATATGTCACTGGTCAGATGTCTCAAAGAGGGAAAAGGGTTCTCATTCATGAGTTGGCAGGGCTCATTGAGATGTCTTTAAACTAGGTTTGAAGAATTAGCAGGGCTCATTGAAAGAGCTTTAAACTAGATTTGAAGGGGGATGGGGATGAAACTGGGCTTGCTAGAGAGGAGCCTGAAAGTGGCATGTCAGTGCTTCTGGTAAAGTCTTTCAGTTTGCCATCTCAGTGTCAGTGGGAGATGGTGATCCCAGAGGCAGCAAAAACACAGGGCTCATTGATAGGTTAGTAACCATGGAAGTCAATGAGAATGGTCAGGCAGGAATTAGGGCTTCTCCCCCCAAAATGGTGGCAGGATCATTAGACCAGCTGAAGTGCATCTACACCAATGCACACAGCATGAGCAATAAACCGGAGGTCCAGCTCCTCCTGACATTGTGCGGTGAGAATACTATGACATAGGTGATATAATGGAAACCTGGTGGGATGACTCACACAACTGGAGTGCTGCAAGCTAACAACTTTTCAGATGGGATAGGCGAGGAAGAAGAGGAGGCGGGGTGGCCCTCTATATTAGGGGGCTATAGGAATGTCTACAAATTAATGAAAGTGATAGGGTGGAGTGTCTATGGATAAGAATCAGGGGGAAGGCCAACAAGGCTGATATCATGGTGAGAGTCTGTTATAGACCACCCAACCAGGATGAAGAGGTGGATTAAATATTCTATAAGCAGCTTGGAGAAGTTTCACGATTGCTACTCCTTGTTCTGATGGGGGATTTCAACTTCCCAGACATCTGCTGGAAATACAGCAGAGAGAGAACAGTCCCAAAGGTTCCTGGCGTGTGTAGAAGATAACTTCCTTACACAGATGGTGAGTGAGCCAACTAGGGAAGGTGCTCTCCTGGACCTGCTCCTTGTGAACAGAGCAGGACTTATGTGAGCCAGCAGTGTGCCCGGGTGGCCAAGAAGGCCAATGTCATCCTGGCTTGTATTAGAAATAGTGTGGCAAGACCAGGGAGTTGATTGTCCCTCTGTACTCTGCATTGGTGAGGCCACAACTTGAATACTGTGTTCAGTTTTGAGCACCTCAATACAGGAAAGACATCGAGGTGCTGGAGTGGGTTCAGAGAAGAGCAAGTAAACTGGTGAAGGGCCTGGAGAACAAGTCTCATGACGAGAGGCTGAAGGAACTGGGGATATTTAGTCTGAAGAAAAGGAGTCTGCAGGGAGACCTTATCACTCTCTACAAATACCTGAAAGGATGTTGTAGAGAGATAGGCGCTGATCTCTTCTCACAAGTAACTAGTGATAGAACAAGAGGGAATGTTCTCAAGCTGCACCAAGGGAGGTTTAAACTGGACATTAGGAAAAATGTTTTCATTGAAAGGGTTGTCAGGCATTGGAACAGGCTGCCCAGGGAGGTGGTTGAGTCACCATCCCTGGATGTTTTTAAAAGCCGTATAGATGTGGTGCTTGGTGCTATGTCATAATGGTGGTCTTGGTAGAGTAGGGTTAATGGTTATACTTTATGATCTTGAGGGTCTTTTCCAACCTTCATGATTCTATGAAGGCAGAAGGAGATAAAACCAGGCTCACTAGAGATGAGCCTAGGAGCAGCGTGCCAATGTTGGGGGTGAAATTGATAGCTCAGCTCAAGTGTATCAAAAACAGTGTGTCCAGCAGGAGAAGGGAAGTGATTGTGCCCCTGTACTCAGCTCTGGTGAGGCCACACCATGAGTACTGTGTTCAGTTTTGGGCCCCTCACTAGTAGAAAGAAATTGAGGTGCTGGAGCATATTCAGAGAAGGGTAATGAAGCTGGTTAAGGGTCTGGAGAACATATCTATGAGGAGTGTCTGAGGAAGGTGGGATTGTTTAGTCTGGAGAAGAGGAAGCTGAGGGGAGACCATATTGCTCTCTACAACTACCTGAAAGTAGGTTGCAGAGAGGTGGGTGTTGGTCTCTTCTCCCAAGTAAATAGTTATAGGACAAGAGGAAATGTGGATGCTGAAAACCTTCTAGCAGAGGGATTTTCTCAGGTTCTCACAATATTCGGTGAGAATCCTGCCTTTCTCACACATGTTATGAAAAACAGTAGGATGGTTTTTGTAAGCTAGACCAACAACTGGTGTTTTGCTAAGTTCTGTTTATGGTACATTGGAAAAGTATTTTGAAATGGATGTTGTAGGACTTTAGCCAATCACCCTAGGAGATGGGTGATCACTGACTGTAGCGTGCAGGGACAGGCTCTGACAGCACAGCCAATATGGTTGTAATCAGAAGTCACTTTATTAAGTACAACATGCTATATTTATACACGAGACAATACTGCTCACACACCCAGGTCACTTCTAATTGGCCCCACACTCAAACCCAGAGTCTGTCCATGCGCACTTCAAACACTTTTAATTGGCTGGCCATTCTCTTGGGTTTCTTCCTTCAGCACCCTGTTTTTCTCCTCTTATCCTCCTGTTTTGCCAGGTGCTTCTGCTTTTCTCATCCTTGTTCTTATCTCCTCAAGGTCAGGCCAGTGTCGGCTGTTTTTCGGCCTTGCAAGCCTTAGCATAACTACTTCTAGCTAACAACTATTTCTGTCCTACTCTTATCAATCCCTACAACTGACCAGTCGCCCTATGGGGCTAGGGTATATAAAACAGGATTATAAATGAATGAAGCTGCTTCTTTTGCCTGCTCTTGCCTAATTTGTGTGTTGCTGCATCTCTCTGCTCCTGGTATAAACAGCAACATTTGGTGACCCGTGACATGTACTACATGCAACGAACCAAGCCGAGTGGCTCTCAGGAAGAAGGCAAACGCCCCCCCACCCCCGAGGTTCACGACCGGCACCAGTCCAGGCGCCGGGGTATTAGAAAAACCCTGCCGAGATGGGGAATTGCGACTCAAAAGAAGGCATGGTGCTGCCGGCCTAGAAGGATTTCCTGGCTGTCAAAGAGAGCGCTGTTTCGGAGGACGTCCTCCGCGCTCTTTTGCAACGGGCAACTGAGCACCAGTTTCTCACGAACTCTGACACTGCCTTCGATTTAGAGCTGTGGAGGCTGCTAGGGTCCAGACTCTGACCGTCTCCGGCCCCACAGGATCCGGTGTCGGTCCTACAGCCCGTTCAGCGGCAATACACCTTACCCCGTGATTACGTTCCCCCTAAATAAATACGCTACGCCTGCAGAGCAGCTCGCGGAAATGCTTAAACAGCGAGATGGCTCGGAGCGCCCCTCGCTCCTTAGCCCAGGGGCTCCGGCCTCCTCCGCACCGCTACCTTCGGCAAACATAACAGTGCTGGTCGTTCCCACGACCTCTCCGGTTGTCCGACTCGGTTTAACAGCAACCTAGAACTCCATGACAACACCTAACTTTTTTGCGCGAACGCCTGCTGCACTCGCGGCACACTCGAGTTTTTCACAAGCGCCCGCAGCGCCCAGCAGTTCCGCGCATGCGCCCCTCTCTGGGTGTTTTAATGCGCAGGCGCAGCCGCCTATGATGTTAACACAACAGCTGTCGGCAATACGGGAACTGCCATAATACCTCGCGTTATTGCCGGACATATCGCAGTAGCTTCTGAAGGTGTCTCAGCAGCTAGCGGAATTGCTGGAGGTGTTCCTGCGGGCGGCTGCTGAGAGAGCTGAGCCGGAAGTGCTGGCTCCGGTAATTCTGAACGCGGAAGTGGCGACGGCTCCCGCGGCGGAACCGGCAGCGGCGGAAGAAACGGTGGCCAGGGTAGAGGCGGAGGCGGCAGCTCCGGCGCCGCCGGCCGAACTGACGAAAACGACTCCAGCGGCAAAGTCGGCTCCGTCACAACATACGCCGGCAGCGCCCCAAACTGCGCCGCCATAGCCGGCTGCCTTGCTATCCCCTGCACAACCGAACGCAGCCCCCACTGTCTTTAGCCCGGCACCCGTGCCCTGCCCGCCTCCGCCGTTCGTGCTGGGGTCCTCAGAGAAACCCCTGTCTGATGATTCAGGCAGTGATACAGAGGACACACTTGCCCCAGGGCGGAAGGCTACGGTAGCCGGGTGGTGGAAGAAGCGGTTGCTGCAGAGCCATCCTTGGACACTCCCAGACTGTACTGTAACTGTCCATCCAAGAAACTGCAGGCATTTCTGGGAGTCGGTTAAATTGCGGGCTCCGGAGGCAGGTAACTGGGATATACTAGCAAGAGTGGGAATGCCAGACAGAACAGGGGAATTTATGCGGGATCAGTAGATTGCTATAAAACGTCAGGAGGGTGTGCCAGTGGTTAAAAGCAATAGTAACACCCCACAAGGGGATGTCCAAGCCTATCCTGTGTTTAAAGCTGTCCCAAATACAGGTCAAAATGATAAACATGTTATTGCATGGAGGGTTGTACAGGATTTAGAATCCAAAGTGGCACAATATGGGCTTGGTTCTCCTGAAATCATGCAAGTTATTAGAGTGCTGAATACTGATCTGCTTGCTCCATTTGATATTAATCACTTAGCTCAAATCCTATTTTGACCTGTACAATTTGCAGGTTTTGAGAGTAACTGCAGAAAGATGGCTGATAAGGCTGCACTACAGAATAAACAGTTGCCTTCCACTGACGTTAGACATGAAGTTGGAGTAGATGTCCTTATGGGAATTGATCACTTCTCTAATCCTGATGTTCAGGCCACCTGGCCCCCTCAAATCCTAGAGCAAGCTCAAAAAGTCATCATGGGAGCTCTATTGAAGACCATGGAAATGGCTGCTCCTGAAACACAGTATATAAAAATATGCCAGGGGCAGACAGAGACATTTTTACTCATTGTAGAGAAGGTTGCTGCTGCCCTTGAGAAGCAGGTTGAAGATGACTCATTAAGCCAGATGATGTGCATACAATTAGCAAGAGACAATGCCAACGATGAGTGTAGAAAGATCATAGGTGCTCTACCAGGGGAGCCTACACTCACAGACATGGTTGAAGCCTGCGCTAAGGTGAGGCCTGGTGACCATAAAAAGTCTGCTTTGGCTGCATTTCTGCTGCCTGTTCGCGCATCTTCTGATCGTGAACCAAAGCAGTCCAAAGCCAGGAGCAAACGGAAAAGGGCTAATCCGAGACAAAAGGAAAATACAGGGACCCCCTAGTGCAAGAGGTGTGGTAGGCCAGGTCATTGTGCAGAATATTGTAGATCTCTGCACCATGCTGACAGTTGGCCTTTGCCGGGAAACTTACACCGGGGTGCAAAAAGGGGGAATTGCTCTCCGATGCAGGTGATCCCCCAGGGAATGGCACAGACACAGGCCTACCCAGACACCTTAGAAACAGCACCCCAGATCAGCCAGAGCCAACGTCTACACCACAACAACAGTTGTCCTAGAATCTAGTCATATTTATAAGGTCCCTTTGGATGCATATGGATCCCTAGGTCAGGGATTCAGTGCAATGCTCGTGGGAAAAGCTAGTGTCACCCACCGAGGGATTTTTGTACACCCAGAAGTTATTGATGCTGACTTTACAGGCCAGATTCATGCTATGGTTTCCACGCCCAAACCCCGGGTGACTATCTCTGAAAAGACTTGCATTGCTCAATTAGTGGCTTTTAAGTCATGTGTCCCCAGGACAGAACAACATGTTCGCAACGATAGCGGCAGTGGACCTATGGGACTTCCGCAGATTTTCTGGGCTGCAGACATCTATAGCCAAAGGCCACAGATGACATGTACCCTAGTTCTGCCAAATGCTCCTCTGCCCCAGACTCAGCTTCGAGGTTTGATCGATACGGGTGCTGATGTAACAATTATCTCCTTCTCTGCGTGGCCTCCTTCATGGCCTTTAGCCCCCGTGGAATCGGCCATCGCAGGGTTAGGAGGAACCACACAGAGTTATTTCAGCGAATGACCTGTAATGGTAAAAGACCCAGAGGGACATACAGCTACAATTCGGCCTTATGTTACTAGCGCTCCAGTCAACCTCTGGGAGCGGGACGTGCTGGCAGCTTGGGGGGTACGAATTGGGACAAATTTTTGATAGGGGTCACTGTGCGTAAGGGCGCACAGTATCCTACGCTGCCTTTGCGGTAGCTAAGTAACAGACTGTCTTGGTTTGAAAGACAGGTGTCTGCCAAGGAAGGCAGGAGCCCCCCTTGGAATGTAAATGCAACCCCCTCCCCTCCAAATGCTTAGAATTTTGAAATTAAGGGGCTTTCAGGCAAAGATACGAGGAATAGGAATAACAGTTCTTTACTAAATATATACATATATATATCAAGGCAAACAAACAAGAATAACTACGATAGTGACAGCAAGCAGCGCCAAGGACCCAGTCCCAACCTCTCGGGGCTCCTGGGGAGCAGGGAGGGCGCGATGGTCTCCCCACCGCTCCGGAGCCAGCTCAGCCCCCACGTGTCAATGGGCGACGGAAACCCCGCGTCACGAACCCCCTGGGCAGCCGATCCCGGTGTCCAGCAGGATCCTCGGGAGACAGCAGGGGTAGAAGGAGAAGCAGGAGACGAAGCAGGGATGACCTCTCTCCAAGCTGATCCCGGTGTTCCGCGGATCCTTGGTAGGCAGCAGGGAGAGCAGGAGACACAGCGTGGATGAGTTCTCCGCACCACGAGGGCAGCTTCTTCTCCTCGAATGCAGGGAGCAAACCAAGTGAGAACCCCAAGGGCTCCACCCAACCCCCTTTACTCGGCAGGCTGGACCCCTCCCCCTGTGGCCAGGTCCTTTTGTCTCTCTGAAGTACAGCCATTTACCTCCCTGACAAACAAATATGGAAAAATTCTTTAAGACAAGAAGGAAAACAGAATAACTCCCCAAATCCCCAACACAGACCAATCTGGGAATCACAGTGGCCCCTACCAAATGAGAAATTGTGATAAACTGTGAATTGTTTGTTCATCAAACTTTGTACCAATTGCTTAAGCTGGTTTGCTCTAATAAAAGCACCAAGTCAGGTATGGAAAGGTACCAAATGTATTCTGCTATACTGGGGACTCGGCCCTCCAGGACATCATCCCTGCTCCCACCGGATACAGGCCTGGCCGAGGCCTGAGTTGTAAATGTCATCATAAATCCTAGCCTAGTAGCCTTGTAAACTGTAGCTTGTTTTGCATAACTGTAAACTGTGTCTTGTCTTACATAGTTGTAAGTTGTGTTTTGTCTCCCATAGCCTTGAAAGTTATCAAGGTTCTCCTAAATCCTGTAGCCTGTCTTGTGTAGTTTTGGTCTTTGTAGATAAGGGAACTAAGTCCCAGACAGGAAGATAGGAGACAGGAGACAGGAGAGCCTCCCTGCAGATAAGCCAGATCACACCAACCCTCTGGTTCCTGACTCATCATTTTGAGACAAAAGGTGACAAGTACACTGCGAGGAAGACTGGGGGCCTTCCTCCTGAAGACCCCGGCCCACAACCACCAGACACTAGTGCGCAAATGCCAAAGGGAGGAGACCTATGATAATGAGTTCCTGGACCTGATTATAATAATCCAACCCCACAGAATGAATATGTAGTTAATGCTGTTGGATATTCATGATTTAGTGTGATAAATGCCTGCCTGCTTGATATCTTGTTGTGCATGCTGGTGGAGCACAGACTCCCCACGTACCCAGCGCTGCTTGCTCATTCCCCATCACTACTAAATTCTTATTTTTCTATTTAAAGACGATTTTGGTCTCATTTATAACAAAATTAGTGGCCCTTCATCAGCTGGTTCAGGAACAGTTACAACAGGGACACATTGAGCCTTCTACTAGTCCCTGGAACACTCCTGTTTTCGTAATTAAGAAGAAATCAGGGAAATGGAGACTCTTGCAAGATCTCCAAAAAGTTAACGCAGTGATGGAAGGTATGGGGACATTGCAGCCTGGTATGCCTTCACCCACCATGATTCCAACAGAGTGGGACATCCTGATCATTGATCTGAAGGATTGCTTTTTCACAATTCCTTTGCATCCTAATGACAGACCAAAATTTGCCTTTACTATGCCTGCAGTTAACAATGCTGAACCTGCAAAGAGATATCAATGGAAGGTTCTACCTCAGGGCATGAAGAACAGCCCGACTATCTGCCAATGGTATGTCGCTCAAGCTTTGTCCGGAGTCCGTGAGCATTTCCCTGATGCATACTGCTACCATTACATGGATGATATCCTGGTGTTAGCATCCACCCAGGACGAGCTGCTGAGAATACAGCCTCAGCTGCTCGCTGCTCTGTATTCCTACGGGTTGCAAGTGGCTCCAGAGAAAGTTCAACAGCATCCTCCTTGGAAATATTTAGGAGTCAAAATGTTGGACCAAACTATACAACACCAAGAGGTGCAATTCTCAGATGCTATTAAGACCTTGACTGATGCTCAGAAATTGCTGGGTATCATCAATTGGGTACATCCTTATTTAGGGCTAACCACGACGCAACTTTCCCCGCTTTTTAAAATTTTAAAGGGGGACCCCAATTTGAATTCACCTCGGAAATTGTCTCTAGAAGTGCGACGAGCGCTGTGGAAGGTGCAACAGGCTGTTTCTGCTCGTCAGGTTTATCGAGTGGATCCCTCCATTGATATCACTGTTTTCATTACTGCTCCAGACCTCCATCCCACAGGTATCATTGGCCAGTGGAACACTCAATGGCCTGACCCTTTGCATATCCTAGAATGGGTCTTTCTGCCTCATCAGCCGAAAAAGACAGCACCCACGTGTCGCGGCCCGAGGGTGAGCGGAGATGAACAACACACCAATATGATGTGGAATCAAGCTCCGTTTATTATACAAATGCAGTAGCTTATATACATTTTGCTTGTCCCGATCACGCATCACGCGAAGTGCCTAACTAATACAATTGGTCACCTATACCTGTCCACGTGCCGATCATGCAGCCTCCTTCATTCCTTATTGGTCACCGATATTGACGTTCAAGTCCGTGCTATCTTGCAGAAGTTCCTTCAGCTTGTTACAAGTCGTGCTCAAGTCCCTGAAACTTGTTACATTTCTTGCTTAACTTATCTCCTTGTTCTTGTGGTTAGGGATGCGGTGTCCTTGCATAGGCTCCCTCAGATTTTCTCATGAAGCTTGCTCAAATTTTCTCATACACCCTGAGCAAGTCCAAAGTCCCAGCACCCACGTTGTTTGAATTGATCGCTTCTCTGATAATCAAATGCCACCAACGGTGTTTGCAATTAATGGCAGCGGATCCTGCAACAATTGTTCTTCCAGTACCGCAGGAACACTTTGAGTGGAGCTTTGTCAATAGCGCTCCTTTCCAAAGTGCGCTGCAAAACATTTCAGGACAGATTTCTTCCCACCTGCCCAGCCATAAATTACTGTAGCTGGCAAAATCGACCAGCTTCACCTTGCGGCCAAAAAACAGTCGGGTGCCGGTGAAAGGACCCACCGTCTTCACGGATGGTTCTGGAAAAACAGGGAAAGCCATTGTTACCTGGAAGGAGGGATCTGAGTGGCAGGTGCTGGAAGGCCATGAGTCGGGCTCTGCCCAGCTTGTTCAATTGAGGGCTGTGGCCATGGCTTTTCATCAATTTTCTCAGGTGCCTTTGAATTTGGTTACGGATTCTGCTTATGTAGCAGATATAACCCAACAGTTGGATTGTTCACTTCTAAAGGAAGTGAATAATGTGGCTCTGTTTTCAGTATTGCAAACTTTGTGGTGTGCAATTCAAGCTCGAGTACATCCATACTACATTCTGCACAAAGTCACACCAGTTTGCCAGGTTTTATAACAGAAGGCAATGCCAGGGCTGACATGCTGGCCAACCCTGCATGGGTAGCGCCTCAGCCTGACAAAATTGCACAAGCCAAGGCATCGCACGGTTTCTTCCATCAAAGCACACATACCCTGCAGAAGCAGTTTCACTTAACACCAACAGGCTCGTGACATTGTCAGCGCTTGTGCTGACTGTCACAGACTCGCTGCACCTTTGCCACCGAGGGGTAAACCCCAGAGGCCTAAAAGCCTTGCAGCTTTGGCAATGGATGTAACGCACATCCCTGAATTTGGCCGGTTTAAATATGTGCATGTGTCCATTGACACTTTCTCCTCAGCTATGTGGGCTTCTGCTCACACTGGAGAGAAAGGCCGTGATGCCATTGCCCATTGGAAAATGGCTTTCTCGGTCCTGGATGTGCCGCCTGCTGTGAAAACCGATCATGGTTCTGCCTACGCCTCGCAGAAGACGTGGCAGTTCTTGCACCTATGGGGTGTAGACCACACTTCTGGTATTCCACATTCTCCTACCGGCCAAGCTATTGTCGAACGCGCTCATGGCACTTTGAAGCGTGTTTTGGAAAAACAAAAAGGGGGAATGCATGGAGAAACCCCACAGAGCCGACTAGGAAAAGCTTTGTATACAATAAATCATCTCACAGTGCCACCAAATTCAAATAATCCTGTTATTCTGAATCATTTTCTCTCATTTCAGTTGTCACGTGAGACACACCTGCACTGGGCAAAAGTCTGGGTACGGGATCTACTCACCAACAATTGGGAAGGCCCACATGACCTTAATGCTTGGGGTCGTGGGTATGCTTGCATTTCCACAGATACTGGGGTACGGTGGCTACCTGCAAGATGCATTTGCCCTGACCTGCGGCACCAGAGATAGAACAGGCAACCGCCAAATGCTGACCAGAATGCATATCATCAACTGAATGATCCTTCTGGTGATGACCAGGATACAGAAAATCAGGCAGATGGTCCTTCCACAAGCAGAGATTGGGATGGTCCTTCTGCAAGCAGAGACTGAACTTTTAAGTTTCTTTTGTTATGAAGTCAGAAAGTTAAGGCCCTTAAGGCTATGTTAGAATTAATAACTGATGTAAATTTCTATTTAAGACTAATACCTGGTAGAATTGTGATGTAGAACTTTGTTTGCTAGATGTATCTCCCATGGCATCACTGGAGAGTCTCTCTGCCCACTTTAAAGCAGCATCTGATTTGGGCTCTGTCTGGTAACTGGCCATTACCAGACCGACCCGTTATCAGCATCCAATTTAGGCTGTGTTTGGTAACTGCCCATTATCAAGCAGATCCCTTATGCTGCATTTGTTCTCCCTTCTGCAAGGCTACCCGCAGAGGATTACAAGCAATACCTTTTTGGTCTTTAAACAAAAAGGGGGAATTGTGGATGCTGAAAAGCTGCTAGCAGAGGGATTTTCTCAGTTTCTCACAATATTTGGTGAAAATCCTGCCTTTCTCACACGTGTTATGAGAAACCGTAGGATGGTTTTTGTAAGCTGGACCAACACCTGGTGTTTTGCTAAGTTCTGTTTATGGTACATTGGAAAAATATTTTGAAATGGGTGTTGTAGGTCTTTAGCCAATCACCCTAGGAGATGGGTGATCACTGACCAATTGCTCTATGGGGCTAGGATATATAAAACGGGGTTATAAATTAATAAAGTTGCTTCTTTTGCCTGCTCTTGCTGAATTTGTGTGTTGCTGCATCTCTCTGCTCCTGGTATAAACAGAGACAAGGAAATGTGGTTAAATTGTGACAGGGGAGGTTTAGATTGGATGTTAGGAAAAAATTCTATGATGAAATAGTGGCGAAGCATTGGAACAGGCTGCCTGTCCAAGGAAGTGGTGGAGTCACCATCCCTGGAAGTATTCAAAAAACATGTAGACTTGGCACTTGAGGGCATGGTTTAGTGGTCATGATTATATTAGGTGGACGTTTGGATTTCAGTATCTTGGCGGTCTTTTCCAGCCTTAATGATTCTATTATTCTATGATCCTCAGAAACAACATTATGTATGTGGTCTGTTTTAATTTCCAACCCTTAAAGGCTTCAGAAAAAAAGGTCTGATACTCTCAGTTGAGCAAACTGGAATTCAAACTATTTGGGCAATCTATCAGACCTCTGACTGTGCCCTACATTGGGCATCAATAAATCTTTCAAGCTCCAGAGCTGGGCCAGCCTCTAGATAAATAACCAATGCTCTCTATTATCCCATCTCCCTTCCCAAAGGGGAAGAAAAAGGGAATAAGAGAGAGAGATTTATGGATTAGAAAATTAAAACAGCTTTAATGGAAATAATAATAATAAAATGGAATACATACAAATATATATATAACAATATCAACCCCAGCTCCTGTGATGGCAATTACATCACCATCGCCACTGATGCTGTGGAGCAGGAACTGGGGGAAGTCCCAGAATGGACTCTGCAGCAGACAGTAACCAGATTCAGGAGCTGTATTCTGCAACTGGATTCAGGAACACATGGTTGGGATTGAAGGCAGAACAGAGGCTGTTCAATGGCCTGATGATGGCCATTGAAGAAGAGAGGTTGACCCTCATGTTCCCTCAGCTCTATGCCAAATATGACGAATATGGGATGGAATACCTCGTTGGTCAGTTTAGGGTCACCTGTCCTGTCCGCTCCTCCCTGCAGGTGCAGGCTCTTACTTTTTGCACCCCCAATGTGGTACAGAAGATTTAACAGTGACCTTGGTCTGCATACCAATGCTTGGTAGTAACTCTAAACATTGAGCATTATTGCTGCTAGAAGCAGATACTGTCTGAGAAAATATGCCATTTACTTCAGAAAGTACAGTTACTAAGATGAGGCTGACCTGAAAAGTGAAATCACTGAACAGAATTCGTTCTGTTCTAACTCAAACCAGGACACTTCTGCATCACACTTTTCACTCATATTATTGTTGTCCACCAGTACCCCCTGGTCCCTTTCCACAGTGCTTCTCTCCATCCAGGTAGATCTGAGCCTGTTCTGCACTCCTGGATTACATTTTCCCAGGTGTAATACCTTACACTAGTCCTTGTTGAACTTCATCAAGTCCTTATTAGCCCACTTTTCCAGCCTATTCAGGTCTTCCTGAAGGGTGGCTCTTCCTTCTGAAGTGTCCACTTCCCCACTCAGTTTGGTGTCATCATCAAACTTCATCAGGATACACTTAATCCCATCATCCACATCCCTTATGAAGCTATTAACCCACGTTGGGCTCAGTATCAATCCTCTGATGACCCCACTTGTGACAGGTTGCCAGTTTGAAAAAGGCCTATTTACTACCACCCTCTGGGTGTGTCCTGTTAGCCAGTTCCCCACCCACTGCACAGACCACTTGTCTAGACCATAATGCATCACTTTCTTTAAGAGGAAGCTGTGGAAAACCATATTGATAGTCTTGGAGAAATTCAGGTAGACAATGTCAACTTCTTCACCCCACATCAAAAAAGCAAATTATTTTGTCATAGAAGGTGATCAGGTTTGTCAAGCATGATTTCCCTTGGTGAATCCATCCTGGCTTTTCCCAATCACATGCTTCATCTGACTTATTGACACGAATCATCCAATTTTCTCCATTACACAGGCACTTTGCAAACATGGGACCTCACCACTGCGAACAAAACATTTTACCATGGTGTTCTTTTGAGATTAAATGTACATGTAAATTGGTAGTTTTCCTCTGCATCTACAAAAAAGTAATGACATTTTCAGAGTAGTTAATATTTAATTCTCATTTTTCCTCTGCTACCATCTTTTGATCCCAACAAATCAGAAGATGAAAGTAGGCTACATTCTTTTTTCTAGTCCAGCTATGTGGGGCCTTTGCTAACAGCTATCTTACAGTACAAGATACTGAAAAATCAGATATTTAATAAAATCAGTACTTTTTCCCTTGCTGATTTATAATCAATTAAAAATAGCATGGGTTGATGTGGTGGGTTGACCCTAGCACGGCACCAGGTGCCCACCAAGCCCTTCTATCACTGCCCCCAACCCCTGTCAGCACGGCACGCAGGGAGAGAATGAGACGCAAAGAGCCGTGTATTATGATAGGTAAGATGTTATTCTCTACTTCCCGTCCACAGGCAATGTCGGGCTGAGTCCAGGAAGCAGGGCTCCAGGAACAAGTATCAGCCACTTGGAGGACAAAGCTGAATGCCCCACCATCCTCCTCCTGCCCTCTCCCTTTATAGTTGAGCTGACGTCATATGGTATGGAATATCCCACTGGTCAGCTCAGGTCAGCTGTATCCCCTCCCCCATCTTGCCCCCTCAGCCTCTGGTGCCGTGTGAGCACTGGCAGTCATAACACAGGTGTGTTAGCAACACCCTCCAGCTCCCACTACTGCAGTATGAGGCCTGGATGGGGAAAAGCAGCTCAGCCAGACCCACTACTGTTAATTTAAATAATCTTGTTGTTTTGCGCGTACTCATCTATACGTTCCTGTGTTAAAGGGGAAAAAATTAATTGCTATATTTAAAACTATTGGTTTTAAAAGCTAAATCTGTGATGAGACTAACACCATATATCTACAAAATAAAGAAGGATATTTGTCTTTGTCATGGGTTAGGGTCAGGGCGGCCCCTTAGACCTATAACAGACGCTATCTATTTACCCCCCTCCCTCCCCAAAGGAGAATAGAAGGGGAATAAGGGAGAGATACTTAGCAATTAGAAAAGGAATCTATAACAGCTTTAATGAAAATTAAGTTAATAATTATAAAAATGGAATATATACAAATATATACAAAACCAGTATCAAAACCAACCCCCCTGATGGTAATTACATCACCATCACCACTGATGCTGTGGAGCAGGCAGCATGGGGGTCCCAGATTGGGCCCTGCAGCAGACAGGAGCTGTGTTCAGGAGCTGGATTCTGGTACCGGGTTCAGGAACACACCAATTGGGATCAAAGGCAGAATGGATAGAGTCCTCCTTGGATGCTCCAAGGAAGGAACCAAGAGTGGACCCAAGTCAAGCCAAGCAAAACTGGCAAAGCCATCCAAGAGGGGAGAAGAGTCACAGCCCCTTCGGATCCCTCAGTTCTATGACAAATGTGACGAATATGGGATGGAATACCTCGTTGGTCAGTTTAGGGTCACCTGTCCTTTCTGCTCCTCCCTGCAGGTGCATCGTTTCACTTTTCTGCAATCCTGAATGTGGTGCACAAGATCCAGCAGTGGCCTTGGTCTGCATACGAATCCTTGGTAGTAACTCTAAACATGAGGTGTTGTCACTGCTAGAAGCAGACACTGCCTGTGAGAATAGGCTGCTAACTTCAGAAAGTGCAGTTAGTTAGAAGAACTGGTCTGAAAAGTAAAATCACTGAACAGAATTAGTTCTGTTCTCACTCAAACCAGGACAGTCTTTTATGTCAAATCTATGTTATTAAGTATATAGCTTCACTGATAGATAGGATGCTTAAAAAACAAATACAGATGTGTTCAATTTTACTTTGAGATATCACAGGAGTCTTACAATCTTTCATAAGTAGTGCACCAGGGACAGGTTCGACTCCCAATCTTCCCAAAAGCAGGAGCCTTTCACTATGCTAAATTCACATTGAAACTCTTCAGTCTATATGTAGTATGAGTAATAATACTGTTTATATCTTCTGTGTCCTTCACTAGAATTTTGGTTGGAGAAAGGCTGACTAAACTCTGAGAAATGTTTCGCAGTTTGGACTAATGTCGGTAAAGAATATTGAAGGAGTTATCCTAGCCCTGTCCTCTAAATGTTTTTCCCATTTCTATGGCCTGAGCACTGAAACAATCATAGTATCAAGTATGACAGATAGAAAAATATGTTCCTTTCACTTAGTTTGCAGCACTTCTGTCAGAACAGAGATTGGTTTATCCTGTATAAAATAAGAAATCATAAATGGCCTCCCCTTTGAGAACATACAATATTAATTTATATTACAAGTAGAGATACAGAAAGATACAGTACAAGACAGTGGTAAATGGGTCATGGAAGGTGGAAAAGTACTGTATTGCTGTTGCTGGTGGAAAGAATTACTTTACAGTGACACTGTTTTTCATGATGATGTAGGTTTGGCACAGAGGAACTGTCAAATGTGTAAAGCTGCTCTAAAAAGCTGAAGTAAAAGATGAGGTGGCTTACATTTTCCTCATAAATAACTGTACTTCAGTAGAAAACAAAAACAAAGAAGTAAAAAAAGTTTTCAGGAAGAAAATAATCAATGTAGTTGCAGCATTACTGTCAGAGAATGTTACTTTATACAGCATGGTAATTCCAAAAGATTCTGTCTGTTAAATAATATGCATATACTGGACAGAACATCGAAACGATCTTTATCTTCACAGACAATACAGTATTATGGTAGATTTGACCTTGGTTTGTGACTGCAATCCTTTTTATAAAACTCACAGCAATGCTTATTAAAAAGCACTAAAATTCCTGATTTTATTATTTCTAAGTACCATTTAAAATAAAAATTAAGCTTTGCTCTATAGTAAGAGGCTTACAAGTCAGTAGCAAGCAGACAAATGAAATTAATATTTTGATCATACTGCACACAGCATGGCCTGTGTATAATCCTCCACACCTAAGAATCCTTGAGCAGTATATAGCTAGAGAAGGCTGATGAAGCATGCCAGAGAATAAAGACAACTATTTCCTGACAGATAACATGTATGTTACATTATCTGACTGGCAGAAAGGGGAAGTAACCATGCTGGCCAACATCCAGGAACACTTATGCATGTCTCTTGTAGGTGCTTTTACAATTCAGCATGGGATAATGTCCTTATTCAACATACTGGAAGTGTACAGCATGGATTTGCCAAGGAGTGAATGGAGGTCAGATCATGGTTGAGGCAGCAGACAAACTCCTTCCTTGCCCACCTCACCCCCCCAAGTGCCACTGAAAATCAGATATGAGACTCTGGTTGAGAAAGATCATCCAAATGAAGATGTGGACAATGGGCAACCTACACCTCAGGTATGTCAACAGTCAGAAAGGCCTACCGCCCGTATCACAACCACATCCACAAGGAAGAAGGGTTATAGTTGTAGGTGACTCCTTTCTGAGAGGAACAGAGGGTTCAATATGCTGGGTAGACCCTCCTCACAGGGAAGTCTGCTTTCTCCCTGGAGCCTGAGTTCAGGACGTCACTAGGAAAGTTCATAGCGTGGTATGGTCTTCGGACTATTACCCATTACTGATCTTCCATGTAGATGGTGAGCACGCTGAGACTGGCTGTCCAAGATAAATCAAAAGAGACTTTAGAGCCTTGGGATGGATGATAAGGGAACTTGGAACACAAATGATCTTTTCTTCTATTCTTGCAGTCACAGGCAGCGACACTGAAGTGAACAGATGAATACAGTATATTAATACTGATCCAAAGGTTGGAGTTTCCAAGCCCCCTCGCTTTCTATCTCTCTTCACCGCAGTGGGAGGCTGGGTGCAGCTAGGCAAGGATTCCAAGATAAACTCAATAACAACATAGTGTTATTAAGCAGGTATTCTTAATTACAGCAGTAGGTGCACAGGGGATCACTCCTCCAAATGTGCATCCCGATGCAAGCTAGGTACATAGTTTATATGCAGGCTAAACATACATATTCATTATATTTCCTAGAAAGGGCATTCATATGCTAATGAGTTCCCGAAACTCATTTACATAACCCAAGCATGCATAATAAAATTAGGGTTAAGGGCTTTTCTCCCTCCAGTGGTCTTTTGAGACCTCTGGTGGTCATTTACTTCATCTTCTCTTCTTCATCACTATGTTCTCTTAGTGACCTAAAGCCTAAAATTCTTATTCTTGCCACAAAACCAGTTCTTGTCTGTTCAGCATGCTCAGGTGCCTCAAGACATTCTGTTGTCCTGTTCCTGGAGATAACCACTATCTACAAGGTTATGAATATCACAGTATGACCGTACTATACAATTACCCATTCATTGTTGTTGCTTGTTTAAAAATTAGTAAAACTCCGCCACACACCCTGTCTCTTACCTTCAATACGTGGATTCATATCCGGTGTCATCGCAACAATTTTGTCCTTTTTGTCAATGGGATGACCTATGAAGTGCCAGGCTTGCTGGAATCAAATGGGAGACACCTTTCTCAAAAGGGGAAGAGAGTCTTCACACAAGAGATTGTGGGGCTGATTGACAAGGATTTAAACTAGATTTTAAGGGCAAGGGGGATGTAAGCAGGATTATTAGAGAGGCCCTTGGGTGTACTAGCTCAGCGCTTGTGGGGCAGCATGCTAGCATTTTTGAATACCAGAAGGCCTACCACCCCTCAAGGATTAAAATTATGCACTCAACCCCCTCTCTGAAATGCTTTTACACCAATGTACGCAGCATGGGGAATAAGCAGGAGGGACTGGAGATCTGTGTTCGGTCGAAGGGCCATGATCTCACTGCAATTACTGAGACATTGTGGGATAGCTCACATGACTGGAATGTTGTAATGAATGGCTGTGGGAGGATACTGGACTTGCACAACTCTATGAGAGTTATAAAGCAAAGCCACTTTATTATCGAATTGCACCTTAATTTATAGACTAAAATTTCCTGATCACGCACACACTCACTATTGGTTCTACATGCTTATAAACGAGCTGTTAACGCGTCCTAAGCTAATACATAATTAGCTATCCTACACCACCTCCATCACCACCCCCCTATCCTGGTCATCTCTACTTTCTTCTTTATCTTCTTGCTTCACTGCTTTGCTTCTTCCTTTGCTGTTCTCAAGCATACTTCAAGGTCGTCGCCCACAGCCTAATTTATTCCCACACAGTCTTGCTGATATCAGGCATGCCCATTCTCCTCCAGGAATGATCCCACAATTCCCCCTTTTTGTTTTTGTGCAAGACAGACCCCTTGAATAGCTCTTTCAATCATCCTTCCTACCATCCTCAATATACAAGGTACTACAGCTAACATCACTAACACTATTATTAAAATGACCATCCCCTGCATTAAGAGATCCTTAATCCATCCCATAATTCCCCATCTAGCCAACCATCCAGATAGTCCACTGTCTGTGATGGATAACTTCTTCATGTTTTCCTGTAATCATTCAATTTGCTTATGGATAGATACAGAATGGTCAGACAAATTCATACAATGCATCCCGACACCTGTGTCCATGTGCCAACAACAAAAAATCAATCGCCGCTCTATTTTGCAAAGTAGCGTGCGTAATGCTGTCTACATCTACTAAAAGCTCGGTTAATATTTTTGAAGTGATTTTTAACTGCTTCAATACCCAACACCTCAACTTTTTCAAATCACCCAGTGCTTATCCTGCAGCTATATTACAAGTAAATAGAGAGGTCACTACTATAAGGGGAGTGTCCCAAAACTGGATCTCATCTTTACATGACTCATCAAAGTATGACAGTGATCTCTTTTGTCTGGGCCTGGTGACACTCCACAAGGTCCGATTCTGCATATCCCTACAGGAGGGTGTGTCTTGGTTTGAAAGACAGGTGTCTGCCAAGGAAGTCAGGAGTCCTCCTTGGAATGGCAAATGCAAACCCCTCCACTCCGAATGATTATAATTTAGAAATTAAGGGGCTTTCGGACAAAGATGAGGAATAGGAATAACCGTTCTTTACTAAATATATATAAAACAAGGCAAACAAACAACACTAACTATGACAGTAACAACAAACAGAGCCAGGAACCCAGTGCCAGCCTCTCTCGGCTGCAAGCACTCTTCCCTTTGGTACAGTTCCACTCACAGCCGGCAGGGGTGCGGCGGCTCCCGGTGAGCAGGGAGGGTGCGATGGTCTCCCCACCGCTCCGGAGCGAGCTCAGTCTTCACGTGGCAATGGCCGACGAAAAGCCCGCTTCACAAACCCCCTTGGGTAGCTGATTCCGGTGCCCAGCAGGATCCTCGGGAGACAGCAGGGGTAGAAGGAGAGCAGGAGACGCAGTGGGGACGACTTCTCTCCACCAAGAGGGCAGCTTTCTCTCCCCCCTTCGAATGCAGGGAGCAAAACCAGAGCCCTAGGGGCTCCACCCAACCCCCTTTATTCGGCGGCTGGCTGGACCCCTCCCCCTGTGGCCAGGTCTTTTTTTCTCTCTTAAGTACAGCAATTTATCTCCTTGATGAACAAGCATGGGAAAATTCTTTAAGAAAAGGAAAACAGAAGAACTCCCCAAAAACCCCAACAGGGTGTAAGCATTGAGATCTTTCCAATATAACAGGGACCTCCTAGTGGTTTGACTGGTAGCTCTACTCCATTGTGGAGATTTCCCTGTTACGAACTGCCAGTATCTATTAGGATATGTCTGATCATGCCCTGCGTTCAAGCTTGTTTCATTCATGCTGATAAATGTTTCCATTAGCAAACATTACCCATACATTTTGTCTTGGCAATATCTGAGTCAATTCGGTCACTGTTCTGGACGTCCAGATGATGAGGATGCTGATAAGGATTCAGGCGCAGGTGTTGTCCATGGTTTGATCCTCGTAGCCGGTATCCATCTCATGCCTTCTCCTGTAAGGACACAAGCATATCCTCGACCCCATGTTATTAATTGCATTGGTCCTTCCCATTGGTTTGTTTCTAGATTCTTTACTTTTACATATATATTCTACTTAGTCAGTGTTCCTGCTATAATTTGTATGTGTCTTATTATTAGCAGAACGGACTCTCCCTCAGCTATCCTTAAAAAGTTAAGTACTTAGATGCCTTTTGAATCCTCTCGTGTGGTTTGGCCTGGGGTTCACCCCCTTTTTCTTTTTGTACCTGTCGCTTCAATGTTTGATTCATTTGTTCCACAAACATTACTCACCCAGTTAATGTCTCCAACAAGCTTTTGAACATCATTTAATGTTTCTATGTGGACTCGCAACTGTATCATTTTTTTTTGTTATTTCCCATCCCAGATACTTCCAAGGCTCTGTAGTTTGAATCTTTTCAGGGGCAATTTGAAGACCACCGCGTTGCAAGGCGGCAGTAAGATCCTGAATCATTTGAGTCTTTGAAATTGTCTCTCTGGAAATCAAAATATCACCCATATAATGACAAATGATATATTGAGGCCATTTCTTTCTAATTGGCTGTAGGGCCCAGTTTACATAAATTTGGCACATAGTGGGCGAATTTTTCATTCCTTGTGGTAATACCTCACAATGATATCTTTGCATGGGACTAGCCTTGTTTGTACTAGGAACAGAAAATGCAAATCTCTCCACACCTTCTCCATCCAGTGGAATGGTAAAGAAGCAGTCCTTAAGGTCTATAATTAACGGTTCCCAATTTTGAGGAATCATACTGGGAGATGGTAGCCCTGGCTGAAGGGCTCCCATGTCCTCGATGACCTCGTTGATTTTTCTTAAGTCATGTAGCAGTCGCCATTTTCTGCTCTTTTTTGGTATCACAAATACGGGTGTATTCCAGGGACTAGTTGTAGGCTGAATATGTCCCTTTTCTAATTGTTCAGCAACTAATTCTTGTAATTTAAGGACATTTTGTGGGAGAGTGGCTACAGGGTAAGGGTCACATTCCCATGCAGAGACTTGCTGACGAGGAGCTGCACAGGCACAGGACACAGATAGTGTAACAGAATAGCAAGGTCAGATTGTTCCTTGAGAAGGGGAGTTCTGCAACAACAAGATGCCTGGGGCCTAAGATATGAGGAGCTGCACCAGCTGCACGACCACAGAGATAAGCAACTGGCCAGGTCTGACTTTTTATAGCCTAACCAATAATGAGCTTGCTTTTGCACTATGTATGAGCCTCATTAATAACTGTATAAAAGAGTGTTGGTCTTAACAATAAACGAGAATTGCCTGATTGCTCACATTGAGTGCCGTAATTCTCCCACCGTCTACAACAACCTTTACTGTTGTTAGTGGCCATTGATCAGCCCATACTGGAGTGTCTGTTTTCCACTGCAATTTGAGTGTTGGTTGCTCCTCAATGGCCGCTAAATAAAACCCTGAGGATTGCTAGACAAGGTAATATTCATTTGACTTAGCACATCACGTCCCAACAAACTAACGGGTATAGGTGCTACATAAGGTCTCACAGAACAACAAAACCCATCCGAATTCTCACATGTAAGGACCACCGTGCTTTGTTGTGTCATAGATATTCCTCCCACCCCCATCGGTCCCTGAGCGGGATTGGTAAGAGGCCAGGCTGGTGGCCAGGTATGTTGGCTAAGTATTATCACATCCGCTCCAGTGTCCACTAGCATGTCATGTATCCGAACTTTTGGCTGGCTGTGACTGTGAGGATGAATAAACTTTATTTTCATTGTTACCTTTCGCCGACTGATGTCTACAGTAAAAAAAATCTCTAGCTGTCCAGTTGAGACGAATCCACCCTCCCCCCTTTCATTTGTTAAGGCTCGAGGTATCTGCATAGTGAAAGGCACTTGCTGAGCAATGCGACTGGCTGCACGTATGTTAACTGGTGGGAAGGTATGGATGCTGAAAAGCTGCTAGCAGAGGGTTTTTCTCAGGTTCTCACAATATTTGGTGAGAATCCTGCTTTTCTCATGCATGTTATGAAAAACAGTAGGATGTTTTTTTGTAACCTAGACTAACACATGGTGTTTTGATAAGTTCTGTTTATGGTACATTGGAAAAATATTTTGAAATGGGTGCTGTAGGACTTTAGCCAATCACCCTAGGAGATGGGTGATCACTGACCAATCGCCCTATGGGGCTAGGGTATATAAAACGGGGTTATAAATTAATAAAGTTGTTTCTTTTGCCTGCTCTTGCTGAATTTGTGTGTTGCTGCATCTCTCCACTCCCGGTATTAACAGCAACATTTGGTGTCCCCGCGACATGTAGTACGCGCAACGAACCAAGCCGAGCAGCTCTCGGGAGGTACGCAAACGCTCCGCCCCCCCCCCCCCCCCCGCCTCGCCCTGATGTTCATGTCCAGGACCAGTCCAGGTGCCAGGATATTAGATAAACCCTGCCAAGATGGGGCATTGCAGCTTGAAAAAAGGTGCGTTGCTGTCGGCCTGGCAGGCTTTCCTGGCCGTCACAGCACTCGCTGTTTCAGAGAACGCCCTCCGCTCTCTTTTACTATGGGCAGCTGACCACAGCTTTTCTGCGGACTCTGACGCTGCCTTCGATTTAGAGCTGTGGGGGATGCTAGGCTTCAGACTCTGTCATGAGTTCATCTACGGGGAGAAGGCAGTGATAGACTTGTTTCGCATTTGGATAGATTTATTCGATGTGCTACAAGACTACAATGCATACGACGGGGGAGGAGTGCCGGCTTGAGAGGCTTCAGACGTTGCTGAGGAGGCCGCTGCTGAGGGGGAAAGTACTGAACTAAGTGTAGCAGCTGGCGGCAGCCACACCGAGGAGCCATCTCCAGCTCCACAGGATCCGGTGCCGGTCGTACAGCCTGTTCAGCGGCAATACACCTTACCCCATGATTATGTTCCCCCTAAATACCCTACACCTGCAGAGCAGCTCGCGGAAATGCTTAAACAGAGAGATGGCTTGGAGTGCCCCTCGCTCCTTAGCCCAGTGGCTCTGGCCTCCTCCGCGCCGCTTCCTTCGGCAAATATAACAGTGCCAGTAGTTCCCACGGCCCCTTCGGTTCTCCAATCCAGTTTAACAGTGACCTGGAGATCCATGGCGGCACCCAGCCTGTCTGCGCGTCTGCCCACTGCGCTCACGGCGCCCTCGAGTTTTCCACAAGCGCCTGCGGTGGCTGGAACTTGTGCACATGCGCACATTCCTGGGTGTCTTTATGCTCAGGCACAGCCGCCGATGATGAACCTTTTAACGCGACAGCTGGAGGTGTTGGAAAAAATGCCACAAAACTTCGAGGCATTGCCGGACGTGTTGCAGCAGCTTCTGAAGGTGTCTCAGCAGCTAGCGGGATTGCAGGAGACGTTCCTGCAGGCAGCTGCTGAGAGAGCCGTGCTGGGCCGACCTGGGCCAAAAGTGCCAGAAGTGCCAGCTCCCGCGGCGAAATGGAGAGCGTCAAAAAATAAGGCTGCCCCAGCAGAGCCTCGGCCGCTGGCAGCGGTGGCAGCTTCGTCAGAGGATACGCCAGCACTGCCGGCCACTCCCCAAACTGCGCTGCCACAGATGGCTGCCATGCTACCACCTGCACAATCGACTACAGTCTCCACCGCCATATCACCCTCTAGCCTGGCACCTGTACCCTGCCACCTCTGTCGTTCATACTGCGGTCCTTGGGGAAACCCCTGTCTGATGATTCAGGCAGTGATACAGAGGGCACACTTGCCCTAGGGCGTAACGCTATGGTAACCGGGCGACGGAAAAAGGAGTTGATGCAGACCCATCCATGGACACTCCCACACTGTACCATAACTGTCCATCCAAGAAACATCAGGCGTTCTGGGAGTCTGTTAAATTGCGGGCTCTGGAGGCAGGCAACTGGGATATACTAGCAAAAGTGGGAATGCCAGACAGAACAGGGGAATCTATGCAGGATGAGGAGATTGCTATAACACCTCAAGAGGGTGTGCCAGTGGTTCAAAGCAATAGTAACACCCCACAAAGGGATGCACCAGCCTATCCTGTGTTTAAGGCTGTCCCAAATACAGGCCAAAATGATAAACATGGTGTTTTTGCATGGAAGGTTGTGCAGGATTTACAATCCAAAGTGGCACAATATGGGCCTGGTTCTCCTGAAATCATGCAAGTTATTAGAGTGCTGAATACTGATCTGCTTGCTCCATTTGATATTAAGCACTTAGCTCAAATCCTATTTCAACCTGTACAATTTGCAGTTTTTGAGGGTACCTGGAGAAAGATGGCTGATAAGGTTGCACTACGGAATATCCACTTGCCTTCCACTGATGTTAGACCTAAGCTGGAGTAGATGCCCTTATGGGAAATGATCACTTCTCTAATCCTGATCTCCAGGCCACCTGGCCCCCTCAAATCCTAGAGCAAGCTCAAAAGGTCGGCATGGGAGCCTTATTCAAGACCATGGAAATGGCTGCTCCTAAAACACAGTATATAAAAATATGCCAGGGGCAGACAGAGCCGTTTTTACTCATCATAGAGAAGGTTGCTGCTGCCCTTGAGAAGAAGGTTGAAGATGACTCATTAAGCCAGATGATGTGCATACAATTAGCAAGAGACACTGCCAACGATGAGTGTAGAAAGATCATAGATGCTCTACCAGGGGAGCCTACACTCACAGACATAGTTGAAGGGCGCACAGTATCCTATGCTGCCTTTGCAGTGGCTGACTAAAAGACCGATCTGGGAATCGCAGTGGCCCCTACGAAATGAGAAATTAGTCGCCCTTCGTCAGCTGGTTCAGGAACAGTTACAACAGGGACACATTGAGCCATCTACTAGTCCCTGGAACACTCCTGTTTTCGTAATTAAGAAGAAATCAGGGAAATGGAGACTCTTGCAAGATCTCCGAAAAGTTAACGCAGTGATGGAAGGTATGGGGACATTGCAGCCTGGTATGCCCTCACCCACCATGATTCCAACAGGGTGGGAGATCCTGATCATTGATCTGAAGGATTGTTTTTTCACAATTCCTTTGCATCCTAATGACAGACCAAAATTTGCCTTTACTGTGCCTGCAGTTAACAATGCTGAACCTACAAAGAGATATCAATGGAAGGTTCTACCTCAGGGCATGAAGAACAGCCCGACTATCTGCCAATGGTATGTCGCTCAAGCTTTGTCCGGAGTCCGTGAGCAGTTTCCTGAGGCATACTGCTACCATTACATGGATGATATCCTGGTGGCAGCATCCACCCAGGATGAGCTGCTGAGGATACAGCCTCGGCTGCTCGCTGCTCTGCATTCCTACGGGTTGCAAGTGGCTCCAGAGAAAGTTCAACAGCATCCTCCTTGGAAATATTTAGGAGTCAAAATGTTGGACCAAACTATACAACACCAAGAGGTGCAATTCTCAGATGCTATTAAGACCTTGAATGATGCTCAGAAATTGCTGGGTATCATCAATTGGGTACATCCTTATTTAGGACTAACCACGACGCAACTTTCCCCGCTTTTTAAAATTTTAAAGGGGGACCCCGATTTGAATTCACCTCGGAAATTGACTCCGGAAGTGCGACGAGCGCTGCGGAAGGTGCAACAGGCTGTTTCTGCTCGTCAGGTTTATCGAGTGGATCCCTCCATTGATATCACTGTTTTCATTACTGCTCCAGACCTCCATCCCACAGGTATCATTGGCCAGTGGAACACTCAATGGCCTGACCCTTTGCATATCCTAGAATGGGTCTTTCTGCCTCATCAGCTGAAAAAGACAGCACCCACGTTGTTTGAATTGATCGCTTCTCTGATAATCAAATGCCGCCAACGGTGTTTGCAATTAATGGCGGCGGATCCTGCAACAATTATTCTTCCAGTACCGCAGGAACACTTTGAGTGGAGCTTCGTCAATAGCGCTCCTTTCCAAAGTGCACTGCAAAACATTTCAGGACAGATTTCTTCCCACCTGCCCAGCCATAAATTACTGCAGCTGGCAAAATCGACCAGCTTCACCTTGTGGCCAAAAAACAGTCGGGTGCCGGTGAAAGGACCCACCGTCTTCACGGATGGTTCTGGAAAAACAGGGAAAGCCATTGTTACCTGGAAGGAGGGATCTGAGTGGCAGGTGCTGGAAGGCCGCGAGTCAGGCTCTGCCCAGATGGTTGAATTGAGGGCTGTTGCCATGGCTTTTTAGCAATTCTCTCATGTACGTTTGAATTTGGTTACGGACTCTGCTAATTTAGCAGATATAACCCAACGCTTGGATTGTTCACTTCTAAAGGAAGTGAATAATGCGGCTCTGTTTTCACTATTGCAAACTCTGTGGTGTGCAATTCAAGCTCGAGCACATCCATACTACATTCTGCACATTCAAAGTCACACCAGTTTGCCAGGTTTTATAACAGAAGGCAATGCCAGGGCTGACATGCTGGCCAACCCTGTGTGGGTAGCGCCTCAGCCTGACAAAATTGCACAAGCCAAGGCATCGCACGGTTTCTTCCATCAAAGTGCACATACCCTGCAGAAGCAGTTTCACCTAACGCCAACTGAGGCTCGTGACATTGTCAGCGCTTGTGCCAACTGTCACAGACTCGCTGCACCTTTGCCACCGAGGGGTAAACCCCAGAGGCCTAAAAGCCTTGCAGCTTTGGCAAACGGATGTAACACACATCCCTGAATTTGTCCGGTTTAAATATGTGCATGTGTCTATTGACACTTTCTCCTCAGCTATGTGGGCTTCTGCTCACACTGGAGAGAAAGGCCGTGATGTCATTGCCCATTGGAAATTGGCTTTCTTGGTCCTGGGCGTGCCGTCTGCTATGAAAACCGATCAGAAGATGCGGCAGTTCTTGCACCTATGGGGTGTAGACCACACTTTTGTCATTCTGCATTCTCCTACTGTCCAAGCGATTGTTGAACGCGCTCATGACACTTTGAAGCGTGTTTTGGAAAAACAAAAAGGGGGAATGCATGGAGAAACCCCACAGAGATGACTAGAAAAAGCTTTGTATACAATTAATCATCTCACAGTGCTACCAAATTCAAATAATCCTGTTATTCTGAATCATTTTCTTTCATTGCAGTTGTCAGGTGAGATGCACCTGCCCCAGGAGAAAGTCTGGGTACGGGATCTACTTACCAACAATTGGGAAGGCCCGCATGAGCTTATTGCTTGGGGTCGTGGGTATGCTTGCATTTCCACAGATACTGGGGTACGGTGGCTACCTGCAAGATGCGTTCACCCCGACCTGCGGCACCAGAGGCAGAACAGGCAACCTGCAAATGGTGACCGGAATGCAGACCAGAATTCAGACCCTCCAAATGCTGACCAGAATGCATATCATCAACCGAATGATCCTTCTAGTGATGATCAGGATATTGACCATGAGGCAGATGGTCCTTCCACAAGCAGAGACTGAACTTTAAGTTTCTTTTGTTATGGATTCAGAAAGTTAAAGCCCTTAAGGCTATGTTTAGAATTAGATGTAAATTTCTATTTAAGACTAATACCTGTTAGAATTGTGTTGTAGAACTCTATTTTCTAGATGTATCTCCCACGGCATTTCTGGAGAGTCTCTCTGCCCACTTTAAATCAGCATCTGATTTAGGCTCTGTTTGGTAACTGGCCATTACCAGGCAAATCCCTTATGCTGAGTTTGTTCTCCCTTCTGCAAGGCTACCCGCAGAGAATTACAGACTATACCTTTTTAGTCTTTAAACAAAAAGGGGGAATTACAGATGCTGAAAAGCTGCTAGCAGAGGGATTTTCTCAGGTTCTCACAATATTCGGTGAGAATCCTGCTTTTCTAACACATGTTATAAGAAACAATAGGATGTTTTTTGTAAGATAGACTAACACATGGTGTTTTGCTAAGTTCTGTTTATGGTAGGTATATAAACCGGGGTTATAAATTAATAAAGTTGCTTCTTTTGCCTGCTCTTGCTGAATTTGTGTGTTGCTGCATCTCTCCACTCCCGATATTAACAGAGACAGGGAGGGAGTCCACACCATAATCTGTATTTGTCCAGTAAAGTCTGCATCAATAACTCCAGGTAACACAAACAGTCCTTTCTTTGTTATGACGATCGATCTAATAAAAGCGCACTCAAGCCTAAGGGTCCTTTAATATTAGTGGGCACACACTGGACCACTGTGTCCCACAGCGTTACTTCTATTGTTTCCATGTCCACTCCAGCACTCCCTGCGGTTCTGGTGCAGAGGCTTGCCAAGCTGCCTGGCTGCTCGCCTTCATTTGTGTCAATACGCAAGGCAACAGCGCCAAGCCCCCTATTAGCTGTAAAGCCTCCATAGGTAGGTGAGCCTGTAATTGTACATTCACAAACAGACCTTTGTTGCTGTTTATACCAGGAGTGAAGAGATGCAGCAAAATATAAATACAGCAAGAGCAGGCAAAAGAAGCAACTTTATTAATTTATAACCTCGTTTTATATACCCTAGCCCCATAGGGCAATTGGTCAGTGATCACCCATCTCCTAGAGTGATTGGCTAAAGTCCTACAACACCCATTTCAAAATATTTTTCCAATGTACCATAAACAGAACTTAGCAAAACACCAGTTGTTGGTCCAGCTTACAAAAACCATCCTACTGTTTTTCATAACACTTGTGAGAAAGGCAGGATTCTCACCGAATATTGTGAGAACCTGAGAAAATCCCTCTGCTAGCAGCTTTTCAGCATCCACAGTCCTTGACCAGTCATTTGCTCAAACATTATCAGATGCAGCTGGTCTCCCCCCTTTCTTCCAATATTTTTTAATGACTCTTGCATGCACAACTTATACCATCTGTCTTGCCACAACAGCCGCTGAGTCGTTGTTAAGAGCATAGGAATCATCTGCTGACAATCCCAGGGTGTCAAAATCTGACCCCCAAAAATATTATCTAACAGAGCTTGCGTAAAGGGTGCTTGCAACCCATAATTCACAACTGGTTTATGAACCTCCTTGATTAAGTCACAATGAAAATGCACCCACTGGTTCAGCCCCCCCTGCACTACCGTAACTGGGAATGCAAACAGCATATCAGTTATTCTGTCCCTCAGAGCACCCTCATACACGTTCCTCCACCGCTCACTAGGATCACAGCCCATACATCGCTTTTGCCTTTCACCGTATATTGTTACCAGGGACTCATCCCACTCATCATCACTGTCTTCCAGCAGCGGTGGATTGTCTATTGCAGGGTCAGGTGGGGAGGGCGAGATCTTAGGAATGCCTCTCGGTGCTGGTGTCGGAGGGACCTTATTACAATGAGGAGGTTTTTCCGGAGGGGTCAGCTTTGGAGGTACTTCCATATCCACACCTAGGCAATGTGGGTTACGGTGAACACACTCCGTGGGACAATTTCCCACCTCGTTTGCACCCCCCTTATCCTCAACTTGCTCTATAGATGCCGTTAGTGCAGTCAGCGTAGGCAAAAGGGTGTCTGGCGGAGACGAAAATGGATTAGGTGGGGGCAAGAACAGACTTATTTATTTTTGTACTGCTGCTTCTGCCCCGGACGCCGCCTTTCTTTCTGCTTTCACAGCCTGCAGTGTGGTTAGTACTAATTTCCATGATATCACCAAGTCCAACGCTACTTCATCTCCTTTCCCTATAGCATCCTTTACTTTTTCTCCAATACCCTCCCAGGTCCCTGGCTTAAATGCCAGAGCTGGATCAGGGGCATACCCTTGATTGAGGCGCTACCTTAAGAGACGCCATAACAAATATTCGTCATACTTCAGTCCTCTCTTAGAGAGAATATGCAGTAGGAGTCTGACAATCTCTCTCTATTCATGTGAAGTGTTCTGCCCCATACCGCCCCGGATTCTCACCTCTCAGGTTACTTTATCCCGTTGCAACATAGTCTCACTTTTTCCCTGCTTCAGTCCTACTGACAGCAGTGCCTCCAGCTGGGCTTCCTCCCGCAGCGTCTTCTGCACTCTCTAATGGATCGGGGTCACCATTTGTGGGAGGATACTGTACTTGCACAACTCTATGAGTGTTATAATGCAAAGTCACTTTATTATCAAATTGCAGCTTAATTTATAGACTAAAATTTCCTGATCACGCACACACTCACTATTGGTTCTACATGCTTATAAACGAGCTGTTCATGCATCTTAAGCTAATACATAATTGGCTATCCTACACCACCTCCATCACCACCCCTCATCCTGGTTATCTCTACTTTCTTCTTCTTTATCTTCTTGCTTCACTGCTTTGCTTCCTCCTTTGTCGTTCTCAAGCATACTTCAAGGTCATTGCCTGCAGCCTAATTTACTCCCAGACAGTCTTGCTGATAGCAGGCATGCCCATTCTCCTCCAGGAATGATCCCACAGATGGCTATGTACTTTTTAGGAAAGAGAGACCAACAAGGTGTGTCACTGGAGTTGCTCATTATGTGCAAAAACAAATGGAATGTATTGAGCCCTACGGGGGGGGGGGGGGGGGGGGGGGGGGGGTGGGTGTGTGTGAAGAACATGTTGAAAGTTTATGGGTAAGAATTAATGGGCATGCAAATATGGGCGAAAGTATTGTGGGGGTCTACTACACACCACCAAACCAGGAAGATGATGGCCATGAGGCCTTCTACAGACAGCTGGAACTAGCCTCAAGATCACATGTCCTGGTGCTCATGGGTGACTTCAATCACCCTGATATTTGTTGGAAAGGACACACAGTGAGGCATACTCAGTCCAGAAGGCTCTTGCAGTTCATTGACAATAACTTTTGGACACAGGTGGTAGAAGAGCCAACAAGGAGAGATGTACTGCTGGACACTGTATTAACAAACAAAGAAGGACTGGTTGGGGATGAGAAGGTCGGAGGCAGCCTTGATGGTAGTGATCACAGCATGGTAGAGTTTAGTATCATACAAGGAAGAAACAGGGCAAAAAGTAGGACTGCAACTCTGTATTTCAGTAGGACTATCTTTGTCCTCTTGAGAGATATACTTGGAGGAATCACTAGGGCTAAGATTCTAGAATGTAAGGGGACCTGCGGTGGGTTTACCCTTGTTGGACACCAGGTGCCCACCAAGCCCTTCTATTACTCCCCCCAACCCCTGTCAGCACGGCATGCAGGGAGAGAATAAGATGAAAAAAAGAACTGTGGGTTATGACAGACAAAGATGTTATTCTCTACTTCCCATCCACAGGTGATGTCCATCCGAGTCCAGGAAGCAGGGCTCCAGAACACATATCAGTTGCTAGGAGGACAAGCTGAATGCCCCCCCCATCCTCCTCCTGCCCTCTCCCTTTATAGTTGAGCTGACGTCATATGGTATGGAATATCCCACTGGTCAGCTCAGGTCGGCTGTATCCCCTCCCCCATCTTGCCCCCCCCAGCCTCTGGTGCCGTGTGAGCACTGGCAGTCATAATATGAGTGTGTTAGCAACACCCTCCAGCTCCCAGTGCTGCAGCATGAGGGCTGCATGGGGAAAAGCAACTCAGCCAGACCCACTACAATCTCCACCCCTTATTCCATACCATTTCCATCATGCTGAGGCCTCACATCATACATACTTAAACATTCCCATCATATTCAATTCTCATAACCAAAACCCGTTATTACAAAGTCACAACTCAATCTACATATTTAAACCATCCCTATACCTAACCAATACATTGTCATCAACCACTATCCCCCATCTTTTAACAGATAGTCCCTCATTCCATGAGCTTCCTTCACTCGATGACTTACAGAATTACACAGAATTATAGGTGAGGCTGGAATAGACATTTGAGATCATCAAGTCCAGCCTAAGACCTGACACCACACCACCTAGCTAGACCATGTCACTAAGTGCCACATCCAATCTTTCCTTAAACACCACGAGGGATGGCGACTCCAACCCCTCCCTTGGCAGGCCATTCCAGTGTCTAATGACCCTCTTATAAGACTCAGGTCTCACCTGTCAGGGTGGATGTTCAGGTCAGGAGAAGCAGTATGGCCAATTGTTGGGCACCAACACCAGCTAGATCTGGGTCCTCACTATACTCATCTCATCCTTTGCAAAATTCACTCTCTGTTATTCCAGCTCCTTCCTACAGCATACAACTTCCTGCAACATACAACTCACATTCCAGATTATCTTTCTGCCAAGGTCAAATCTCCTTGAGGTACACACCAGGTCCCACCATTCTCCTGCATTACCCACCAAGTATATCCAGGTCCTTGAGCAAAGACAATCCCACAAATGGGTTTGCCTTTTCCCAAGGGTGGAGCTATCCACACTGCCTTCCCCAATCATTTCCCAGTGTGCACTACAGGGACCTTATCTCCTCCCACAACAGGCAGGGATTTTGTTTGGGCAGGGCCAGGACAGCTAACAGGTCCTCTGGTGTTAATTAACCAGGTAGCCTTTCTTAGATGTTTGTCCCATTGTTTAAAGATCCCACCCCCTAATGCTTTTAATGTGGTTTTTAACAGCCCATTGTACCTTTCAGTCTTTCCAGAGGCTTGTGCATGATAAGGGATGTGACACACCCACTCGATGCCATGCTCCTCGGCCCAGGCATCCACGAGGATATTTTGGAAATGAGTTCCATTGTCTGACTCAATTCATTCTAGAGTACCATGCCGCAACAAAATCTGCTTTTCAAGGCCCAGGATGGTGTTCCGGGCAGTGGCATGGGGCACCGGGTACGTTTCCAGCCACCCAGTGGTTGCTTCCACCATTGTAAGTCTGTGGCGCTTACCTTGGCAGGTTTGTGGGAGAGTGATGTAGTCAACCTGCCAGGCCTCTCCATATTTATATTTTAGCCAACGTCCTCCATATCACTGGGGCTTTAACCTCTTGGCTTGTTTGATTGTAGCACATGTTTCACATTTGTGGATGACCTCTGTGATAGCCTCCATGGTCAGGTCCACCCCTTGATCTCGGGCCCATCTATAGGTTGCATCTCTCCCTTGATGACCTGAGGTGTCATGGGCCCATCGCTCTATAAATAATTCACCCTTCTGCTGCCAATCCAGATCCACCCGAGGCACTGCCACCTTGGCAGCCTGGTCTGCCTGCTGGTTGTTATGATGTTCTTCAGTGGCTCGGCTTCTGGGCACATGGGCATTCACGTGGCACACCTTCACCACCAGGTTCTCTACCCGAGCAGCAATGTCTTGCCACAGCCCAGCATCCCAGATGGGTTTGCCTTTGCGCTGCCAGTTCCTCCGTTTCCACTGCTGCAACTACCCCCACAGGATGTTTGACACCATCCAGGAGTCAGTATAGAGGTAGAGCACT
Source organism: Todiramphus chloris collaris (assembly GCA_025345505.1). NCBI lineage: Eukaryota > Metazoa > Chordata > Aves > Coraciiformes > Alcedinidae > Todiramphus > Todiramphus chloris. The sequence continues at coordinate 79,160 of JANVCC010009121.1, forward strand.
GGCCACTTTTCTCGTTCGGCAATATCTAGGACCAGTTGGATGGCTTTCACTTCTCCAAACTGACTGGATTCACCTCGTCCTTCAGCAACTGCAATGAATTGTCATAGGGGACTCCACACAGCAGCCTTCCACTGTCGATGTTTTCCCACAATGCGACAAGACCCATCAGTGAACAGGGCGTATTGCTTTTCATCATCTGATATTGTGTTATATGGTGGGGCCTGCTCAGCACGTTTCACCTCCTCCTCTGGTGACATCCCAAAATCTTTGTCTTCTGGCCAGTTTGTGATCACTTCCAGGATCTCTGGGCGACTGGGGTTCCCTATTCAAGCCCGTTGTGTTATCAATGCAATCCACATGCTCCATGTGGCATCAGTTGCGTGATGTGTAGATGAGACTCTCCCTTTGAACATTCATCCCAGCACTGGCAGTCGGGGTGCCAAGAGAAGCTGTGCTTCCGTTCCGATCACTTCTGAGTCAGCTTGAACTCCTTCATATGCCACCAGTTGTCAGAGACGGTGACAAGTGCAGTGTAGTGTGTGCCTCAACATTGCTGTATTGGTGTAAATAGATTGTGAACCACAAACTGGACGACAGCTTGTCTGAGATGGTGACAGATCAACCTGGCTGTATCAGTGGGGACAGACCCCAAACTACAAACTGGACAATGGCTTGTCAGAGATGATGCCATATCAGTATGGAAAACTGCAACTCCACCCCTACGCGTGCGCCCAGATCTGGGGCCTGGAAGACCGGGGTGTCCGGAGACCCCTGAAGACCACCTGAGACCCCTCAGAGATGGTGTTGGGCATGCATGCCACTGCCAGGTGGTGGGTGCGGATAAGCGAATAGTTCCCGATAAAAGCACAGGAGACACGAACATTGGATGGAACATTCTCCCACCGGACCTGAAAGCACATCGGACTGACAGGACGCTGCAGATCTGTGGTGGTAGCTATTGCAACTGACCTTTATCTTCTTTCCTTTCCTTTCTCTCTTTCTCTCTCTGCTTTGTGAACATTTGTCAGGCAAATAAAGTCACTTGGCACTTGACTCCGTTTTGAGTCTTAATTCTGTTCCTGAGAATAAGAACAAAATCTCACTCTGGTTTATGACCAGCACACGACATCTTTAATTGGCATCATGGACAGGACTCTCGGAGAAACAGAAAGTGCACAGGTGCCTTATAAGAGACTCTTGTAAGTGTGTGAGAGACGTACATTGGTATGAAGTGAGTGCAGAGTGCAGATCCGCGGTTCTGTTTGACCGAGAGGAAAACAGCTGGAGAAGGACGAAGCGACAAAATTGAGTGAGAGACGAGTTTCAAGAAAATTTTAAGGTGTGACCTCCTGAGAGTGAATGGGGGAATATTGGTAGATAATTTATTGTGTGGCCCTCTCAGGATGAAATAACCCCCTCTTTTCTGAAATGAGTGCCTGTACACCTATAGATGTTTATGATCCTTTCCCCATGAATTCATTGAATAGGGATTTAGATAAACTGAATGACTTTTTGGGAATATATCATGCCCACCCATCTCACCAAGGGCGGGAATGGGCAAAAGATCACTGTTTCCAACTACAGAGTGTAGTGGATAGGATAATGGTATTGCAGAAGGAGGCTAAAGTTAAGCCTGGGAAGGGAAAATCCATAATTTGTGCAGTTTTGGGAGTGAGTTTGGCAGAGACTGTGGAAGACAGGAGACAGAGGTTTTGTAAAAAGGATGCTGTCATAGACTCCCTGAAACTGTCAGTTAAATCAGTACAAGAGCAGTTAGAAGAGACCAAACAAACGTTAGAGGAAGAAAGAAACCAGAATGTCTTGTTAAAGGGAGCACTGAAAGAACAACTGTGGAAGGAGAGTGATTCTTTTGCAGAGGTAGAGGTGAAGTTGGAAGAGAGAGGGATTAGGCAAATCTATCCTCAGGAGGATTTGCAGAAAGCAAAAGAGACAGTAGAAAATCCTCCTCATATGCATCCCCTGGTTAAGACGGAGTATTTGTATGAGGCAGATGATGATCATCCCCAAGTTGTTACTAAAGAGGTTCCGTATACAGAGACTGAGTTAGCAAAATTGAAGAAGGATTTTGCAAGGACTTCAAAGGAATCTGAAACAGAGTATGTCTGAAGAGTATCGTTGTCAGGGGGAGATGGAATCTTGTTGTCAGAGTGTCGCTGTTTATGCCGGGAGCGGAGAGATACAGCGACATATAAATTCAGCAAGAGCAGGCAAAAGAAGCAACTTTATTAATTTACAACCCCATTTTTATACCCCAGCCCCATAGGGCGATTGGTCATTGATCACCCATCTCCTAGGGTGATTGGTTAAAGTCCTACAGCACCTATTTCAAAATATTTTTCCAATGTACCATAAACAGAACTTATCAAAACACCATGTGTTAGTCTAGTTTACAAAACCGTCCTACTGTTTCGCATAACACGTGTGAGAAAGGCAGGATTCTCACCGAATATTGTGAGAACCTAGGAAAATTCCTCTGCTAGCAGCTTTTCAGCATCCACAATTCCCCGTTTTTGTTTAAAGACCAAAAAGGTATCGTTTGTAATCCTCTGCGGGTAGTCCTGCAGAAGGGAGAACAAACGCAGCATAAGGGATCTGCTTGGTAATGGCCAGTTACCAAACAGAGCCTAAATTGGATGCTGATAAGGGGTCGGTCTGGTAATGGCCAGTTACCAGACAGAGCCCAAATCAGATGCTGCCTTAAAATGGGCAGAGAGTCTCCAGTGATACCATAGGAAATACATCTAGCAAACAAAATTCTACATCACAATTCTATCAGGTATTAATCTTAAATAGAAATTTACATCAGTTATTGATTCTAATATAGCCTTAAGGGCCTTAACTTTCTGACTCCATAACAAAAGAAACTTAAAGTTCAGTCTCTGCTTGTGGAAGGACCATCCCAGTCTCTGCTTGTGGAAGGACCATCTGCCTGATGGTCGGTATCCTGGTCATCACCAGAAGGATCATTTGGTTGATGATCTGCATTCTGGTCAGCATTTGGAGGTTGCCTGTTCTGTCTCTGGTGCCGCAGGTCAGGGCGAACGCATCTTGCAGGTAGCCACCGTACCCCAGTATCTGTGGAAACGCAGGCATACCCACGACCCCAAGCAATAAGCTCATGCGGGCCTTCCCAATTGTCGGTGAGCAGATCCCGTACCCAGACTTTTGCCCGAGGCAGGTGCGTCTCGCCTGACGACTGCAATGAGAGAAAATGATTCAGAATAACAGGATTATTTGAATTTGGTGGTACTGTGAGATGATTAATTGTATACAAAGATTTTTCTAGTCATCTCTGTGGGGTTTCTCCATGCATTCCCCCTTTCTGTTTTTCCAAAACACGCTTTAAAGTGCCATGAGCGCGTTCAACAATAGCTTACCCGGTAGGAGAATGTGGAATACCAAAAGTGTGGTCTACACCCCATAGGTGCAAGAACTGCCGCGCCTTCTGCGAGGCGTAGGCAGGACCATGATCGGTTTTCACAGCAGACGGCACGCCCAGGACTGAGAAAGCCAATTTCCAATGGGCAATGGCATCACGGCCTTTCTCTCCAGTGTGAGCAGAAGCCCACATAGCTGAGGAGAAAGTATCAATGGACACGTGCACATATTTAAACTGGCCAAATTCAGGGATGTGCGTTACATCCGTTTGCCAAAGCTGCAAGGCTTTCAGACCTCTGGGGTTTACCCCTGGAGGCAAAGGTGCAGCGAGCCCGTGACAGTCGGCACAGGCACTGACAATGTCACGAGCCTCAGTTGGCGTTAGGTGAAACTGCTTCTGCAGGGTATGTGCACTTTGATAGAAGAAACCGTGCGATGCCTTGGCTTGTGCAATTTTGTCAGGCTGAGGCGCTACCCATGCAGGGTTGGCCAGCATGTCAGCCCTGGCATTACCTTCTGTTATAAAACCTGGCAAACTGGTGTGGCTTCGAATGTGCAGAATGTAGTATGGATGCGCTCGAACTTGAATTGCACACCACAGAGTTTGCAATAGTGAAAACAGAGCCACATTATTCACTTCCTTTAGAAGTGAACAATCCAAGCGTTGGGTTATATCTGCTACGTAAGCAGAATCAGTAACCAAATTCAAAGGCACCTGAGAGAACCTCTGAAAAGCCATAGCAACAGCCCTCAATTCAACCATCTGGGCAGAGCCTGACTCATGGCCTTCCAGCACCTGCCACTCAGATCCCTCCTTCCAGGTAACAATGGCTTTCTCTGTTTTTCCAGAACCATCCGTGAAGACGGTGGGTCCTTTCACCGGCACCCGACTGTTTTTTGGCCGCAAGGTGAAGCTGGTCGATTTTGCCAGCTGCAGTAATTTATGGCTGGGCAGGTGGTAAGAAATCTGCCCTGAAAAATTCTGCAGTGCACTTTGCAAAGGAGCGCTGTTGGCAAGGCTCCACTCAAAGTGTTCCTGCGGTGTTGGAAGAATAATTGTTGCAGGATCTGCCGCCATTAATTACAAACACCGTTGGCGACATTTGATTATCAGAGAAGCGATCAATTCAAACAACGTGGGTGCTGTCTTTTTCGGCTGAGGAGGCAGAGAAACCGATTCTAGGACATGCAAAGGGTCAGACCATTGTGTGTTCCACTGGCCAATGATACCTGTGGGATGGAGGTCTGGAGCAGTAATGAAAACAGAGATATCAATGGAGGGATCCATTCGATAAAACTGACGAGCAGAAACAGCCTGTTGCACCTCCCGCAGCGCTTGTCGCGCTTCCGGAGTCAATTTCCGAGGTGAATTCAAATTGGGGTCCCCCTTTAAAATATTAAAAAGCGGGGAAAGTTGCATCGTGGTTAGCCCTAGATTACGACGTACCCAATTGATGATACCCAGCAATTTCTGAGCATCATTCAAGGTTTTAATAGAATCTGAGAATTGCACCTCTTGGTGTTGTATAGTTTGGTCCAACATTTTGACTCCTAAATATTTCCAAGGAGGATGCTGTTGAACTTTCTCTGGAGCCACTTGCAACCCGTAGGAATGCAGAGCAGCGAGCAGCCGAGGCTGTATCCTCAGCAGCTCATCCTGGGTGGATGCTGCCACCAGGATATCATCCATGTAATGGTAGCAGTATGCCTCAGGAAACTGCTCACGGACTCCGGACAAAGCTTGAGCGACATACCATTGGCAGATAGTCGGGCTGTTCTTCATGCCCTGAGGTAGAACCTTCCATTGATATCTCTTCGCAGGTTCAGCATTGTTAACTGCAGGCACAGTACAGGCAAATTTTGGTCTGTCATTAGGATGCAAAGGAATTGTGAAAAAGCAATCCTTCAGATCAATGATCAGGATGTCCCACCCTGTTGGAATCATGGTGGGTGAGGGCATACCAGGCTGCAATGCCCCCATACTGCGTTAACTTTTCGGAGATCTTGCAAGAGTCTCCATTTCCCTGATTTCTTCTTAATTACAAAACCAGGAGTGTTCCAGGGACTAGTAGAAGGCTCAATATGTCCCTGTTGTAACTGTTCCTGAACCAGCTGACGAAGGGCGACTAATTTCTCATTTGGTAGGGGCCACTGCGTTTCCCAGATTGGTCTGTTAGTCAGCCACCGCAAAGGCAGCGTAGGAAACTGTGCGCCCTTACGCACAGTGACACCTATCAAAAATTTGTCCCAATTCGTACCCCCCAAGCTGCCAGCACGTCCCGCCCCCAGAGGTTGACTGGAGCACTAGTAACATAAGGCTGAATTGTAGCTGTATGTCCCTCTGGGTCTTTTACCATTACAGGTCGTTCGCTTCAATAGCTCTGTGCGGTTCTTCCTAACCCTGAAATGGCCGATCCCACGGGGGCTAAAGGCCATGAAGGAGGCCATGCAGAGAAGGAGATAATCGTTACATCAGCACCCGTATCGATCAAACCTCGAAGCTGAGTCTGGGGCGGACAAGCGTTTGGCAGGACTAGGGTACATGTCATGTGTGGCCTTTGGCTAGAGATGTCTGCAGTCCAGAAGATCTGAGGAAGTCCTGTAGGTCCACTGCCGCTATCGTCGCGAACTTGTTGTTCTGTCCTGGGGACACATGACTTAAAAGGCATTAATTGAGCAATGCAAGTCTTTTCAGGGATAGTAACAGGGGGATTGGGCGTGGAAACCATAGCATGAATCTGGCCTGTAAAGTCATCATCAATAGCTTCTGGGTGTACAAAAATCCCTCGGTGGGTAACATTAGGTTTTCCCACGAGCATTGCACTGAGTCCCTGACCTAGGGGTCCATATGCATTCAAAGGGACCTTATAAATACGACTAGATTCTAGGACGACTGTTGTTGTGGTATAGACGTTGCCCCCGACTGATCCTGGGCTGCCGTCTCTAAGGTGGCTGGGTAGGCCTGTGTCTGTGCCATTCCCTGGGGGATCACCTGCATCGGAGAGCAATTCCCCCTTTTTGCACCCCGGTGTGAGTTTCCCGACAGAGGCCGACCGTCGGCATGGCGCAGACATATGCAGTATACTGCACGATGACCTGGCCTACCACACCTCCTGCACTGGGGGGTCCCTGCGTTTTCCTTTTGCCTTGATTTAGCCCTTTTCCGTTTGCTCCCAGCTTTGGGCTGCTTCGGTTTACGATCAGAAGATGCGTCAACAGATGGCAGAAACGCATCCAAAGCAGACCTTTTATGGCTTGCAGACCCCACCTTAGCACAGGCTTCAACCATATCTGTGAGTGCAGGCTCCCCTGGTAGAGCATCGATGATTTTTCTACACTCATCGTTGGCATTATCTCCTGCTAATTGTATGCCCATCATCCGCCTCAATGAGTCATCTGCAACCTGCTTCTCAAGGGCAGCAGCAACCTTTTCTACAAAGGGTAAAAATGGCTCTGTCTGCCCCTGGTGTATTTTTATATACCGTGTGTCGGGAGTATCCATGTTCATGGTCTTAAATAGAGCTCCCATGCCAACCTTTTGAGCTTGCTCTATGATTTGAGGGGGCCAGGTGGCCTGGAAATCAGGATTAGAGTAGTTATCAAGTCCGATAAGGGCATCTACTTCAACGTCATGTCTAATGTCAGTGGAAGGCAATTGCCTATTTTGTAGTGCAGCCTTCTCAGACATCTTTCTCCAGGTAGTCTCAAAAACTTCAAGTTGTACAGGTTGAAGTATAATTTGAGCTATGTGCTTAATATCAAATGGAACAAGCAGATCAGCATTCAGCACTCTAAGAAGTTGCATGAGTTCAGGAGAATTAAGCCCATACTGTGCCACTTTGGATTGTAAATCTTGTACAACCTTCCAAGCAAAAACGTCATGTCTATCATGTTGACCTGAATTTGGGGCAGCCTTAAACACAGGATAGGCTTGGACATCCCCTTGTGGGGTGTTACTATCGGCTTGAGTTGGTGGCACACCCTTTTGAGGCGTCACAGCAGTCTCCTGATCCCGCATAAATTCCCCTGACCTCTCTGGCAGTCCCACTTTGTCTAAGAGATCCCAGTTGCCCTCCTCTAGAGCACGCAATTTAACCGACTCCCAGAAACGCCTGACGTTTCTTGGGCGGACAGTTACAGTACAGTCTGGGAGTGTCCAAGGATGGCCCTGCAGCAACCGCTTCTTCCGCTGTTCGGCTACCGCAGCCTTCCACCTTGAGGCAAGCGTGCCCTCTGTGTCACTGCCTGAATCGTCAGGCAGGGGTTTCCCGGAGGTCCCCAGCACGAACAATGGAGGCGGGCAGGGCACGGGTTCCGGGCTAGAGGGCGGTACGGCGGTGGGGGCCGCAGTCGGTTGCGCAGGGGGCAGCAAGGCAGCCGGCTGGGGCGGCGCAGTTTGGGGCGCTGCCGGCGGTGCTGGCGGATCTTGTGACGGAGCCGCCTCTGCCGCTGGAGTCGGGGCCGTCAGCTCGGCCGGCGGCGCCGGAGCTGCCGTCTCCGCCTCCAGCGGGGCCGCCGTTTCTGCCGCCGCTGCTGGTTCCGCCGCGGGAGCCGTCGGCACTTCCGCGTTCGGAATTCCCGGAGCCGGCACTTCCGGCCCGGGTCGGCCCGGCACGGCTCTCTCAGCGACCGCCCGCAGGAGCGCCTCGGGCAATTCCGCGAGCTGCTGAGATATCCTCGGCAGATGTTCTTCCAACATTGCCAGCTGCCACGTTAACAGGTCCTTCATGTGCGGCTGCGCCTGCGCATGAAAACACCCAGAGAAGGGCGCATGCGGGGAGCTGCCGGGCGCCGCGGAAAACTCCAGGGTGGCGTGAACGCAGCGGGCGCGCGCGCAGAAAACCTGGGTGCCGCCGTGGAGCTCCAGGTCACCGTTAAACCGGGCCGGACAACCGTAGAGGCCGTGGGAACGACCGGCACTGTTATATTTGCCGAAGGGAGCGGCGCGGAGCAGATCGGAGCCGCTGGGCTAAGGAGCGAGGGGCGGTCCGAGCCATCGTTCTGTTTAAGCATTTCCGCGAGCTGCTCTGCAGGCGTAGGGTATTTGGGGGGAACATAATCCCGGGGCCAGGTGTATTGCCGCTGAACGGGCTGGAGGACCGGCACCGGATCCTGTGGGGCCGGAGACGGCTCCTCGGTGCGGCTGCCGCCGGATGCTACACTTTGTTCAGCAGCGTCCCCCTTAGCGGCGTCCCCCTCTGAAGCCGGCACCCCTCCCCCGTCGCCAGTTTCAGACTTTAGAAGCACAGCAAATACATCTCTCCAAGTGCGAACCAAGTCTATCAGCGTGTCGTCCCCGTCGGGGAGGTCACAAAGGAGCCTGGTGCCCAGCTGCCGCCACAGCTTTAAATCAAAGGCGGTGTCAGAGCTCAGGAGAAACTGGTGCTCAGCTGCCCATTGCAAAAGAGCGCGGAGGGCGTCCTCCGGAACAGCGCTCTTTTTGGTGGCCAGGAAATTCTTCCAGGCCAACAGCACCACGCTTTCTTTCAAGCCACAAGTCCCCATCTCGGCAGGGTTTTTCTAATACCCCGGTGCCTGGACTGGTCCCGGCCGCGAACCTCGGGGCTGCGGGGGGAGAAGGAGGAGGGGGGGGTTGCGTACCTCCCGAGAGCTGCTCAGCTTCGGCTGGTGCAGGTCGTACAAGTCGCGGGTCACCAAATGTCGCTGTTTATGCCGGGAGCGGAGAGACGCAGCAACATATAAATTCAGCAAGAGCAGGCAAAAGAAGCAACTTTATTAATTTACAACCCCATTTTTATACCCCAGCCCCATAGGGCGATTGGTCATTGATCACCCATCTCCTAGGGTGATTGGTTAAAGTCCTACAGCACCTATTTCAAAATATTTTTCCAATGTACCATAAACAGAACTTATCAAAATGTTATAAATTTAACTTCACGAATTGAGGGAAGTCAGAGTCAATTAG
>JANVCC010009121.1:88494-101112 GCA_025345505.1 Todiramphus chloris collaris
AACAGCTTCTAAAGTTTGATGAACAAACAATTCACAGTTTATCACAAAAACACCATGTGTTAGTCTAGTTTACAAAACCGTCCTACTGTTTCTCATAACACGTGTGAGAAAGGCAGGATTCTCACCGAATATTGTGAGAACCTAGGAAAATTCCTCTGCTAGCAGCTTTTCAGCATCCACATCAGAGAAGGGAGCAGAAGGATATTTGGGACTGGGTGTGTTTCTAACTACTGTCAATCTTCATGTCCCATGGTCTCTGACGCAGAGGGCAGCATACTGGGCTGGGGGACTGAACCCTTTGGAGAGGGGAGACCCCCTGGCTATAACAGGTACTGTGGATCAACTGGTAGAAAGTGTGCAAAAGGAATCTTGTTTGCAGATGATGTATGATAAGGAGCTTAAACCTAACCAGGGATCACCAATGATGTTGCCTGTGGACCCAGAATGGATGACTCCCCCTAATACAAGGGCTCCCTGATTCTCTAAAACCCATCACGATCCAGATACAGGGGAAGATACAAAATACCCCTGTATCAGACAGAATTATAGCTGCTTTAGAAGGAACAGTAAGTCCTGATCACTGGAGGTCAGGCAGGAAATTGTGGTCGTGGGGGGAAGTAGCCCTAGAGCTGATAAACTTTGGGACGAAATATGGTCCTGTGGATGGATGCTGGCAGAGACCCGAAACCAGGGCTGTACAAGCAGCAGGAAAGGGTGATGGATGGTCTGCACCAGTCAAAAGGAGTCAGGATCTGAAATTGATCCTTCGTAATGATCCTGCCAGAGGGATTCCCCTAAGTCGCCAGGGATGGTGGCATCTGGGACTCCAGAGGGGTATTCCCCGAGATCTAATGGATGGGCTTCCAACCCAGAAACTGGAGAAACTTGTGCAAAGATGGTCAGAGCGAAAGGTTAATTTTGAACCACGAAAAGCTAATTTTGAACCACCTGCTAGTGCCCCACCCTTGATAGACCTTGGGGGAAAAGCAGATAAGATGTTGGGAAACAAGATCCTCCATTCCCCAGAGGTGAGGTGGGGAACGGAGGATGGATATTTATAAACCAACTCACCTTAAATGGGAAAGGGGATTTATTGATTACAGTGGTTGTAGGACCATGGAATAAAAACAGTAACCTTTTTAATTGATACAGAGGCACAAATTACTGCACTAATGCAGACTGAGGCAAAGCAGTGTGGAATTTTGGCTTCATCTAAAAAATCTATCTTAAATGCATTGGGGAAAACTCAATCGGTACCTTTAGCCCTGGTAACATTATGGTTGCCTGGGGAAGAAGACACAGTTAACACCAAGGTTGCAGTGGGTCCTTTCCCTACAAATCTTTTGGGCATAGATGTATTGAAGGGCAGACAGTGGCATGATACACAGGGAAATTCCTGGTGCTTTGGCACCCCCCAGATCACAAAATTAACTGGAATGCCCTGGACAGAAGTGTGCCTGCTTCAAACAGCACCTGCCCTTCCCCCCTCTAAGATTACTAATGTGAAACCATACCCACTGCCATTAGGTGCCTGAGAAGGAATAGACCCTGTAATTGAAGACCTTAAACAATGGGAAATCTTAATATTCACCCACTCCCCGTACAATTCCCTGGTGTGGCCATTACGGAAACCAAACGGGAAGTGGAGGCTAACCATAGATTACCGCTGACTCAGTGCTAATACTGGCCCCTTGACGGCAGCAGTGCCTAATTTATCTGAGCTGATTTTGCTTATTCAGGAACAAGCTCATACGGTGATGGCCACAATTGATGTGAAAGAAATGTTTTTCATGGTTCCCCTGCAGGAGACAGACAGTGATCGTTTTGCCTTCACATGGGAGGGACAGCAGTATACCTTCACTCACCTCCCTCAGGGCTATAAACATTCTCCCACCCTTAGCACATCATGCTTTGGCACAAGAATTAGCCCAAATTCCCCTGGAACCAGGAGTTGAAGTTTATCAATATATTGATGATGTTTTGATTGGAGGTGATCAAATTATTTCAGTACAGGAGACACAGGAAAAGATTATACAGCACTTACGAGTCTCTGGGGTTGCAGATACACGAGGAAAAAATACAAGCTGCTGAGAATGAGGTGAAATTTTTAGGGATATGGTGGAAAGGAGGATCAGTCTGTATTCCTCAGGATACCCTCTCAGCACTAGATCAGGTAATGATACCAGAAAATAAAAAGGAGCTTCAGCATGTTTTGGGATTATTGTTTTTTTTGGAGAAAACATATCCCAGACTTTGCAATAATTGCACGGCCTTTATATGACCTACTGTGAAAAAGAGCAATTGGGGAATGGACACCAGTCCATGATGAAGCATTACAGCTTTTGGTGTTTGAAGCAAGCACCCACCAGGCTTTGGGCCCTATCCATCCCACTGACCCTGTCCATATTGAATGGGGGTTTGCATGCTTGGGGTTGTCAATTCATTTCTGGCAGAAGGGGCCAGAAGGTCCCATCCGCCTGATTAGATTTTAGTCCAGAAGCTTTAAGGATGCTGAAAAACAATACTCCAGCTGGGAAAAGGGGCTGTTTATAGTGAGTTTAGCTTTTAGAGAAGTGGAGCAGACTATATGCTAACAATCTATAATTTTAAGAGAACCTTTTAAAGTAACTAAACCTGTGTTGGCTGGAACTCTCCCCCCAGTGGGGTAGCCCAAAGAGATACTGCAAGGAAATGGTATGCTAAGATCGAACATTATTGTAGTGTTCTTACAGTTACTGAAGGCACCCCCAAGCTGTTAAACATCTAGAAAGAGATAACAAACCTCCGGGAGGAGGATGCCCCCCTCCCTTCTGTTATCAAAACGGCCCCGCCTTTCTCGAAGGAGCTGCAGAATGTGTGGTTCACAGACGCCTCTGCAAAGAGGGGGGGGCAAACAGTGGAAGTACCGAGCAGTGACTATTAATGTGGACACTGAGAGGGAAATCATCACCGAAGGTGAAGGCAGTGCCCAAGTTGGGGAGCTAGTGGCAGTATGGAGTGTGTTCAATAGTGAGGAAGAAACAAAGGCTCCAGTGAATATTTATACCAATTAATTTGTAGTGTTCAAAGGGTGCATGGAATGGCTGCCCTTTTGGGAACAGAACAACTGTGAGGTTAATCAAGTGCCAGTGTGGCAAAAGGAGAAGTGGCAAGAAATCTTGAATATTGACAAACGTGGAGATTTTGCAGTAGCATGGGTGCCTTCTCACCAGGAAGGAGGCACTCTGACAGGCAAATGGAATAATAGGGCAGATGAGCTGGCCAGAATTGCCCCTTTGCAGGAGGAAGATCAAGCAGAGGAGAAATGGGATAGGCTCTTAGAATGGTTACATGTTAAACAAGGCCATACAGGGTCTAATGATTTATACAAGGAGGCACATGCCAGAGGCTGGCCTGTCACTTGGGAAGCATGTATTTCAGCTTGTGAACAATGCAGACTTTGATTGGAATGACATCCTATGGAAGAATCTCCCCTCCATTTAAGAGATAAAAGGGCTCTCTGGGAAACTTGGCAGATCGATTACATCAGGCCTTTCCAAAAATCGGAAGGGAAACAGTAGGTGTGGAAGTGATTTCTGGCTTAGTTCAGGCTGAAGCATTTCCCCAGGCAACTGGAGAAAATACAGTAGGAGCCTTGAAAATGTGTTTTAGCTCCCTCCCTAAACCTGATTCTATTCAATCAGATAATGGTAGTCATTTTACTGCAACCAAAGTGCAGGAATGGGCGAGGGAAGAAGGAATCAAGTGGGTATTTCATACCCCATATTATCCTCAAGCTAATGGGATAGTGGAACTAACTAATAGGCTTTTAAAACGCTTTCTGAAACCCCACAAGCCACATTGGGCGGAGTGCATTTGGGATGCAGTTACTGGGATTAATGATCACTGGGGAGTAAATGGATTCCCCAGGCTGAATGCCTTTTGTCCTAAACCCCTGACTTTAACCACAAAATCTCGAACTTCCAGCACTCCTGGAGAACCAGCCTTTTCTCCTGGACAACCAGTATTGGTAGAAATGCCTACCATTGGAGCGGTTCCCCTTGTGCTCACTGAACCCCTCAACAAATATGCCTGGAAGGCAAAAGATGCCTGTGGGAAAATTCACAGGATTCGCACTAAATGGGTCGTTCCCTCTTTTTAACTTGAGAAGCGAATTTGTCTCTTGTTTCACTTTCAGAAGGAAGCAAGTGACGCAGATGCACTGGATGTGAATTTTAATATAATTTGGTCAGGATGTGTATGTTATTTTTGACTAATTATTTTGGGGACTTATCTGTAAGAGTGAAGAAGGGCTAATTTCCACCTCCCTTAACACATATGATCCATTAGAGAATAATCAATATATTATGTTAGCAAAAGCAATCAGTCAACCCTTTAATTTGAACCACTGTTTGGTTTGTGGAGGACCTTTAGGATCTCTGGTGGCAGCTATTGCAAATGACCCTTATCTTCCTTCCTTTCCTTTCTCTCTTTCTCTCTCTGCTTTGCGAAATTCCATCAGGCAAATAAAGTCACTTGGCACTTGACTCCATTTTGAGTCTTAATTCTGTTCCCGAAAATATGAACAAAATCTCCCCCTGGTTTATGACCAGCATGCGACACCAGTATCTCTTTTTCAATTGGAGCATAGTTGGCCTTGGATCCGCTGTATCCTCTGCTCCAAAAACCCAGAGGTCCACCTCGTGTCTCCCCAAGTGCCCTCTGCCAGAGGCTCCAGGTAGGATCATTCTTCCAGTCTGTGGTATAGAGCATGTTTTTGATATCTGGTCCTACCTGAACTAGCCCAAGGGCTACTGCATGCACAATCTCCTGTTTAATTTGTTCAAAGGCCTGTTGCTGTTCAGGGCCCCAATGAAAGTCACTCTTCTTCTGGGTCACATGGTAGAACGGGCTCACAATGAGACTGTAATCTGGAATATGCATTCTCCAGAAACCCACAGCACCCAGGAAAGCCTCTGTCTCCTTTTTGTTGGTTGGTGGAGACATTGCTGTTATCTCATTGATCACGTCCATTGGGATGTGTCGATGCCCATCCTGATATTTTATTCCAAGGAAATGGATTTCCTGTGCAGGCCCCTTCACCTTGCTTCACTTTATAGCAAAACCAGCCTCCAGGAGGATTTCAATTATTTTCTTCCCTTTCTTGAAAACTTCTTCTGCTGTGTTGACCCATACGATGATGTCATCAATGTACTGGAGGTGCTCTGGAGCCCCACCTTCCTCCAGTGCAGTATGGATCAGTCTGTGACAGATGGTGGGGCTGTGTTTCCACCCCTGAGGCAATCGATTCCAGGTGTACTGGACTCCCCTCCAGGTGAAGGCAAACTGTGGCCTGCACTCTGGTGCTATAGGAATGGAGAAAAACGCATTAGCGAGGTCAATCCTGGCATACCACTTCGCTGCCTTTGACTCCAGCTCATACTGAAGTTCCAGCATGTCTGGCACAGCAGCACCTCAGAATCGGTGTAACTTCATTCAGACCACGATAGTCCACTGTCAATCGCCATTCTCCATTTGACTTTTGCACAGGCCATATGGGGCTGTTGAAAGGTGAATGAGTTTTGTTGATCACTCCTTGGCTCTCCAGCTGATTTCTGATCAATTTCTGGATAGGGATGAGGGAATCTCTGTTGGTACGACATTGCCGCCTATGTACCGACATCATGGCCATTGGTACCAGCTGCTCTTCAACCTTCATCAGCCCCACTATAGAAGGGTTCTCTGAGAGACCTGGCAAGGTGGACAACTGTTCACTTCCCTCCACCTCCAAGGCAGCAATACCAAAAGCCCACTGGTATCCTTTTGGATCCTTAAAATAGCCTCTCTATGCCAAGGATGCATAGGGCCTCTGCACCAGTTACAATGGGGTGTTTGTACCACTCCCTACCAGTTAGAGTCACTTCAGCTTCCAATACTGTCAGCTGCTGGGATCCCCCTGTTATCCCAGAAATGATTATGGGCTCAACTCCTCTATATCCTGATGATATTTAAGTGCACTGCGAACCAGTATCTACCAAAGCCTTGTACCTCTGTGGATCTGACGTGCCAGGCCATCGGATCCACACAGTCCAATAAATCCGATTGTCCCTTTCGTGCACCTGGCTGGAGGCAGGGCTCCTCTATTGCTGTTCCTGGTCAGAATATTCACTCTCTGATCCTTGCTGTGTCAAACCAGAAGTCCCCTCATCAGGCTCAATGGAGGTGATTTTAGTCTTCCCATATCTGCGACATCATTGATTGCCTTCTTTTGTTTCGACACTGACTACATTAATGGTCTTCTTTGATGGGCCCTTTTTAACGGCTGTCTTCTCTTTCAATTCCTGTACACCTGCTTCCAGCTTAAAGGTAGGTTCACCATACCACTTCCTCATGTCCTACCCCGGTCACATAGAAAGAACCAGAGTGCACCACGTGGCATACGCCTCGGGCTCCCTTTCCCTCTGACTGACTGATTCCTTTGGGGACTCCTGATATCCAAGGCACTAGCCCTTAGGGATGTGGAGGTACCAAGACTCTCTTCAAAGTTCTGGAGCCAGGAAGAGACAGTTTCCACAGTTGGGTTATCCATTTGTGGATAGTACATTGCTGCAAAGCTGGCAGAATATGATGCTGGTGCATTCTTGATCACTTTCCTCCACATGGCCCTTGTACACTGAACATCCTCTGGATCTTTAGGATGCTCATCATTATCTAAATCCCCATAGATGACTTCCAGTACTGCTAGTTCCCTCAGGTACTCGATACCTTCATCATCAGTAGACCACTTTCCTGAGGAGGTGGAGCTCATTAAGTCTTCCTTAAATAGATATCTTGCCTTAACACTTGAAAGGAGCCATCTCCAGAGACTACAAATTGCTGCCTCTTTTCCAATTCCTCTTTCAATGCCACAAATCCTGTTGCTGTTTATACCAGGAGTAAAGAGATGCAACAACACAAAATCAGTAAAGAGAGAGGCAGGAGAGGAAGAAGACAACATTTCATTAATTTATAGCCCCGTTTTATATACCCTAGCCCCATGGGGTGATTGGTCAGTGATCACCCATCTCCTAGGGTGATTGGCTAAAGTCCTACAACAACTATTTCAAAATATTTTTCCAATGTACCATAAAAAGAACTTAGCAAAACACCAGGTGTTGGTCTAGCTTACAAAAAACATCCCACTGCTTTTCATAACACTGGTGAGAAAGGCAGGATTCTCACCAAATATTGTGAGAACCTGAGAAAATCCCTCTGCTAGTAGCTTTTCAGCATCCACAGTTACCCCTTTTTGTTTAAAGACCAAAAAGGCATTGTTTGTAATCCTCTGGGGGTGACCTTGCACAAGGGAAAACAAACGCAGCATAACAGCTACTTACCAAACAGAGCCTAAATCAGATACTGATAAGGGGTCGGTCTGGTAATGGCCATTTACCAGAGCCCAAATCAGATGATGCTTTAAAGTGGGCAGAGAGACTCTCCAGCGATGCCATGGGAGATATCCTGGTCATCACTAGAAGGATCATTCAGTTGATGATCTTCATTCTGGTCAGCATTTGGAGGTTGCCTGTTCTGCCTCTGGTGCTACAGGTCAGGGCGAATGCATCTTGCAGGTAGCCACCGTACCCCAGTATCTGTGGAAATGCAAGCATACCCACGACTGCAAGCATTAAGGTCATGTGGGCCTTCCCAATTGTTGGTGAGTAGATCCCGTACCCAGACTTTCCCCCGGGGCAGGTGCGTCTCACCTGATGACTGCAATGAGAGAAAATGATTCAGGATTATTTGAATTTATTGACGCTGGGAGATGATTAATTGTATACAAAGCTTTTTCTAGTCAGCTCTGTAGTGTTTCTCCATGCGTTCCCCCTTTTTGTTTTTCCAAAACATGATTCAAAGTTCCATGAGCGTGTTCAACAATGGCTTGGATGGTAGGAGAATGCGGAATGACAAAAGTGTGGTCTACACCCCATAGGTGCAAGAACTGCCGCGTCTTCTGCGAGTCGTAGGCAGGACCATGATCGGTTTTCACAGCAGATGGCACACCCAGGACCAAGAAAGCCATTTTCCAATGGGCAATGACATCACGGCCTTTCTCTCCAGTGTGAGCAGAAGCACACATAGCTGAGGAGAAAGTGTCAATAGACACATTCACATATTTAAACAGGCCAAATTCAGAGATGTGCGTTACAACCGTTTGCCAAAGCTGCAAGGCTTTTAGGCCTCTGGGGTTTACTTCTCGTTGGCAAAGGTGCAGCGAGTCTGTGACAGTCAGCACAAGCGCTGACAATGTCACGAGCCTCAGCTGGCGTTAAGTGAAACTGCTTCTGCAGGGTATGTGCACTTTGATGAAAGAAACCGTGCAATGCCTTGGCTTGTGCAATTTTGTCAGGCTGAGGCACTACCCACGCAGGGTTGGCCAGCATATCAGCCCTGGCTCATCCTTGTGTGCTCTTTCTATGGTGGCTGGGTAGGTCTGTGCCTGT
The DNA here is from genome assembly GCA_025345505.1 of Todiramphus chloris collaris. NCBI lineage: Eukaryota > Metazoa > Chordata > Aves > Coraciiformes > Alcedinidae > Todiramphus > Todiramphus chloris. Next base: position 96,957 of record JANVCC010009121.1, read on the forward strand.
GCCATTCCCTGGGGGAACGCCTGCATTGGAGAGCAATTCCCCATTTTTGCACCCCAGCATAAGTTTGCCGACAAAGGCTGACCGTCGGCATGGCGCAGAGATCGACAATATTCTGGAAAATGACCTGGCCTACCACACCTCTTGCACTGGGTGGGGTCCCTGTGTTTTCCTTTTGGCTCGACTTAGTCCATTTCCATTTGCCCCCAGATTTGGCCTGCTTTGGTTCACGATCAGAAGATGCACAAACAGGCGGCAGAAGCGCAGTCAAAACAGACCTTTTATGGTTCCCAGACCCCACTTTAGAGCAGGCTTCAACCATTTCTGCGAGTGTAGGCTCCCCTGGTAGAACATCTATGATCTTTCTACACTCATCGCTGGCATTTTCTCTTGCTAATTGTAAGCACATCATCTGCCTTAACGAGTCCTGTAGGGATTGTAAGAGTAGGACAGAAATAGTTGTTATCTAGAAGTAGTTATGCTAAGGCCTGAAAGGCTGAAAAACAGCCAACACTGCCCCGACCTTGAGGAGATAAGACCAAGGATGAGAAAGCAGAAGCACCTGGCAAAACAGGAGGATAAGAGGAGAAAAACAGGGTGCTGAAGGAAGAAACCCAAGAGAATCGCCAGCCAATTAAAAGTGTTTGAAGTGCATGTGGACAGACTCTGGCTTTGAGTGTGGGGCCAATTAGAAGTGACCTGGGTGTCTGAGCAGTGTTGTCTCGTGTATAAATATAGCCTGTTGTACTTAATAAAGTGACTTCTGATTACAACCATATTGGCTGTGCTGTCAGAGTCTGTGCCTGCATGCTACATTTGGTGACCTTGACGTGATACGATTCTACGGCATCGGAGTTGGAGGGAAAAGAAAAAGCAGGGGACTCGCTGCAGTCAGGATACGTCAGGATTGTAACTGAGCGTCCGAGACAGACGTGGTCAGGAGATGGCAGGACCTTTAACTGGACGTCTGAGAGAGACATGATAATAGGAGCCAGCTGGACTGTAAGTGGGCATTCGAGAGTGACGTGGTAAGAGACACATCAGCGCGCTGGAAGAAAAGGTAAGCGTTGGCAAGGGTCGGAATGGGGGCCAATAGTACTAAAGAAGAAGAAAAGGCAAGAGACATTCTGAAGCATATCCTTTCTACGAAAGGGATAAAAGTGGAAAAACGGGTGTTAGAGGACATATTGACCTGGGGACAAAAAAGAGGACATTTTAAAGAGGCTAGTGCAGTTTTTCATGTGGATATATGGAAAGAAATAGGAAAAAAAAAAAGAAAAAATAGGAAAAAAAATAGGACTTATGGGAATCAGTGCCTAATGGGTGTGGGAGGCACACAACTGACTCAAGTGAGCCAAGAGCTAATAACGGTATGGGTGACTGCAGAACCCGAGAATAGAGCTCACACAAGACCATACATAATGAACACCACAGTATAGCTAATCGGGCATGACATCTTGTCCCAATGGGGATACCAGATTACAAATTAGGGTTTTGTGGGGCGGCCATTGCGGGGCAGCCAATCCTTAAGTTGAAATGGTTGACTACTAAACCAGTGTGGGTTGATCAATGGACACTACCCCAAGAAAAGCTTGCCCACATAAGAGAGTTAGTGCAAGAACAGCTACAGGCAGGCCATAGTGAACCATCTATTAGCCCGTGGAATACCCCCATCTTTGCAATACCAAAAAAATCAGGGAAATTGCTTTTGTTACATGACCTGAGGGCAGTCAATGCAGTACTGCAGGACATGGGTGCATTACAACCAGTTCCAACTATGATCCCAGCTGACTGGAAACTATTAATAATAGATCTTAAGGATTGCTTTTTCACCATCCCACTACATGATGAGGATAGGGAAAAGTTCACTTTTACTGTGCTATCTATTAACAAAGCTGAACCAGCCGAGCGGTATCAATGGCGAGTACTACCCCAAGGAACGAAAAATTCACCAACTATATGTCAGAACTATGTGGCCTGGGCATTGAAGCCTGTGAGACAAAAATATCAGGGGTTAATAATTTATCATTATATGGTTGACATCTTAATTGCAGGGCGTGATCTCAATGTGGAAAAGATTTTACCAGTATTGCAACAGGACTTAGGACAAGCAGGCTTAATCATCGCTCCAGAGAAAGTATAGAAACATAGTCCATATAGGTACTTAGGTATGGGTCTGGATATATAGCTAGCAAGACTCAATCATTTCTGCAAATGTGGGGAGTTAAGCACGTCACAGGAGTTCCAGGGAATTCTACCGAACAAGCAATCATTGAATGTACACATAAAACCTTAAAGGCCATGATGAATAAACAAAAAACGGGGGAAGTAGGATTAGCACCAGGAGCAAGGGTGGAGAAAGCTGTTTATGTACTAAATTATCTGTCTTTAGCAGAAAAAGAGGAATATCCACCAATCATGAAGCATATCCGAGGTTTGGCTGGAGAGCAAGATTGGGGCATAAAACCAAAAGTATTATGGAAAGATGTAACAGAAAACTGCTGGAAAGGATTTGTGGAGTTAATAACGTGGGGTCAAGGGTATGCTTGTGTTTCCACAGATACAGGACCACAATGGATAGCAGCAAAATGGGTCCGACCATCAATAAATAAGACGCAAGAACAGCATAACAGCGATGCTGTCGACGTCATCAGCAATGAGGAAGATCAGAACCTAAACGAGGATGGTGAAAAGTCTAAGTAGTAGAGTAAGAAAGCAGTAACGAATAGTGCCCAGGTCGACCTGGCACGGCTCTCTCAGTGGCTGCTTGCAGGAACACCTCGTGCAATCCCACTAGCTCCTGAAACACCTTCAGAAGCTGCTGAAACACGTCCGGCAATGCCTCGAAGTATTGCGGCATTTTTTCCAACACTGCCAGCTGTCGCTTTAAAAGGTCCATCATTGGCGGCTGCGCCTGAGCATAAAGACACCCAGGAATGTGCGCATGCGCAGAAGTGCCAACCACCACAGGCACTTGTGGAAATGCCTGCACATTAAAACACCCAGATAGGGTCGCATGCGCGGAACTCCTGGGCACTCCGGGAGCTTGTGAAAAGCTCGAGGCTGCCGCGGGCATTGCGGGCGCACATGCAGAAATGGGAGGTGTTGCCATGGAGCTCCAGGTCACTGTTAAACTGGATCGCACAACCGTAGGGGCCGTGGGAATGACCGGCACTGTTATATTTGCCGAAGATAGCGGCGCGGAGGAGGCCGGAGCCGATAGACTAAAGAGCGAGGGGCGCTTCAAGGCATCTCGCTGTTTAAGCATTTCCGCGAGCTGCTCTGCAGGCGTAGGGTATTTAGGGGGAACATAAGCACGGGGCAAGATGTATTGCCGCTGAACAGGGTGTACGACCGGTACCGGAGGCAGCTCCCCGGTGTGGCTGACGCCAGCTGCTACACTTAGTTCAGTAGTGTCCCTCTCAGCAGTGTCTTGTTATGAATAAAGATTCCATCCATTAACTAGTAACGGTTATGTTTATTATATGGGGTTAATAAAAGGCAAGTAAACAGCGCTGGGTGCATGGGGAGTCTTCACTCTACCAACACGCACACAGGACACAACAACAGATCTTCTTTTATACTTTTTATACTAATACATACTCATAGTAATTCCAAGAAGAGGGAGGATCATTGTAATTAAATATTTTGGAAGGGGCGTTCCCGCTTTAGCGCGTGCATTCCTTGTCCTGGTGGTCTCTCTGGTGGTCCTCCACGATGAAGGTTGTAGTCTTCCTCACTGGTTCCGTCCTTCACCCGACCTCCACCTCATCTCCTTGTCCTTATAAGGTCCATCTGGGCCACAAATGTTGCGGCTAGACAAATGATGAGCATGTGGAAACTTTGTTTCATTCCTGCTTCTGTTGGTTCAGTACTTTTCCATAGTTTGTCTACATTAATGACTCTCCCGGCATGCCTCACCACACCACCGACACGAATTTTGACACCATTTATCACAATCCCCCATCTTCTTTTTAATATCATCAATTTGTGTCTTTTCTTCAAATTTAGTAAGAGCCAATATAATTTTAGTATCTTCTGGTTTTTGGATCATAGGTTTTCAGAATCATTAAAGGCTTTCCATTTTTCCCAGGTCTTTCTGCATAGCTTATTGGGGTGATGATAAATTGCATACTTTTAACTACATGCCGGATGAGCA
>JANVCC010009121.1:121112-139485 GCA_025345505.1 Todiramphus chloris collaris
TCCTTTTTGTTGGTTGGTGGAGACATTGTTGTTATCTTATTGATCACGTCCATCGGAATATGTCGACGCCCATCCTGCCAGACCCCTTGCCACCCAGGGACAGGACGTCTCAGGGCACATTTTGGTGCCACCCCACCTGAAACTAGTCTCCTCTCGGGCCAAATTGGGACCAGACTGCACACAACCCGGATTAGGACAACGATATTGATTAGCAGTATCCCGAAGCTCACATAAGGGTGGACGAGGACCTTGGGAGCATGCACGAATAAATCATCTACATCAATTTCCGGTAGAAAGGGAGAGATAGATTCATTCATTTTCTCCCCAAGGTAGCCCCCCCAACACAGCAAAGCCACCAGTGCCAGTGTGGAACACATAGTTACTGTTTGTGCCAGGGTGCTCCTGAGGCCCTTCATCCTCCCGAGACAGAAGCTTCCCCAGCACACTGAAGCTATCAATGCAAAAGCCAGGCAAATAGACATTGTTTCAGTAAACATTTAGAAAAACACCAGATAAGCAGGTACACGCAAACTCCGTGGCCTGCACAGGAGTTTGCTACTAGTACCTAAAGCAAAGCAAGCAAGCAGGCATGCAAAGCAAGCAAGCAAGCAAGCAGCTGCTCGTGCCCCACGTTGGGCGCCAAAAATGAACTGTGGTGGATTGACCCCGGCACGGCAACATGTTCCCACCAAGCCCTTCTATCACTCCCCCCCGACCCCCTTCAGCAGGGCACGCAGGGAGAGAATGAGACGCAAAGCACAGGGGTGTGGGTTATGATAGACAAGATGTTATTTTCTACTTCCCGTTCACAGGCGATGTCGGGCCAAGTCCAGGAAGCTGGGCTCCAGGAACACGTAGCAGCCGCTTGGAGGACAAAGCAGAATGCCCCCCCATCCTCCTCCTGCCCTCTCCCTTTATAGTTGAGCTGACGTCATATGGTATGGAATAGCCCACTGGTCAGCTCAGGTTGGTTGTATCTTCTCCCCCATCCTGCCCCCCATCCTCTGGTGCCGTGTGAGCACTGGCAGTCATAACACAGGTGTGTTATCAACACCCTCCAGCTCCCAGTGCTGCAGCATGAGGGCAGGATGGGGAAAAGCAGCTCAGCCAGACCCATTACAGCTGGTCTCTTTGGTGACTTTTTCTTCCCTTCAGACTTAGTCTGCCCTGTCTTTGAAGGAAATGCATGCCTGCCTGGTTCATTTTGACCCTAAAAAGACTGGAAGTGATGTTCAAGTAAAGGTTTAAAATAGGTGCTTGAACAAATTTCATGAACACAGAAAGGATCAAAACACTAAAGCCTGATGTAGGTAAGGATCCATTCTGAAGCTGGAGATTGTTTATATGTGGCTTTTTGTGAGGTGAACTTTAAGATATCAAACACTACCAAACAGGCAAGCTGCTGTTCAAACTACTGCTATCCTGAAGGCAAAGTTACTGCCTGAAATGGCACCAAGCCCTCCCTTACAACCTCTTCCTGCAGGAGAATGATAAGAGATATGAGAAGGCTGGCTAGGGGGTGACAGGGAGACTTGGCACAGCCAAGCAAGAAGGGGCTTCAATGATCAGTGCATAAAGGGCTGATGCTTTCACCACCTGCTGTTGCTGCTGTACCATTGCATATGTTCAATTGTTCCTCTTGGGGAAATATCCATTGGAAAACCACAAACTTTCTTTTCATCTTTAGGCCCAAAGTGGTCCTCAGCAATACAGTCATACTTCTTGTGAGGAAGGGCCAAGAACAGCAAAAATCAATACCATATACTGAGTTCAGTTAGACTGGTCCCCAAGCATGTCTTTGTAAAGACAGAGACAGAACAGATAAACTGCATAACAAGGTCTCTGACCAAGTGTAGATGCGCTGTCTCTATACTTTAAGGACCGTGTTAGATTTCGTTAAACCCAGGTCTACCAGGTTATTTTCCACTATCAACTCAGTTCATGGAAATGTTTGTCACGTGAGTTTGCCAGAATTCCTTGTCATTCCTTGTCACAGACCTTGCCATGTCCAACAATATTTTGTAAGCACTGGATGACTTTCTCCAGCTTTACAAGCACATGTCTAAATCAGACTCAGAGAAGCTATTTTCTTACATCACTGTTCCTCATAGATTCCTGCGAAATAACTGAGAGTTTTCATAGTGATCCAGAGTCTTATCACTGATTAGAACAAATGTCCTGATTTGAACTAGAACTGCATTGATTCACCATTCAGTTATTTTTCAGCTCAGTCTCTCCTAAGTAACTGAACTTTCTGAAGTTAACGGCATATTTTTGCAGGCAGTGTCTGCTTCTAGCAGTGATAGTGCTTGATGTTTACAGTTGCTACCAAGGATTGGTATGCAGAAAGACTCCTGCTTATACTTGCTCCAATAGAAACCAAGGTCACTGATAAATCTTGTGTACCATCTTGGAGTGCTGTAAGTGAAAGGGTCATAAGTAAGTAAAAAGGTCACATTTGCAGGGAGGAGCGGACAGGACAGGTGACCCAAACCTGACCAACAAGATATTCCATTCCGTGTACATCATACTCAGTATAAAGTTGAAGGATCACAAGGGTTGAGCTCTCTTCTTCAATGGCCAGCATCTGAGAAAGACTGTCCGTTCTTCTGCCTTCAATCCCAATCCATGAGTTCCTGAATCCAGATCACGAATCCAGTTTCCATCTGCTGCTGAGTCCAGCCTGGACTCTGGAGTAGTTTGATATTGGTTTTGTATATATTTCATTATTTTCTTATTAATATTATTATATTATCTTTTGATTGATACTGTTTCATTAAAGCTTTTTTTTTTCCTCCAAACCCTAAGTCTCTCTAATCAAGGGAGTACATTCTAATCAAATCTGTTATCACAAATCCTTCAAGCCCCTCATTGAGCACCAAAAAGGACTATTGTGGTTTAACCCCATATGTCAACTAAGCGCCACACAGATGATTGCACACTCCCCCCCACAATAGGATGGGTGAGAAAATCAGAAGAGCAAAAGCAATAAAACTCAAGGCTTGAGATAAAGACAGTTTAATAGGTAAAGTAAAATTAGGAATTCATTTGCTGCTTCCAATCAGCAGGCAGATGTTCAGCCATCTCCAGGAAAGCAGGGCTCTATCATGCATAATCGTTACTTAGGAAGACAAATGCCATAACTCCAAACAGCGCCCCCTTCCTCCTTCCCACAGCTTTTTATTGCTGAGCATGATGTCATATGGTCTGGAATATCCCTTTGGTCAGTTGGAGTCAACTGCCCCAGCTGTGTCCCCTCTCAACTTCTTGTGCACCTCTAGCCTACACACTGGTGGGGTGGTGTGAGAAGCAGAAAAGCCCTTAACTGTGTAAGCACTGCTCAGCAATAACAAAAACATCCCTGTGTTATCAATTTTTCATCACAAGTCCAAAACATAGCCTCATAGCAGCTACTATGAAGAAATTTAACTTTATTTCAGCCAAAACCAGTACATCTGTGTATCTTTTCTCACCTGTTGTCCTGGTTTGAGTGAGAACTAATTCTGTTCAGTACTTTTAATTTTCATCTCAATTCTTCTAATTAACTGCACTTTCTGAAGTTAGCAGCCTGTTCTCACAGTGTCTGCTTCTAGCAGTGATAACACCTCATGTTTAGAGTTACTACCAAGGATGGGTATGCAGACCAAGACCAAGGCCACTGCTGAATCTTGTGTACCACATTGGAGGGTGCAGAAAAGTGAAAGGCTGCACCTGCAGGGAGGAGCGGACAGGACAAGTGACCCTAAACTGACCAACAAGGTATTCCATCCCATATTTGTCATATTCAGCATAGAGATGAGGGATCCAAAGGGTCTGTGACTCTTCTCCCCTCTTGGACTGCTTTGCCAGCTTTGCTTCGCCTGGCTCAGGTCCTCTTTCGGTTCCTTCCTCGGAGCACCCAAGGAGGACTCTGTCCATTCTGCCTTCAATCCCGGTGTGTGTGTTCCTGAATCTGGTACCAGAATCCAGCTCCTAACACAGCTCCCATCTGCTGCGGGGCCCAGTCTGGGACTCCCCTAGTGACTGCTCCACAGCATCAGTGGTGATGGTGATGTAATTACCATCAGGGGGGTTGAGTTTGATGCTGGTTTTGTATATATTTGTATATATTCCATTTTTATTATTATTAATTTAATTTTCATTAAAGCTGTTCTAGTTTCCTTTTCTAATCACTAAGTCTCTCTCTCCCTTATTCCCTTTCTCTTCTCCTTTGTGGAGGAAGGGAAGTTAACAGAGAGCATCTGTTATAGGTCCAAGGGGCTGTCCTGACCCTAAACTGTGACACCTGTATATCTTGGTACATATTCCAATGAGGATGCTGTTTGTGGGGCTTGTTAGTCTTATACAATTTTAAGCAGAATACATTTTTTGAACAAACTGTCTTAACTTCATTTCAGCAGCTGAGGGCACTCAGCTAAGTGGAAAATACGGTACTGCCGAGAGCTAACGTGAAGCAGGAGCACTAGTGTTTTGATAGTAAAAAGGAATCAATGAGGCCATCTGGCTCTGCCTGCCAAACTAGCATGAGCTACCACCTGAGTCCACTCTGGACTGGGGAGCTATCAATGTGTGTGACTATAGGAGCATAGTGAATCGCCTCAGATTGGCATACTGCTGATGGAAAAACATATTTCATAGATTCATAGATTGTTAGGGGTTGGAAGGGACCAAGAAAGATCATCTAGTCCAACCCCCCCTGCCAGAGCAGGATCACCTATAATAAGTCACACAGGAACGTGTCCAGGCGGATTTTGAACGCCTCCACAGAAGGAGACTCCACAACCCCCCTGGGCAGCCTGTTCCAGTGTTCTGTCACCCTTACCGTAAAAAAGTTTTTTCTTATGTTTATCCTAAACCTCTTATTTTCCAACTTACTCCCATTGCCTCTTGTCCTAACATTAGATGACACCGAGAATAGTCTGGCTCCATCCTCCCTACACTCGCCCTTTATATATTTATAGACATTAATGAGATCCCCCCTCAGCCTCCTCTTCTCCAGGCTACAAAGACCCAGCTCTCTCAGCCTCATCTCATAAGGGAGATGCTACACTCCCTTAATAATCTTGGTGGCCCTGCGCTGGACTCTCTCCAGTAGCTCAATGTCTTTCCTGAACTGGGGTGCCCAGAACTGGACACAGTATTCCAGGTGGGGCCTCACCAGGGCAAAGTAGAGGGGGAGGAGAATGTCCCTTGACCTGCTGACCACACTCTTCTTAATGTACCCCAGGATGCCATTGGCCGTCTTGGCCGCGAGGGCACATTGTTGGCTCATGGTCATCCTCTTGTCCACCAGGACCCCTAGGTCTTTTTCCCCAGAGCTGCTTTCCAACAGATCAGCCCCCAGCCTATACTGATACATGGGGTTGTTCTTCCCCAGATGCAGCACTTTACACTTGCTTTTATTAAATTGCATTAAATTTCTCCCTGCCCAGCTCTCCAGCCTATCCAGGTCACGCTGGATGGCAGCACAACCTTCTGGAGTGTCAGACACTCCTCCCAGTTTTGTATCATCAGCAAACTTGCTGAGGGTACACTCCATCCCTTCGTCCAGATCATTGATGAATATATTGAACAGTATTGGACCCAGCACTGACCCTTGGGGGACACCACTAGTCACAGGCCTCCAGCTAGACTCTTCTCCACTGACCACGACTCTCTGAGTTCTGTCCTTCAGCCAGTTCCCAATCCACCTCACTTCACAATCTCCCAATCCACCCTTCTTAAGTTTGGCTGTGAGGATACCGTGGGAGACAGTATCAAAAGCCTTGCTGAAGTCAAGAAATACCACACCAACTGCTTTCCCCTCATCTGCCCAACTACTTATGCAATCATAAAAGGCTATCACATTAGTCAAACATGATTTCCCCTTACTGAATCCATGTTGACTACTCATGATAAGCCTCCTTTCCTCCATGTTCTTTGAGATGGTGGCAAGAACAAGCTGTTCCATCACCTTTCCAGGGATGGAGGTGAGACTGACCGGCCTATAGTTACCTGGGTCCGCCTTTTTGCCCTTTTTGAATATTGGAATGACATTGGCCTTCCTCCAGTCCTCAGGCACCTCTCCTGATCTCCAGGACCCCTCAAAGATTATGGAGAGCGGCCTAGCAATGACCTCAGCAATCTCCCTCATCACTCGCGGGTGTATCCCATCGGGGCCCATGGACTTGTGGATATCCAGTTTGTTCAACTGATCTCTAACCCAAGCCTCTTTGACAGAGGTATAAACTTCCTCCCTCCAGATTTCCTCTGTGGTCTTGAAGGCCTGGGACTCCTGGTAGCTGGCCTGAGTAGTAAAGACCGAGGCGAAGGTGGCATTCAGTAATTCAGCCTTCTCTCTATCCTTGGTCACCAGGGGACTCACTTCATTCAGCAGCGGGCCCACATTTCCTCTAGACTTCCTTTTACCTCCAACATACTTGAAAAAGCTTTTCTTGTCCTTGACCTCCCTCGCCAGGTTTAGTTCTAGAGAGGCCTTAGCTTTCATTGTTGCATCCCTGCATCCTCTGACAACCTCCCTGTATTCTTCCCAAGTGGCCTGCCCCTCCTTCCATGTTCTGTATAAATCCTTCTTATGCTTAAGTTTATGTAGTAGCTCCCTGCTCAGCCATGCAGGCCTCCTAACTCTCTTACTTTATTTCCTACTCTTTGGGATATTTTGGAATGGCTAGGGAAGAGTGCAGGAAATCAATATGATTGATAGGCAAACTTTGTTTATTGTCACACTTGCAGCTACTTATATACTATTATGCTAATCACTAATACATGCTGATTGGAGTGCACACAAGTTATACATATTCATGATAGTTCCCATAGGTCCATTCAAGAAGTCACACTCTCCCTACGACCACCCCTTGATGGTCCCAGCTGCTACATAGCTCCTCTTTCCGTTGAGCAAAACATCCTGATATCATCTTATGCTGATATAACGTCCCTCTTTCTGTTAACCAAAGCACCCTATTATTATCCTAACATTCCTGCTCAAGGACATCCTGTCCCTGCAGCTGGGCTAGGCCTCATGCCTAGCTTCTGCTAATATATCTTGCAGTGAGCTGTGGCCCTTGTTCTCAAGCCATTCCCCAACAATTCCCCCTTTTTCCTTTCGGACAAGCCAGGCGGCATGGGTAAATTTCTCCATGCTCTGGGAGATCATACCGCTGATGCACTGCAAGAGACACGGGACAAACAGAAGCAAGACGACGATGACCAACATCACAACCAGTCCCTGCTTAACTAGATCAAGTAACCAACCTGTCAATCCCCAACCTTTCAGCCACCCGTCCAAGCCATAAGTGATCCTTAGTTTCTTGACTCCATCCTTTAAAAATTGAATACTCCTGTGAATAGACTCAGAATGATCAGAAAGGTTCATACAACACATCCCTTCAAATTCCATACAACCGTGACCCTGGGCTAACAACAAAAAATCAATGGCAGCTCTATTCTGTAAAGTAGCGTGTCGAATGCTATCTACGTCAGCTAATAGTCCTGCAAGAGCTATAGAAGTGGCGTTGGTCTGTTTACTGAGCCAACATCCTAATTTGTTTAGCATGGTTAATGCTTGTGCTGCAGCTACACCAGGTGCAAGAAATGAAGCAGCAATGACTTTTCCAGCTGACCAAAATTCAACATCATCTTTACAGTCTTGACTAAAAGCATGTGCAGCCCGCTTGTTACGGTGCCGTGAAATGTTCAATATCATACTAGTGTTAGGTGTCAATAGTGTTAGTCTCCCTAAAGAACATGGTCCCCCTGCTATTCGAGGTATCCCGGGCCATGCGCGATCCCCACAGATCAAAAATATCCCCGGGGGTAGTATCTGTGGGGCATAGCTGGATTTTGACCAATTGGTTGCACCATACAGATTGATTCCGGTAAAGAGATAGAACTGTTAACCTACTGGGGCCTGGCACCTTTCATAATGGCCTGGTTCCCAGTAAAATTAAACATGATACGGGCATCCATTTTTACCGAGCCCAACAGTTCTAGTTCCTGAGGCTCCTGGGTACCAGCAGGATAGCATGCTGAGGTCGCATCCCACATGTCAACACCTTGTCGGGAATTATTAGGACATAACATGGGAAATGACTTTAGTGCCTTCGGGCAGGGCCAAGTGTCCACAGGAACCCCTACTAAACATGTGGAAAAGGGATTCTCAGGATTGGCCACCGCCAGACATAAAGTATCCTGACCAGTTACATTTGCAAGTGTTACCCAGACATTTTGTTTTGGCTGAGGTACCAGCCATCCCGAAGTTGCAACGATACATATAACAAAAATAGGCGTATTCCAGGGGCTGGGGGATAAACGAACATGGCCTTGTGCCAGCTGCTCTTGCATGAGGGCATGTGCCTGGACAAGACTTTCCTGTTTCAGCGGCCACTGCTCAACCCACACAGGCTCTTTCGTGAGCCATGTTAGTGGAATTGGGAAAGTCCATGCAATGGCCGCTACCGAAAAGCTGTGTCTGTCGTCAGCATAGCTCTGAGATGGCTCAGTACATCTCAGCCGACAAGGGCGAACACCCCCGACGGTAGTGGCATCACGGTTATTGGTACTGTTACCACCTGTCCATCAATCTGCACCATTACGGGAGTGCTCCGCCGGACCGCTGAGGCTCCACCAACCCCCTCTACTGTCCCAGCCACACTCTGTAGTGGCCAATTCTTCAGCCAGATACTACTGGAAACAATGGTAAGATTAGCAGGGCCCTTATGCTCAAACTTTCCTGTCCCAATGTTAATGTGATATTCATTACAGGTAACAAGTATTCATAGGCACAGTCAATAGGGCCATTCCTCCTGTGGACCCAAATCCCTTGTTGCCTCGAGGCGAAACCTGGCCACCGGTGGTGTCCTGGATGAGTTGAGGCAATGGGACGAGCTGGGCAATACGGCTTCCTGCCGGAATCATCATAGGAGGAAAATGGGTTTGCAACATAATTTTTATCTCTCCCGTATAGTCCACATCAATAAGGCCAGGAATTATTACTAGTCCTTTAATGGCCACAGATGAGCGGCCTAGGAGTAATGCACCATAGCGTTGCCCCCTGCAGGTAAGTGGTCCTCGAACTCCAGTAGGAACGCAGGCAACCCGGTTGTCGATCAGCATTGTATCTACTGGGGATGCCAGGTCCAGGCTGAGGCTTCCTGCGGTGCTGGGGCAAAGTTCGCTGGCTGGTAAGAGTTCCCTGCTGACCTTGGGCCCGATGCCACCGCTGGAGCTGCTGTTGGTGTCATCGCACAGCGGCTCCTCGCGCTCGGTTTCCTGTTTCCCTGCTTCCAGTGGCAGGCTGCTGCAGCATGGCTATCCATTTGGCAGTTGGGGCACCATATGTGTGGCACCTGACAGTTGCGCCGTATATGACCTTGCTGGCTGCATCAGAAACAGTGCAAGCGAAGGCCTCCTTTAGATCTCCCTGACTGCAGCAGAGCAAGGGCTGCTAAAACTTGACACTGACTCTCTTGAATCCTAAGCCCCAGCACTAAGCCCCTAAGCCTCCTTCACTGCCTCCACTAACATAGCCTGATGGCCCACAGGCACCCTGATCATTCTCTCCAGCATAGCCTCCACACTGGCATCAGCAGGCATTGTTACCAATGTAGATCAAGTAGCGGTGTTCGAATTCTCTAACACGCACTGCCGCAACAGGGCCCCTTTCATATACTCTGGAACATCCGCACAGTTAATTGCCTCTGTTACTCGATCTACAAAGGTAGCAAAGTGCTCTTCCCTTCCTTGTTTGATGCTAATATAGGACGGGGTAGGCAGTGTAGTCCTAACCTTTCCTAGGGCCATCCGGGCTAACTGCATAGCCTCCTTCAATACATCTGGGCCAAGCGGGGCCTGGTTCTCTAATTTAGTATATGGCCCGACCCCCATTAAGCGCTCTACTGTGACACTGTTCAAGGGATCTGCAGGCGCTCTCTGCATCTGATTTGCGGCTTCATCACATAGATTATGCCAGTGCGCTTGCCATAGCATTAACTCTGATTGTGACAAAATCATGCGCATTACTGTCTTAATATCCTCTTGTAATAAGATGCCCGTTCCCCAAATATAGCTGATCATCTGCTTTGCGGGTTCCCCATGTATCCTCGTCTCCGCGATGGTACTTCATAACTGAGACAATTTCCAATCAAGTGGGCTATAATTGGCAACGGGGTTTCCCTGCCATCCTGCGTATATAAAACAGGAAACGCCTGCAAAGAATCTAGATCATGGAGCAGGTCCTGATCTCAGGCATCTATCGCTTCCTTCACAATGGAGCGCCAGTCCACTCCCATTACAATAGGGCATTGCCCTTTCAACCGGGAATTTCCTTTGCCATCCCCTTGCTGACACCAGGCAGACTCATTTTCCAACTGTGCCTCCTCCTCTGGTTCCACGAATGGTGGGGCTGAAGGAGTGCAAGGCAGCGGTGGCGGGGGAAAGTCGTCATTAGCGGGCGGATTAAGTGTAATCGCACTAGATACAGGCGGCTCAGGCACATAATCACTCCCCAGCTCTAAACAACCCAGCACTGCCTTGGGTAGCCCTTCCCCCCCGGCAGCTCCTGCCTGGAGGTAAGAGCTAGCCATAGCAGCAACCTTCTGCTCAGCATGATACTGCTTGAGACAGTTGATCACTGCTCTCCAGGGCCGGCCCAATTTCTTAGCTGTTCTATCCTCATCTATCACCTTTGCCCACAAGAGGTCACAAAACCCACGCCACTCATCTACATCAAATACTGTATTAGGGTCCCGGAAATACCCTTGTACTACACCATACGTCAATAACCCCGCTAGTTCTTTCTTTAAATTAATCTCCTGCACTCCCCGCTTCTCCAAGAAGCATTGCAGTAGTTCATAGGCTGCCTGTCTTTCCATTACGTTTCACAAAATCTAAGGGTCTGGCCAGTTGCAGCTCGTTACAGTCAGGCAGCCAAGTCGAGTGGCGGGACCTCGTCTCGTTAGCAGATTGCCCCAGGCACGGGAGAGTCATAACGCCAGCATTATTACTCCTTCGCCCTCAGGTCGCTGCTCACCGGTGCTACCTCGCTCGTTGCTCCCATGGTCGCTGTATCGTCGGGGTCACCATTTTCACATGGTGAGGGAAGAGTGCAGGAAATCAATATGATTGATAGGCAAACTTCATTTATTGTCACACATGCAGCTACTTATATACTATTATGCTAATCACTAATACATGCTGATTGGAGTACACAAGTTACACATATTCATGATAGTTCCCATAGGTCCATTCAAGAAGTCACACTCTCCCTATGACCACCCCTTGGTGGTCCCAGCTGCTACATAGCTCCTCTTTCTGTTAAGCAAAGCATCCCAATATCGTCTTATGCTGATATAACGTCCCTCTTTCTGTTAACCAAACTATCCTATTATCCTAACATTCCTGCTCAAGGACATCCTGTCCCTGCAGCTGGGCTAGTCATCATGCCTAGCTTCTGCTAATATATCTTGCAGTGAGCCGTGGCCCTTGTTCTCAAGCCATTCCCCAACAGGGATACACTGATCTTGAGCCTGGAGGAAATGGTGCTTGAATATTAGCCAGCTTGCTTGGGCCCCCTTACCTTCTAAGGCCCTGTCCCATGGGACTTTTCCAAGCAGTTCCCTGAGGAGGCCAAGGTTGGCCTTTCTGAAGTGCAGGGTAACGATCCTGCTTGTGGCCCTGTGCCTAGTGCCCCTAATTCTGAACTCCACCATTTTGTGGTCACTACAGCCAAGGGTACCTCCCACCTTCACATCCTCAACCAGTCCCTCTTTGTTTGTCAGTACAAGGTCCAGCAGCACTCCCCTCCTCGTCGGCTCCTCCACCACCTGCATTAGGAAGTTATCATCAATGCTCTGGAGGAACCTACTGGACTGCACATGCCTGGCTGTGTAGCTTTCCCAGCAAATATCAGGGTAATTGATGTCCCCCATGACAACCAGAGCCTGTGATTTTGAGGCTACTTCCAGCTGCCTGTAGAAGGCCTCATCAGTTTCCTCATCCTGATCAGGTGGCCTGTAGTAAACACCTACTACAATGTCTCCCATACTAGTCTCCCCCTTAATCCTAATCCACAAGCTTTCAACCTGCTCCTCATTGGCCCCCAGGGAGAGCTCGATACATTCCAATTGCTCTCTCACATAGAGAGCAACTCCACCACCTCGCCTTGCCAGCCTGTCTTTCCTGAAAAGGATATAGCCATCCATGACGGTGTTCCAGTCATGCGAGCTGTCCCACCATGTCTCAGTGATTGCAATGAGATCAGGGTCCTGAGATCGCACGCAGATCTCTAATTCATCCTGTTTATTCCCCATACTGCATGCATTCGTGTACAGGCATTTTAACGAGTTGGCTGGCTGAATCACCCTCTTCTGCGACTCCCCTTTGACTCCTATGGGGTGTCCCAGTTCATTGTTGCTAGCTTTCCTCAAGATACCAAATATAGAGTCCTTATTTGGATTCCATTCCTTAACCCCTGATGTTCTGCCCCACTGTTCATCACAAGCAGTCGAAAAAGTGAGATTACTGGCCCCCTCCCCCTTCAGATCTAGTTTAAAGCCCTATCAATGAGCCCTGCCAACTCCTGACCCAGAATCCTTTTCCCCTTCTGGGACAAGTGCATCCCATTAGGTGCTCGCAGCTCCAATACCTTGTATACTAGGTCATGATCATAAAAACCAAAATCCTGTTGGTGACACCAGTCCCGGAGCCATGAATTGACCTGTTGGCTCTTCCTATATATTCCCTCTTCCGTAGACAATGTCAGAGGGATGGAGGAGAACACAACTTGAGTTCTGATCCCTTCACCAGCTGTCCCAAGGCCCTGAAATCTCTTTTAATTGATTGTGAGCCTCTTATTGCTATGTTGTCACTTCCCACCTGAAAGACCAGAAGTGGGTAATAGTCTGAGGGATTCACAAGGGAGGGAAGTTTACTTGCAACATCCTTCACACGGGCAGAGACAGTGCTTTTGCAACAAGCTTTCTATTCATGGCAAAATGTCTTCACCCTAAGCTTTCTGTATATCAAAAGAATGCTTCTTTTACTGTCCATGCATTTCCATATTAATCACAAGATCCATCCTAGACAAGAGGAAGATCTGACAGGAGGAAAAAAGCATGTATTAGTTTCTATCAAGCATGAAAATTCTTAAACATAGAAAACAAAATAGTTTTGTCAGATCCATGATACATATCAGTATTCTGAACAATCATTAGATCACAGAATGGTAGGGTGCCATATTTTAACCTCTGCCAGCAACTAAACACCATGCAGCCCCTCAACAATGGCTTCCCTCACACCTGTGGCATGGGAAGGAGAATTGGGAGGAAGAAAAAGAAAGTGGGACCCCATGGGTTAAGATAAGGACAGTTTAACAGAACTTACACAGAGATGAAAACAACAGTAATTACAATAATACTAATGAAATAACATATAAAGCAAGTGAGATCCTACCGCCTGAACACCACTGTCCTTGTTTCCCTGCTGCTAGCAGGCTGATCACCACAGTCCTCTCCTTATATAGTGGGCATGATATCAGTATGGTATCAATTATTCCATTGGCTGGTTCAGTTGTTTATCCTGGCTGTGTCCCCTCCCAACTGTTTGGGACAACAGCTGCTTCTGAAAATTACTGCTAACCAAGCCCAGGACATTATCCACCCCTTATTCTATACGATCTACATCACGCTCAGCAGTTTTAGTTAACAATTAACATTCATACGATTTAATTCCCTGTCTGTTCTATCCTAAAATCAAATACCCTTGTGGTACACTATTGGACTTTTCCGTTCTCTCTCATCACCCACCAGGTGCACTCAGGTCCTTCAGCAAAAGCAATCTCATGGATGTGTTTGCTTTTGCCTGAAGCAGGACTTGCCCAGACCATCTTCCCTAATATATTCTTTATGTGCACTACAGTCACTTTATATCCTTCTACAGCACATGGAAATTTTGATTGTCCAGGGCCAGATTGATTGGTAGATGCTCTTGTGTTAACTAACCAGGTGACTTTTGCTAGATGTGTGTTCCAATGTTTGAAGGTTCCACCCCCCATGGCTTTCAGAGTAGTTTTTAACAGTCCATTGTGCCATTCAATTTTCCTGGAGGCTGGTGCGTGATAGGGGATGTGATACACACACTCGATGCCATGATCCTTGACTCAGGTGTCTATGAGGCTGTTTTGAAAATGAGTCTCATTGTCTGACTCAGTCCTTTCTGGAGTACCATGTCGCCACAAGATCTGCTTTTCAAGGCCTAGGATGGTTTTCCCATCAGTGGCATGGGGCACTGAATACATTTCCAGCCATCCAGTGGTTGCTTCCATCTTCGTGAGCACATGGCACTTACCCTGGAAGGTTTGTGGGAGTGCGATATCGTCAATCTGCCAGGCCTCTCTGTATTTATATTTTAGCCATTGTCCTCTGTACCACTGTGGCTTTAAGAACTTGGCTTGCTTGATCCCAGCACGTGTTTCGCATTTGTGGATGACCTCTGCAATAGTGTCCATAGTCCAGTTCACCAGTCAGTCTTGAGCCCATCTATGTCACATCTCGTTCTTGATGACCTGAGGTGTCATGGGCCCACTGGGCTATAAATAATTACATTGGACTGGACTTACATTGCCAGTCCAAATCCACCTGAGAGCCACTCCAGTCTTGGCAGCCTGATCCACCCACTGTTTGTTCTGATGTTCTTCAGTGGCCCAACTCTTGGGTACGCAGGCATCTACATGACATACTTTCACAGTCAGGTTCTCTACCTAAGCAGCAATATCTTGCCATAATCCAGCAGCCCAGATGGATTCACTTCTATGCTGCCAGTTGTTCTGTTTGCATTGCTGCAACCACTCCCATGGGGCATTTGCCACCATCCAGGAGTCAGTCTAGAGATAGAGTACTGGCCACTTTTCTCGCTCAGCAATATCTAGAGCTGAAACACAGGCCCTTAGGGAGGAAGAGAGACTTCCTTCATACAATAAGAGTATGCCAGCCAATTCATCCACTGTTTGTCCCTGGCCATCTTTCCAGGACAGTATTGCCAATGAGTTGGCATATAATGATGGTGTGCCCTGTAGGAACATTCACCACATGGGTGGTGTGCACTGGACTTCATCTTGATCTGCAAGTTACTGCTAATCATCTTTATCTTTATAAATCATCTCTATCTTTATAAATCATCTCCAGCACCACTAGTTCCCTCAGGTACTGAATACTTTTCTCCATGGTGGTCCACTTGCCTGGGTGATGCTAACATCTTCCTTGAAGGGGTACCTTTCCTTCAGACCTATCAGGAGTTGCCTCCAAAGGCTGAGAGCTTGTTTCCATTTTCCAATCTCCGAGTCAATGCCCCCTTCCCTAGGCACGGATCCCAGATGCTTGGCCTCCTTCCCCTTTAATTCCAAACTACCATCCCCGTTATCCCTGCATTGGAGCAGCCAGGTGATAATGTGCTCACCTGGATGACAGCTGAAGTCCTTCCACATATCTCGCAGCTCGTTTAGGGACAGGGATCAGGTGATCACCTCTGTCTATTCTTCCTGTTCTCGTGATGACCATGGTTCATCATCTGGGCTGTTTAGCCTTGAGAAAAGAAGGCTGAGGGGAGACCTTATTGCCCTCTACAACTACCTGAAGGGAAGTTGTAGCGAGGTGGGAGTTGGTCTGTTCTCCCTGATGACAAGTGACAGAACAAGAGGAAATGGCCTGAAGTTGAACCAGGGGAGGTTCAGGATGGATATTAGGAAGCATTTCTTTACAGAAAGGGTTGTCAGGCATTGGAATGGCCTGCCCGGGGAGGTGGTGGAGTCACCATCCCTGGAAGTGTTTAAGAGATGGTTAGATGTTGTGCTTAGGGACATGGTTTAGTGGTTTTTGATATGGCTAGGAATAAGGTTGGACTTGATGATCTTGAAGGTCTCTTCCAGTTGAAACTATTCTATGATTCTATGATCGTCATCCCTTGCAAAGGGAATTGATTTTTTATATATTTCTTTTAATTCATTTTGCATCTGAGGTGTCTGTTTTCCCTCAGTATGTTAGCATAAAGCTGTGGGATTATTCCTGGAGAAAAACAGGCATGCCTGCTATCAGCAAGACTTTGTGGGAATAAATTGGGCAGCAGATGATGACCTTGAGGTATGCTTGAGAACAGCAAAGGAGGAAGCAAAGCAGTGAAACAAGAAGATAAAGAAGAAAGTAGAAGATAACCAGGATGGGGGGTGGTGATGGAGGCGGTGTAGGATAGCCAATTATATATTAGCTTAGGACACGTGAACAGCTCGTGTATAAACATGTAGAACCAATAGTGAGTGTGCATGTGATCAGGAAATTTTAGTCTATAAATTAAGCTGCAATTAGATAATATAGTGGGTTTGCTTTATAACTCTCATAAAGTTGTGTGAGTCCAATATCCTCCTGCAAATGATGACCCCGATCCATTAGAGAGTGCAGAAGACGCCGTGGGAGGAACCCGGCTGGAGGCTGCACGGCTGTACCGGAGGAGGGGGTCAGAGGACAGCCTGGGAGAAAGAGGAATCGTTGCAACGGGATAAAGCACCCTGAGAGGTGAGCAGCTGGGGTGGTATGGGGCAGAATATTTCTCATGAATAGAGAGAGATTGTCAGACTCCTACTGCATATTCTCTCTAAGAGAGGACTGAAGTATGACAAATATTCGTTACGGCGGCTCTTAAGGTGGTGCTGCAATCAAGGGTATGCCCCTGATCCAGCTTTGAAATTTAAGCCAGGGACCTGGGAGGGTATTGGAAAAAAACAAAAAAGGACACTGTAGAGAAAGGAGATGAAGTAGCGTTGGACTTGGTGATATCATGGAAATTAGTACTAACCACACTGCAGGCTATGAAAGCAGAAAGAAAGGTGGCGTCCAGGGCAGAAGCAACAGTAAAGCCATCTGTAAATCTGTTCTCTCCCCCACCTAATCCATTTTTGTCTCCATCGGACACCCTTTCACCTGCACCAACTACACCAACAGCGCCTATAGAGCAAGTCAAGGATAAGGGGGGTGCAAATGAGGTGGGAAATTATCTCACGGAGAGTGTTCACCGTAACCCACATTGCCTAGGTGTGGGTATGGAAGCACCTCCAAAGCCGACCCCTCCGATAAAACCTCCTCGGCATAATAAGGTCCCTCTGACAGCAGTACCAAGAGGCATTCCTAAGATCTCGCCCTCCCCACCTGACCCTGCAATAAACTATCCACCGCTGCCGGAGGACAGTGATGATGAGTGGGATGAGTCCCCAATAACAATATACGGTGAAAGGCAAAAGTGAGTGGGGGGGAAATGCATGGGCTGTGATCCTAGTGAGCGGTGGAGGAATGTGTATGAGGGAGGTCTGAGGGATGGAATAACTGATGTGCTGTTTTCATTCCTGGTTACGGTAGTGCAAGGAGGGCTAAACCATTGGGTGCCTTTTCATTGGGACTTAATCAAGGAGGTTCATAAATCAGTTGTGAATTACAGGTTGCAAGCACCCTTTACGCAAGCTCTGTTAGACAATATTTTTGGGGGTCAGATTTTGACACCCTGGGATTGTCAGCAGATGACTGATATGCTCTTAACACCGACTCAGCGGCTGTTGTGGCAAGATAGATGATATAAGTTGTGCATGCAAGAGTCATTAAAAAATATTGAAAGAAAGGGGGGAGACCTGCTGCGTCTGATAATGTTTGATCAAATGACTGGTCAAGGTCTGTTTGTGAATGTACAATTATAGGCTCGCCTACCTACAGAGGCTTTACAGCTAATAGGGCGCTTGGCGCTGTCGCATTGCGTGTTCACACAAATGAAGGTGAGCAGCCAGGCAGCTTGGCAAGCCTCTGCGCCAGAACCGCAGGGAGCACTGGAGTGGGCGTGGAAACAGCAGTAGAAGTAACGCTGTGGGACACAGTGGTCCAGTGTGTGCCCACTAATATTAAAGGACCCTTAGAATATGGCTTGAATGCGCTTTTATTAGGTCGATCGTCAGTAACCAAGAAAGTATTGTTTGCGTTACCTGGAGTTACTGATGCAGAATTTACTGGACAAATACAGATTATGGTGCGGGCTCCTCCCCACCAGTTAACATACCTGCAACCAGTTGCATTGCTCAGCCAGTGCCTTTCACTGCGCAGATATCTCGGGCCTTAACAAATGAAAGGGCGGAGGGTGTATTCGGTTCAACTGCAGAGCCAGAGATTTTTTTCACCTTAGACATAAGTCAGCAAAAGCCAACAATGAAAATAAAGTTTATTCATCCTCACAGTCACAGCCAGAACCCATATCAGCAACCTCATCGTCTGGACTTCCAGAACAGCGACCGAATTGACTCAGTGTGGTGGGTTGACCCCGGCACGGCACCAGGTGCCCACCAAGCCCTTCTATC
>JANVCC010009121.1:144485-165505 GCA_025345505.1 Todiramphus chloris collaris
ATCCAGTTTAGGACTGGTAACCTTGGTGCTAGGAGGAGCTGTGCTTCCGCACCAATCACTTCTGAAGCAGCTCGAACTCCTTCATATGCTGCCAATATTTCTTTTTCAGTTGGAGTGTAGTTGGCCTCAGAGCCTTTGTATCCTCGACTCCAAAATCCTAGGAGTCGACCTCGAGTTTCCCCTGGTGCTTTCTGCCAGAGGCTCCAGGTAGGACTGTTATTCCCAGCTGCAGTATAGAGAACATTTTTAATGTCCTGTTCTGTTCGGACTGGACCAAGAGCTACTGCATGTACAATCTCTCGTTCGATCTGTTCAAAGGCCTGTTTTTGTTCAGGACCCCAACTAAAATTGTTTTTCTTTCGAGTCACTTCATAGAGAGGTTTTACAATCTGACTATAACTAGGAATATGTGTTCTCCATAAACCCACAGCACCTAAGAAGGCTTGTGTTTCCTTTTTGTTAGTTGGTGGGGACATTGCTGTTATTCTGTTAACCACATCCATCAGGATCTGGTGACACCCATCTTACCATTTGATTCCCAAAAACTGGATCTCTCGTGCAGGTCCCTTGACCTTGCTTCGTTTTATGGAAAAACCAGTGTCTAAAAGGATTTCAGTTATTTTCTCAAAAACTTCTTCTGCTGTGTTACCCCACACAATGATGTCATCAATGTATTGCAGGTGTTCTGGAGCTCCACCTTTCTCCAGTGCAGTGTGGATCAGTCCATGGCAAATGGTAGAGCTGTGTTTCCACCCCTGGGGCAGTCGATTCCAGGTGTATTGGACACCTCTCCAGGTGAAAGCAAACTGAGGCCTACACTCTGGTGCTATAGGAATAGAGAAAAATGCATTAGCAGCCTCAATGGTAGCATACCACTTAGTGGCCTTGGACTCCAGTTCATACTGGAGTTCCAACATGTCTGGTATGGCAGCACTCATTGCTGGCGTAACCTCATTCAGGCCACGATAGTCCACTGTTAATCTCCATTCCCCATTAGATTTTCACACCGGCCATATAGGACTGTTAAAGGGTGAGCGAGTTTTGCTAACCACCCCTTGACTCTCTAGTTGATGGACCAGCTTCTGGATAGGAGCTACAGAGTCTCGGTTGGTGCAATATTGATACATCGTTCCAGTAGCAATTGGTACCTTTTCATCCTCAACTCTCATCTTACCCACAACAGCAGACTCCTCTGAAAGGTTAGGTAGGACAGTCATCTGTTTCTCATCCTCAGTCTCTACAGCTGCTATACCAAAGACCCATCAATACCCTTTTGGGTCCTTATAAAACCCTTTCTTGAGGAAGTCTATGCCAAGGATGCACGGAGCATCTGGACCAGTCACTATAGGGTGCTTTTCCCATTTATTCCCAGTTAGACTCACTTCAGCCTCTACTACAGTCAGTTCTTGAGATCCTCCTGTTACTCCACTAATGTTAACAGATTCAGTCCCTTTATGTTTACTAGGGCTCTATACTTTTGTGGTTCTAATGTGCCAGGCCATCGAATCCACACAGTCCAATAAACTCTGTTGTCCCTCTCCTCCACCTGGCTGGAGGCAGGGCCCCTCTAATTCCAAGGGTATTGTCCATAATTAGTAACTGGGTTTGTAAAGTTCACCGGGTTTAGATGGTTCATCTTGTTAACAGGGTACATGCAGATCATAGGAATTACACCATTGACAGGATTTGCATTACTTACAGGATTTACGCTATTTACAGGATTTACACTATTTACAGAATTGGTATTGATTACAGGAGTCACATTTTCATTCCCCCTACTCACGTTTTGACCTGAGGCCCATGTACTTGGACCAGAGGACTGCTCATAGTGGACTGGAGCATCCTCCCTTCTGGAAGAATTCTCTCTTCTTTTTGGTTTACCTTGTAAGTAGAGTACTCGTGCCTGTAGAGCAGTGGTAGGTTTTCCATCCCATCTGCTCATTTTCTCTCCAAAGGCACGAAGAGAGCACAGGGTATGTCGTGACATGTACTGTTCCTGTTTAGCTGGTCTCGAAGAAGAGTGCGTTCTCCTAGTGGCTTCAACACGGGTCCACTGAGGGGAAGAATAAGATCTTTTCTCCCTTCTCTCTATTTTTGCAAACAGGTTTTCAACTGATCCCTCCAGGGCTGATACATGGATATGTAGAGGACCAGAGACATTGTCTTCATACTGTCATGCTCTCTTGGGCACTTCTGTCACAGTCGGTACCTCGTCGTCGATTCCCCAGACCAATGTTGACAATGTGTGGGAATATGCTGATGGGGCACTCCGCACAAACTTCTGCAAGATGGGTCACTGGCATGGGATTGCATCAGGGTTCACTATTTGCCTATCACCATAAATCACCTGTCGTGCAGCTAATTGTCTCAAGTACTTAATACCTTTCTCCATGGTGGTCCATTTGCTTGGATGGCAATCGATGTCCTCCTTATAGGGGTACCTGGATTTTAGAGCTGACAAAAGTCTTCTCCAGAGACTGATAGTGTTGCTCTTTCTTGCAAGCTCTTGATCAATGCCTCCATCTCTGGCCAGGAATCCCAGCTGCCTGGCTTCTCTGACATTCAGTTTGATGGTGTGGGTACCAGTATCCCAGCATCGGAGTAGCCAAGTGATCAGTGGCTCACCTTCATGGCGGCTATAGTCCTTTCTCAGATTTCTCATCTCCTTCGTAGGTAAAGATTTGTTGGTACCCTCTGCATCTGATGACTTCACATCTGATGGGTTTGCTTTAGAAGGGCCTGCTCCACTGTCATCTGACCACACTGGGCGATCTGTTTTTGTTAGGTGTTCCTTTCCAGTTGCAGTGGCATCAGGCTTTGCATCTGGTTCTGACTCATACTCAGCTTGAGAAGGACCGTCTCCCTGATCTGTTGCTGGACTTGGCTGTTTTGTTTGTTTTCTTTTCTTCACAGGAGCAACTTGTACAGGTACAGTTTGAGTGGGAGTGGTCACAGTAGCTGTCGGTGTAGCTGCTGGCTTTGCTGCTGGAGTTGGAACAGCTCCAGTGCTTGTTGTGGGAGTTGGAGCAGCAGCAGCACTTGTTTTGAGAACAGGAGGAGCAGCAGCAGTAGGGCTCGTTGGGGGGGCCTGCGGAGACTGAGTAGCCGTGGTGCTTGGGTTTGGAGCTGGTGCAGCAGCAGGGCTCGTTGGGGGGGCCGGTGGAGACTGAACAGTCGTGGCATGTTTCCTGTGTACAGAGTGTATCACAGACCATTGCAAGGAAGCAGCATGCAATCTACGTTTTTTGGTGGCTACCCGACCTGTATTACTGCTCTGATGACTAATGTGACGCCACACAGTGAAGATTTTAGAAATTAATAGCAATAATATGATATTTTGGTAATAACCATATCCGCAGTCCTCACAATTTGGAGTTTTAAACTCCAGTGTAGTCAGATTAGTGTAGTGGGGAGCAGTATAAATTCCTGAGATAAAACCAAAAGTATTCCTAATAAATAAAATCCACTATGTAATGCCTGTAGTACCGAGACTCACTCACTGCCCAATTCAGTGCAACATAAATCAGAGATAAACACCACAGGAAAGCAGAGGCTTTCGCCCAGCGCCCAAGCCCGAGAGCTTTCAGATAAACAGTGAGAACAAGCAAAGAGTAACATAATGCATACAGCACGTATGGGAACAGTACAGCATTTAACTCCAAAAGAAATGCTAAAAAGAGACGAATGGACACTGCTTTCAGAAATTACATCATTTAGGCAGTCTGTTTTAATTTCCAATTCTTAAAGACATTCAGGCCCCACATTGGGCACCAATAAATCAGAAAAACAGAATTATTTCTGTTTTCAATCAAACCAGGACAAACTAATACGTGCTTTTTTCCTCCTGTCAGATCTTCCTCTTGTCTAGGATGGATCTTGTGATTAATATGGAAATGCATGGACAGTAAAAGAAGCATTCTTTTGATGTACAGAAAGCTTAGGGTGAAGACATTTTGCCATGAATAGAAAGCTTGTTGCAAAAGCACTCAGCTTACAAAGAGCAAGGCAGCAGCAATGATAAATTCTGTGTCTGTGCACTAGATTGACTTGGACAGGGGGTTCCCGGAGGCAGGAAGCTGCCAGTAGCCGTCAGCTCTCACGTGCGATGCTGAGAGTCTGAACTGACTTGGGGGCATTGCCAGGGCAACTGCAGGAGATTTAAACGTGGTGAAAGGGGAAGCAACACTCAGCCCACAAAGAGTGAGGCAGCAGCTGCTGCTGGGGAGCTCAGCATTCAGGAGTGCAGCCAGCGGGGAGCGCGGGAGAGTGTGCGTAAAGGAACAGCAGATCTGCCAGCTCGACAGGTGAGTCCTATTGGTGGTCATCACCTTCTTGGAAGGAGCTCAACTATGGTGTCCACCTGTCAGAAGGTCATATGTTCAAGACTTGATAGAGTGGATGTGGGAACCCAGACAGAGCTCCCACAGAAACATGCAGCCATCCAGGTCACAGGCTGCAGGGAGTGTCACAGCCTGGCACTGGAAATGAGTGGCAGTTATGAGAACTGCTGTGTGTTGTGAACAGGTGGATGGCCTGCTCAACCAAGTGGCAGAGTTGCAAGAGGAAGTTGAAAGGTTGAGGAGTATCAGGGAGGCTGAACAGGAGATAGACTGGTGGAGCCAGGCTCTGCCCTCCCTGAAACAGAAATGGGAGCACCCGTCAGAAAGTACCCAGGAACAGGGGGACCCTGTATCCTGCCCCTGTCAGGCTAAAGGCAGAAGACTAAATTAAAAGAGTGAATGGAGGCAAGTTCATGGTTGGGCCAGCAGGTGAACTCTTCCTTGCCCACCTCGCCTCCCCAGGTGCCTCTGAAAAACAGATATAAGGCTCTGGTTGAGAAAGACCAGTCAAATGAGGATGTGGACAATGGGCAATCTACATCAGAGGTATGTCTGCAGTCAGAAAGGCCTACCGCCTGTATCACAACCACATCCACAAGGAAGAAAAGAAGGGTTACAGTTGTAGGTGACTCCCTTCTGAGGGGAACAGAGGGTCCAATATGTGGAGTCAACCCTCCTCATAGGGAAGTCTGCTGTGTCCCTGGAGCCCAAGTTAAGGACATCACTAGGAAACTTCCTAGCTTCATACAGTCCTCAGACTATTACCTGTTAGTGATCTACCATGTAGATGGTGAGGAAGCTGTGACTGGTAGTCCAAGAGCAATTAAAAGAGACTTTAGAGCCTTGGGATGAGTGGTGAGGGAATCTGGGACACAGGTGATCTTCCAGTCACAGGCAGCAACATTATAATGAGCAGACAGATCCAGTCTATTAATACATGGCCCCATGGGCTGGTATCATCACAGTTTTGGCTTTTTTGACAATGGGATGACCTATACAGCACCAGGCTTGCTGGCATCTGATGGGAGACACCTTTCTCAAAGGGGGAAGAGGGTCTTTGCTCAAGAGATTGCAGGGCTGATCAACAGGGCTTTAAACTAGATGTGAAGGGGAAGGGGGATAATATCAGGCTTGTCTGTGACAAGCTGTGGGATGACACACCAGGGTTAGAGGGATGGGGAGTTAGTAAGGGCCTTCAACCTGTTTCCCTGAGGCATGCTGGGGGCACAATAGCACAGTCAAAGTCTCACAGAGATGAGCCAGGGGCTCCTGAGGTAGTAGGAGCCAACAGGGAAACACCTTAATGGAATTAAGAGGTGATTCTCTAAGAAAGTGACACATCCAACTACCCAGCTGAAGTACCTCTACACATGTAGCATGGGAAACAAACAGGAGGAGTTGGAAGCTACCATGCTGCTGGAAGGCTTCGACATAGTGTCCATTACTGAAACTTGGTAGGACAAATCCTATGACTGGAGTGTGGCTATTGATGGCTACAAGCTGTTCACAAGGGACAGGAGAGTAAGGAGGGGCAGAGGTGTTGCCCTCTTTGTTAAGAAATGGATAGAGTGTGAAGAGATGCCCCTAAAGAACAGACATGAGCAAGTTGAAAGCTTATGGGTAGGAATTGGAGATCAAGGCAACGAGGGGAACCTTGTGGTTGGTGTCTACTACAGGCCACCTGATTAAGGGGAGCCTACTGATGAAGCATTCTTACTCCAGCTACAAAAAGCATTGTGCTCACAGGCTCTCATCCTGCTGGGGGATTTCAAATACCCTGACATCTGCTGGAAAAGAGCACAGCAAGCTGTATGCAGTCCAGAAGACTCACGGAGAGCCTTGATGATAACTTCTTAGGACAAAAAATAGACAGACCTACCTGAGGGGATGCAGTACTTGATCTGTTGGTCACCAGTGCAGGCAAATTCATGAGGGGCGTCAAGATTGGAGGCAGCCTGGGCTGCAGTGATCACGCACTGGTGGAATTCAGAGTCCTAAGAATTAGACAAGGAGCATAGTCAGGACCCTGAATTTTAGGAAAGCAAACTTCCAGCTCTTCAAGGAGTTAGTAAATAGGATCCCCTGGGAAATGGTCCTTGGGGACAAAGGAGCAGAACAGAGCTGGCAGATCTTTAAGGATGCTTTCTGTAGAGTGCAAGAGCTTTTGATCCCCAGGTGTAAGAAATCAGACAAGGAAGGGAAGAGACCAGCATGGCTGAGTTGATGTGGAGGCCTGGATCATTGGGTCCAGTACAGAAAATATTATTGCACCTGTTGGGCACAAGCCCTGGGAACATTAACCACAAGGCTTAAGCTATGATAAAGGGAAGCTGGTTTGTTAGACAAAGTAAATATTTGTACCTTGCAAGGGTTTTGTTGACCCATGTGTGTTGGGAAGTAACTTGGTGGAAAGCTACTGGGACTAGGGGCACTGGGGTATATAAGGCGTGTGTGAAGTAGCAATAAACATCTTTGTTTCTGCACCAAGACGAAGTCCATGAATCAACCACAAGTTGAGACCTGCTGACCAAACTAGGGGGCAAGAAGGAATTGCACAGGCAGTTCAAGCAGGGACAGGTATCTTGGGAAGAGCATAGAGATGCTGCCTGGTTGTGTAGGGATGAGGTCAGGAAGGCCAGAGTATGGTCAGAGCTGAACTTGGCAAGGGATGCAAAGAATAACAAGAAGGGCTTCTACAGGTATGTCAACCAGAAATGGAAGGTTAAAGAAAACTTACCTCTCCTGATGAGCAAGAATGGCAAGCCAGTAACAACAGATAAGGAGAAGGCTGAGGTTCTCAACTTTTTTGCCTGTCTTCACTGGCAACCTCTCTTCTCCCACCTCCCAAGTTGAAGGACCACAAGGTGGTGACCAGGGGGACAAAGTCCCTCCCACTGTAAGAGAAGATCGTGTTCATGACGACCTGAGGAACCTGAACGTACATAAGTCTATGGGACCTGATGACATGCATCCTATAATCCTGAGGGAATGGGCTGATATATTTGCCAAGCCACTCTCCATCATATTCAAAAAGTCCTGGCAGTCAGGTGAAGTCCCTGGTGACTGGAAGAAGGGACACATTACACAAATTTTTTTTTTAAAGGATAGAAAGGAGGATCCCAGGAACTATTGACCTGTCAGCCTCACCTCTGTGCCTGGGAAGATCATAGAGCATATCCTCCTAGAAGCTCTGATAAGGCACATGGAAGACAGCGAGGTGATCCAAGACAGCCAGCATGGGCTCACTAAGGGCAAGTCCTGCCTGACCAACCTAGTGGCTTTCTACAATGGAGTGACTACATCAGTGGACAAGGGAAGAGATATGGATGTCATTTATCTGGATTTCTGCAAGGCCTTTGACACAGCCGTCTACAACATCCTCCTTGGTAAGTTGGAGATATATGGATTTGATGGGTGAACTGTTTAGAGGATAAGGAATTGGTTGAATGGTTGCATCCAGACGGTAGTGGTCAATGGCTTGATGTCCAGATGGAGAGCAGTGACAAGTGGTATCCCTCAGGGATCTGTGCTGGGACCAGTGCTCTTTAATATCTTCATCAATGATATAGACAGCGGGATTGAGTGCACCCTCAGCAAGTTTGCAGATGACACCAATCTGAATGGTGCAGTTGATATGCCAGAGGGATGGGATTTCATCCAGAGGGACCTGGACAAGCTGGAGAGGTGGGCTCAGGTGAACCTCATGAGGTTCAACAAGACCAAGTGTAGGATCCTGCACCTGGGTTGGAAGAATCCTCATTATCAGTGCAGTCTGAGGGATGAGGTGATAGAAAGCAGCCCTGTGGAAAAGGACTTGGGGAAACTGGTGGATGAGAAGCTGGACATGAGCCAACAATGTGCACTTGCAGTCCAGAAAGCCAACTGTATCCTGGGCTGCATCATAAGAAGCATGGTTAGCAGATCGAGAGAAGTGATTCTGCCACTCTACTTCACACTGGTGAGACCTCACCTGGAGTACCGTGTCGAGCTCTAGAGCCCTCAACACAAGAATGACATGGACCTGATGGAGTGGGTCTAGCAGAGGGCCACAAAAATGATCCAAGGGCTGGAACGCCTCTCCTACAAGGGCAGGCTGAGAGAGTTGGGGTTGTTCAGCCTGGAGAAGAGAAGGCTCTGGGGAGACCTTATAGCATCCTTCCAGTACATGAAAGGGGCCTACAAGAAAGCTGTGGAGGGCCTGTTTACAAGGGCATGTAGCACTAGTGTCCTGGTTTGAGTGAGAACAGAACTAATTCTGTTCAGTGATTTTACTTTTCAGTTCAGTTCTAACTGCACTTTCTGAAGTTAGCAGCCTGTTTTCACAGGCAGTGTCTGCTTCTAGCAATGATAACACCTCATGTTTAGAGTTACTACCAAAGATTGGTGTACAGACCAAGGCCACTGCTGGATCTTGTGTACCACATTGGAGGGTGCAGAAAAGTGAAAGGCTGAACCTGCAGGGAGGAGCAGACAGGACAGGTGACCCTAAACTGACCAATAAATTATTCCATCCCATAGACGGCATATTCGGTATAGAGCTGAGGGATCTGAAGGGTCTCTGGCTCTTCTCCCCTCTTAGCCCACTCTGCCAGCTTTGCTTGTCTTGGCTCAGGTCCTCTTTCAGTTCCTTCCTTGGAGAATCCAAGGAGGACTCTGTTCTGCCTTCGATCCCACTTGGTGTGTTCCTGAATCCAGTACCAGAATCCAGCTCCTAACACAGCTCCCGTCTGCTACGGGGCCCATTCTGGGACTCCCCAAGTGCCTGCTCCACAGCATCGGTGGTGACAGCGATGTAATTACCATCAGGGGGGTTGGGTTCGATACTGGGTTTGTATATATTTGTATATATTCAATTTTATTATTATTATTATTTTCATGAAAGCTGTTCTAGTTTCCTTTTCTAATCGCCGAGTCTCTCTCCCTTATTCCTTTTCTCTTCCCCTTTGGGGAGGGAGTGGGGTTAATAGAGAGCATTTGTTATACATCTAAGGGGCTGCCCTGACCCTAAGCCGTGACAGATTTATTGTCGCCCAACGTGGGGCATAATCAGAGCTCTGATAGATTGCCAGAATAGTTCAAATTCCAGTTCAATCACTTGAGAGAGAATCACTTTTTTTCCTGAGTGTCTTTAAGAGTTGGAAACTAAAACAGACTGCTTACATGATATTGTTTCTGAGAGCAGTGTCAGTTTGTATCTTTTTAGCACTCCTTTCAGAGTTAAATGATGTACTGTTCCCTCACTTGCTGTATGCATTATGTTACTGTTTGCTTGTTCTCACTGTTTATCTGAAAGTTCTCGGTTTGGGGCGCTGGGCAAAAGCCGCTGCTTTCCCGTGGTGTTTATCTCTGATTTATGTTGGGCTGAATTGGGCAGTGAGTACGTCTCTGTACGATGGGCATTACATAGTGGATTTCATTACGAGGAATAGTTTTGGTTTTATCTTGGGAAGTTATGCTAATCTGACTATGCTGGATTCTAGAACTCTATTAAATTGTGAGGACTGTGGACATGGTTATTACCAAAATATTATTATTATTTATTAATGTCTTCACTTTGTGGCATCAGATCAGTTATCATTGCAGTTATACAGGTCGGGTAGCCACCAAAAAATGTAGAGTGCGTGCTGCTTCCCTGCTAGGTTCCATGATACGCTCTGTAGTGATGCAGGCTTCACAAGGTTCTATGATATGCAGGAAATGCGCCGCGACTGTTCAGGCTCCACAGACCCCTGAAATGAGCCCTGTGCTCCTTCTGCTACTAAAACAAGCAACCCAGCTCCTCATACTTCGCAGGCTCCCCCCAAGAGCCCTGCTGCTGCTCCAATTCTCAAAACAAATGCTGCTGCTCCAACTCCCACAACAAGCACTGAAGCCGTTCCAACTCCAGCAGCCAAGCCAGCAGCTACACCGACAGCTACTGTGGCCACTCCCACTCAAACTGCACCTGTACAAGTTGCTCCTGTAAGGAAAACAAAACAAACAAACCAGTCAAGTCCAGAGACAGAGCAGGGAGAGGGCCCTTCTGGAGCTCAATCTGAGTATGAGTCAGAACCAGATGCAAAGCCTGATGCCACTGCAACTGGAAAGAAACACCTAACACAAACAGATCACCCAGTGTAGTCAGATGACAATGGAGCAGGTCCTTCTAAAGCAAACCCATCAGATGTGAAGTCATCAGATGCAGAGGGTACCACCAAACCTTTACCTACGAAGGAGCTGAGAAATATGAGAAAGGACTATAGCCGTCATGAAGGTGAGCCACTGACCACTTGGATACTCCAATGCTGCGATAATGGGGCCAAGTCCATCGAATTGGATAGCAAAGAAGCCAGGCAGCTGGGATTCCTGGCCAGAGATGGAGGCATTGACCAAGAGCTTGCAAGTCTCTGTAGAAGACTCTTGTCAGCTGTAAAATACAGGTACCCCTTTAAGGACGACATCAAATGTCACCCATGCAAATGGACAACCATGGAAAAAGGTATTAAGTACATGAGAGAATTACCTGTGCGACAGGTAATATATGGTGACAGACAAGTAGTGAACCCTGATGCAATCCCATGCCAGCAACCCATGTTGCGGAAGTTTGTACAGAGTGCCCCATCAGCATATTCCAGCACATTATCAACAATGGTCTGGAGAAAAGATAGCGAGGCACCAACTGTGACTGAAGTGGCCAGGAGAGCACAACAGTATGAAGACAGTGTCTCTGGTCCTCTAAAGGCCTGAGTATCAGCCCTGAAGAAGATGGCTAAGGAAAGAAAGAGATCAGTTGAAAAACTGATTTACAAAATAGAGAGAAGGGAGAACAGATCCTATTTTTCCCCTGAGTGGACCCATGTTGAAGCCACTAGGAGAATGCCCTCTTCTTCAAGACCAGCTAAACAGGAACAGTACATGTCACGATGTACCCTGTGGTCTCTTCTCCATGCCTTTGGAGAGAAAATGAGCAGATGAGATGGAAAGCCTACCACTGTTCTACAGGCGTGAGTACTCTACTTACAAGGTAAAACAAAGAGAAGAGAGAATTCTTCCAGAAGGGAGGATGCTCCAGTCCGCTATGAGCAGTCCTCTGGTCCAAGTACATGGGTCTCAGGTCAAAACGTGAGTAGGAGGAATGAAAATGTGACTCCTGTATTCAATACAAATCCTGTAAACAGTGTAATTCCTGTGATCTACACATACCCTGTTAACCAGGTAAACCGTGTGAACCCGGTGAACTACACAAACCTAGTTGCCAATTATGGACACTACCCTCGGAATCAGACGGGCCCTGCCTCCAGCCAGGTGGAGGAGAGGGACAACAGAGTTTATTGGACTGTGTGGATTCGATGGCCTGGCACATTAGAACCACAAAAGTATAGAGCCCTAGTAAACACTAGTGCACAGTGCACCCTATTGCCATTGAATCATAAAGGGACCAAATCTGTTAACATTAGTGGAGTAACAGTAGGATCGCAAGAATTGACTATACTAGAGGCTGAAGTGAGCCTAACTGGGAATAAATGGGAAAGGCATCATATAGTGACTGGTCCAGATGTCCTGTGCATCCTTGGCATAGACTTCCTCAAGAAAGGGTATTATAAGGACCCAAAAGGGTATTGATGGGTCTTTGGTATAGCAGCTGTAGAGACTGAGGACGAGAAACAGATGACTGTCCTACCTAACCTTTCAGAGGAGTCTGCTGTTGTGGGTAAGATGAAAGTTGAGGATGAAAAGGTACCAATTGCTACTGGAACGATGTATCGACAACAATATCGCACCAACCGAGACTCTGTAGCTCCTATCCAAAAGCTGGTCCATCAATTAGAGGGCCAAAGGGTAGTTAGCAAAACTCGCTCACACTTTAACAGTCCTATATGTCCAGTGCAAAAATCTAATGAGGAATGGAGATTAACAGTGGACTATCATGGCCTGAATGAGGTTACGCCGGCAATGAGTGCTGCCATACCAGACATGTTGGAACTCCAGTATGAACTGCAGTCAAAGGCCAGTAATGGCCAGTTACCAAACAGAGCCTAAATCGAACGCTGATAAGGGGTCAGTCTGGTAATGGCCAGTTACCAGACAGAGCCCAAATCGGATGCTGACAAGGGGTCGGTCCAGTAATGGCCAGTTACCGGACAGAGCCCAAATCAGATGCTGCTTTAAAGTGGGCAGAGTCTCCAGTGATGCCATAGGAAATACATCTAGCAAACAAATTCTACATCACAATTCTATCTTAACCAGAAATTTAGATCACTTATTAATTCTAAAATAGCCTTAAGGGCTTTAACTTTCTGACTCCATAACAAAGAAACTTAAAGTTCAGTCTCTGCTTGTGGAAGGAACATCCTGGTCTTTGCCTGTAGACAGACCATCTACCTGACGGTCGGTGTCCTGGCCATCACCAGAAGGATCGTTTGGTTGACGGTCGGCATTGTGGTCGTCATCCGGAGGGCCTGCATTCCGGTCTGTATTTGGAGGTTGCCTGTTCTGCCCCTGGCGGCGCAGGTCAGGGCGAACGCATCTTGCAGGTAGCCACCATACTTCTGGTTCATCAGGATGAGATACAGCTGCGTATCCTCGACCAAGAACAACCAGTGACCACCCAGGTGACCACATATCTGTTCCTGGAAAACATATTAACACCTTTGGCTTTACCTTGGTCATGGGAAGATTATAGTGTTTTTTCATGGGCGTACAGTCTGTTCCATGTCTATCAAATTGATTCCAGAGATATAGCGCCTTCATTAAGACAACATCCTGCTGATCTAAAGGGACATGTGATTTCTTTTCTATGATGTGATTTAAAGATTCTTTCAATGTACGGTGAGCACGCTCTATAATTGCCTGACCTGTCGAATTACAGGGGATACCATGTGTGATGATAATATTCCAACAATGTGCTCAGTCTTTTACGGATTGGGCCACAAAATTTGGTCCATTGTTTTGATGCAGCGGGCTTTCCCAGCCACGCCATAGCTGTCTGCCAATGTCTCTTTCACACGGGCTCTCCTTTGAGCTGTAATAACTAAGACGCCACTATAGGTATCAATAGTTATAAACAGATTAGAATTTGGCTTAAAAGGTTCATAGACTGTAACGTCTGTCTGCCAAATCACTGAGGGAGCCAATCCCCGCGTGTTGACTCCCATTTGCCATAATGGTGAGGTTTGACAGTGTGGACACACTGCTACGATTTCTCGGGCTTGTGAAAATGATATCCCTGCAGTTTTTGCTAAGCTCTTTGCTCCCATATGCAACTCTTCATGCAATATTCGGGCTTGCTGTAAAGTCCACACACCCTTTGCTGCTAAGTCTGCCTTGTCATTCCCTTCTTTATAGATACTGGGGTAGTCTGTATGACTGTTCGTGTGCATAATTGCGCATGCCAGTGTTCGATTCTGTAGCGCTGCATCTAGCATTACTGCAATCTCAGAATATGGTATTCCTGATGTTGACATTGATAAAATTAATTTATATACATAATAAGAATCTGTTACTATATTCACGATGAGGTTTCTGTTCTGTCGTAATGCCATCTCTACAGCTTTTGCTTCTAACCACTGCAATGATCTACTTTTGTCAGTATATGTACGTTTCTTCCACTCCCTGTCCTCCTGCCATACCACCACCCCTGTTGATGTTAGAGAAGATGCATCGCTAAAATATGTGGGGCCATCATTTGGTTTGTCACTTACACGCTGTGCAAGATCAATGTTAAACTTACTTAATTGCTGTACCCATTTGATATGTTCTAAACATTGAACCTGTCCCGGATAATCTGCTAAGGCGATTTGCAGGGCTGATGAAAGGTTTAAGGCCTTTTCAAAACTATTTGATGTACATTGCATTACAATGACAACAGGCTCTCTTCCCAAGGTAGCTTGCGCAGTTAAATGGGCCATAGCGATCATGTCTGCCAGCATAGTTGGCCAGCTGACAAATGCCTTTTTTCCTGATGTCATAAACCATGTCAAAGCTGTAAATCTTTGACATCCCTCCCAGGCTACCTTTTGGCCCAGGTACCCAATCATACCCTGTTTGGTGCTTCCCGTAAGAGCTAGGACATCTAATTTCAAATTAATGCTGGCTACATGGCTATCAACCATAAGTTGTAGTATGTTCTCAAGGCAGAGTCGTATGTCTGAGGTGAGTGTGATTGTGTCCTGTGGGTACTTGTTTCCCTGTAGTTATGTATACAACGGTTGCATCATGTCCTGTGTGATTGGGATAAATTCCTAATCCATTGTATACTACCTGCTATTTGCCGAATATCATGAATTGTTCGAGGCTCAGTGTGTATTTTTATAGTCTGTGGTTTCACATCCTCAGGCCCAATGTACATGCCTAAATATTTCACCCCTGGTGAACGTTGGACCTTTGCCTCAGCTATTGTTAAATTTGCCTTTCTCAGCTCATCTTTTACATGAGCCAAAATTAGCTCTGCCGTATCTTCTTGTTGTGCTGCTATCAAGATGTCAACCATATAGTGTATCAGCAACGCTGTAGGCCCAAAATGCTTTCTGGTCTCCTTTATAGCACTATCTACATACAGCTGACAGAGCGTCGGTGAATTTTTCATTCCCTGAGGCAATTCTGTCCGTTGATATCGCTCCGCAGGCGCGATGTTGTTTATGGATGGGACAGTAAAAGCAAATCATGGTGAATCCTCAGGATGCAGTGGTATAGGAAAAAAACCAAACCAAAACAAAACAAAAAACCCAGTCCTTTAGGTCTATACTGATGATTGCCCAGTCCTTTGGTATCATGCTAACCTTTGGCAGACCTGGCTGCAGTGGGCCCATATCCTGCAGTTGTCCGTTCACGGCTCTTAAGTCATGCAGCAATCGCCACTGTCCTGCTGCTTTCTTTTGTATGACAAATATTGGTGTGTTCCAAGGACTTGTTGAAGGTATTATATGCCCAGCTGATAATTCTCTTTGTATTAGTTCATTGGCTGCTTGTAATTTTTCTTGTGTCAAGGGCCACTGTTCAACCCACACTGGCTCATTTGTCAGCCATATCATTTTGATAGGCGTCATTTGCTGCAAATTGACAATGGCCCCCACTACAAATTTGTTATTTTCAAATTGACCTGGGCACAAAAGTCTCTTCCTAAAAGAGGTCTACCCTCTGCTAAGACAACTGGTTTCACTGAGGCTTCTATGGGTGAACCATCAACATCATACACTGTGAGGGTAATGAAGTCCATTGAGATTGTCGCTTGCTGTTCCCCTCCTATTCCATATATCACTGGGCCTAGTTGTCGTGGCCATTCCTTAGGCCAAATCTGTGTTGTAATTATTGTGACATCCGTTCCTGTATCTAGCAGTGCATCATAACGTATTGTCATTGTCTTACCTCCTGCCTCTCATGTTGCATACACGGTCAATAGCGGGCACTGAAACAATGGAATGGTTAGAAGTGCAGCGAGTCCTCTGTCAGGCGCAGAGCTGGATCTTGCATATCATAATACTTGATTGCCGTCTGCTCTGCTCGCAGTCCCCCTTGCTGTTCCTGTAACATAGCTGTTGATTGCTGGACCCCCTGGGGTTGTACTAATTGTGTTAATTGTGGACGAGGCACTGGATGGTGAGCTCCCTCGCCCCGGTAAAAGGGAGACCATCAGGCATTTCCCGATGGCCTAGATGATCGGCAATCACAGGCAAAGTGGCCTGATTTACCACAGCGCCAACACAGTTGAGGATACGGATACATACACTTAATGCGACCAGGTTGTCTATACTGATGAAGCTCCTGTGTGGTTGCGACTTGTACCATTGGGGTTGGTGTCTCTGATGGACCTGCTTTCTCCTGCAGTGCAACTGTTCGTACTAAACGAGGCAACGGCATTGATGTTGACAGAGTCTGTAAATTACTTTGTGCAATCGGGTTAGCATTACTACGCAAAGCCTCTAGCAATACTGCATCGTGAGTAGCTGATGGCAAATTAGAACTATCGCCCTCTGAAGCCTGTCTGCAAAATCTAAAAATGGTTCATTTAGCCTTTGTTTAATGGTCATCCATGGTTCTTTTGCGTGTTCATATTGACTCACCACAACAAATGCAGTTCTCGCAGCTTGTGTCGCTGCTCGCAGTATTCTACCACGTAAGCGTGTTTGAGCCTGCTGTGTCGCAAAGGCACCTGTGCCCATTAATTGGTCAAAAGTATACTCCATGTAATTCATGATGACAATCTGCTTCTGCTTCTTGGAGTTTCTGTCAAATAAGTGTAGCCCAATGTTCTAAAAACAACGTTAATATTGAGGGTGACAACACTGCCTTAGCCAAGGTCCGTACATCTTCCGGAATGACCGGTGTTGCTAATGCCATATCAATTAATACTTGGGTCTCAGGATGCGAAAGCCCGTTATTTTGGACTGATTTAAACAATGAAGTAACTACTTTGTGATCTAATGGCACCCATTCATTGTCTCCCTGTTGGTTTACTATAACTGGGAAAGCTGTGAGGGGAGCCAAATGAATGCCTTCCAGTTTACACTTCTCTGCTATTAAAGACCAATCTGTTCCCGTCATCCCCTTTCTATCTTTATTGGTATCTGTGTTTTCTGTGCTTTGTTCTACAGGGAGCTGTGATAATGGAAGTATCTTTTTCTGCTCTTGCACCATATCCTGTATTTGCTGAACTGCTGCTTCCATTTGTTCCATAAGGGCTGTCATGGTATCTGAATTTACCACAGATTCCTCCTGCAGCTCAACTCTCTCTCCTCCAGCTTCCTCCCTTATGTTGATTAGAGCTCTCCCTTTGCTAGTTTGATAAACTCTACCCTTGTCTTTATTTAGCAGTGTTGAATGTGTTTTTGACCTTGCTCCTCCCTGTGTGATAATGCGTCTAGGCAACCAGTCTGCATTGGATAGTACATCGCTGGCTGCGTCATTACGCCCCTTTGATTCTTCTTCCTCATCTGAGTTAGAGGAAGAGGAAGTTGCCGCATCTGAATAGCTCGGCGGCTGTTCTGACCGGCACCATGTGTGGGTGTTGTCCCCTGCTTCATCTATTTTGCACAATCTGTCTCCTTGCTCCTCTCGTAATCCTACCGACTGCTTTTTATGACTTCCTTGTTCCTTTTCTGACCCTGACGGACATTTTTTATGCTCTCCATCCCACACATCACTCTCCCACACATCACTCTTCTCCACCCTATCCTGCCCCGGCTGCTCGCGCTCCGCAACCATAAATTTCTGCTCTAAATCCATCAACTCATCTGCCGGCTATAAGTGCTCGTGTTCCCGTTTTACGTTCTTATCTTCTACCGGATAACATTCCGCCCTTTTTTCTGTCAATGGGCTGTCTGATAGTGGGCTGGGGGGAGGACTAGGAGGTTTAGAGCCCCCTGCTATTGAAGTGCCCACTTGCGTTTCCTGATCCATTCCTGGGAGCTGAGGACGCTCCACACCAAATAGAGATGCTCTCGCCACTGCCCATATTTGAGCCTCTTTATGTTTTTTTACTCATAGCACGACATATCTTACCCCAGGTGGAACCCCACACTGTCGTGACCAGTTTTCTCAGATTCCCGAATTTCCCTTTCAAATGTTCCCCACAATTCACAAACATAATATCTCGCGGGTTAATAATCAACCTTCTCCCCTTTATCCATAGGATGATTCCCTTAATATCCTTTCGTGGGCATTTCTCCCCCACCTCCTTTACACATTCTTTCAATATCTGTACCACTAAATCAACGTCGACGTCCTTTTCCGGCTTCATCGCCCCTCCAGAGGTTCAGCGTCATCCAGCGCACTGCCTCTGCAGATCACGTCCCGATCACGTCAGGGTCACCACTTGTTGTGATTAACGTGTCCTATCCTTGGTGCCGAAATCCCAGGAGACACTGAGGGTCCATTGTCAGACTCAGACTCTCATAGAGAAGAAGGCAAAATGGCATTTTATTAAAGGCTACGGGCACTTATATACCAGTAACAGAGCCAGCCCTTCGTGGGCAGTGTCCTACCTGGTTTCTACGTTTCCGTTACAGCACGTGATCTTCTGCATTGCCACATCCCTATACTACCACATTGGGGTCCTGAACAAAACCAGGCTATTGAATAGATCAAACGAGAGATTGTATATACAGTATTCCTTGGCCCAGTCCGAACAGGACAGGACATTAAAAATGTGCTCTATACTGCAGCCGGGAATAATGGTCCTTACTTTCTCAGGAAGTAGAACAGTGGTATGAATTGAGACTCAGAGAATACCATTTGTTGAGGAATTTCAACACTCAGCTCAGGTTTTTTTTCTTTGTATGGTGCAGTATTACCCTGTTTGGCCTGGGACAGCTCAGGGCTACACAGCTCCCCAAGTGTTATCTCCACATGGATAGGGCCTTAAGGCAAACCAAGGCTGAGTTGCTTGCATGACC
Source organism: Todiramphus chloris collaris (assembly GCA_025345505.1). Lineage (NCBI taxonomy): Eukaryota > Metazoa > Chordata > Aves > Coraciiformes > Alcedinidae > Todiramphus > Todiramphus chloris. The sequence continues at coordinate 163,195 of JANVCC010009121.1, forward strand.
CCACACCCTCCCCGTGAGTCACATGCATGCACTAGATGTTACCAAAACATGCTTATGAACTATGAGCCAGAAAATCCATACAGGAACACATGAATCAGGATCGAAGGCAGTACAGAAAGAGTGCTCCTCAGACACAGGCCCTTGAAGAGAGCTTGACCCTCCTGATCCCTCAGCTTTATACTGAATATGCCGTCTATGGGCTGGAATCCCTCGTTGGTCAGTTTAGGGTCACCTGTCCTGTCCACTCCTCCCCACAAGTGCAGCATTTTACTTTCTGAACCCCCCAATGTGTCACCTTGGTCTCCATAGGAGCAAGTATTAGCAAAAGACTTTCTGCATAGTAATCCTTGGTAGTAACTCTAAACACTGAGCGTTATCACTGCTAGAAGGAGACAGTCTGCAAAAGTAGAGTTACTTAGGAGACACTGAGCTGAAAAGTAAAATCACTGAACAGAATTAGTTCTGTTCTAGCTCAAACCGTGACACATATTGTAACCCAGTGATTAATAATCAACAGAAATTACTGCCCCATGAAAACAGTGATTTGTGGATAGGACTATTTAGGAGTATTGTCACAGCATATTGCTGGAATAGAATGCTTGATGTACAAAGTGTTCCCATACCATCTTCAAAAGTCTCTGGAGAAGACAGAAAGAAAAGGACAATGTTACTGCCAGAAGATAAATAATAGAAAAAAAATGAAGGAATTATATAAAAAAAAAGAGTATAATTTCCTCAACAAACACAAAAAGTACAAATCTCAGCATTACTTCTTTAGTTTTTATGCCTGTAGTGGTCTGGCTGAGCCGATTTTCCCCATCCAGCCCTCATGCTGCAGTACTGGGAGCCGGAGGGTGTTGATAACACACCCGTGTTATGACTGACAGTGCTCACACGGCACCAGAGGATGGGGGGGGGCAAGATGGGGGAGGGGTTACAGCCGACCTGAGCTGACCAGTGGGATATTCCATACCATATGACGTCAGCTCAACTATAAAGGGAGAGGGCAGGAGGAGGATGGGGGGGGCATTCAGCTTGTCCTCCAAGCAACTGCTACATGTTCTGGAGCCCTGCTTCCTGGACTCAGCCTGACATTGCCTGTGGACAGGAAGTAGAGAATAACATCTTTATCTATCATAACCCACAGCTCTTTTCTTTTCATCTTATTCTCACCCTGTGTGCCATGCTGAGAGAGGTTGGGGGGAGTGATAGAAGGGCTTGGTGGGCACCTGGTGCCCAGACAGAGTAAACCCACCACAGTAAGCTCCATCAGTTCATTTAAAGTAAAACACTAGTGTTATTTTTGCTTCCTGGCAGGATGACTTAAGTGCATATTACAAAGGAAGAAACATCTCTATTATGTGGTGAATATTTGCAGCTGTTGTGGTTATGTTGGACAGGGAGGGATAAGAACAATTGTGTGTGTTCGGAAAATCACATCACTAGAGGTCCGTGTTCAAAAAGGAGACAGAGGAATCCTGCAAAAAGACTTTATTTGAATAAAGGGAGAGTACACCGGGCATATCCCTTTGGGGTCTCTCAAATCACCAGAGGGCGCAGCCCCCCTTTTATCCTAGTTTCCTGGCCACATACAACCCTCTTACTTTCCCCATTGGCTAAGGTACTAGGAAGGTACAGACTTCCCAAGCCGCCCAATACATATCCCTCCTTAACATGTACACCCCCCTATATCATGCATCATATGTCTCATTAGCTCTACTTTATGCCTCCCCTATGTGATATACGGTGTAACAGTTCATGTGGGTGGTGTGGTGAGGCATGCCGGGAGAGTCACTAATACAGATGAGCCGTGGAAAAGTACTGAACCAACAGAAACAGGAATGAAACAAAGTTTTGAAAAAGAGAGTCAGGCGGTGTACATGGCACGGGGGGGAGCGGGGCACAGAATCTATTAATCTTGGTATATTTCAAGCTTGTCTTCCTGCACCTGGCAATTAAGAATAACCCATTGTGTGAAGGCCGCCTCGAAACCGGTTAGAGTCGGTAGAAGATCTGGAAAGATACCAACCATCAACTGCGGCTGTGTCGATCGTGGGGTCAAATACTGGACAACTGAGGAAGACTACTTACTTCCTCCCAAAAACCCCGGCCGCGACCACCTGTCTGGAATACGCATGCGCCAGCTGCGGGAGGAGACTTCTCGGAAATAATTATAATAGCCACACCAATTCTAAGAACTAATTGTACTAATCCCTCCCTTGTTAATGCATATGTATCAATGCTTTCAATAAATGACTGTAAGGTGCAGGGGCAGGTATGCATGTTAGGAGGAACGATCCCCCATGCATCC
>JANVCC010009121.1:170505-186680 GCA_025345505.1 Todiramphus chloris collaris
GAATATCTGCTGCTTAAGAAATTGGAGAATTGTCCTTTTTGGAATCAGTTTCCACATGATGGTTGGTCAAACATGCTCGTCACTTGTTTGGCCGCAACATTTGTGGCCCAGACGGACCTTATAAGGACAAGGAGATGAGGTGGAGGTCGGGTGAAGGATGGAACCGGTGAGGAAGACTACAACCTTCATTGTGGACGACCACCAGACAGACCACCAGGACAGGGAACGTATGCGCTAAAGCGGGAATGCATGCGCTAAAGCAGGAATGCCCCTTCCAAAAAAACTAATTACAGTGACCCTCCCTCTTCTTGGAATAACTATGAATATGTATTAGGATAACAAGTATAAAAGAGGATGTGGTGTTGTGTCATGTGTGCATGTTGGTAGAGCGAAGACTCTCCGCGTACCCAGCGCTGTTTATTTGCCTTTTATTAGCCCCATATAATAAACATAACCGTTACTAGTTAATGGATAAAATCTTTATTTGTAACAATTTGGTGACCCCAACGTGATCTTCTTGGGCCTCGAGGCCGTAAACAGCTAAGGGAGGTGCCCCACTCCTGCTTTTTGTGGCCCTTGCCGAGGACGGTGCAGGACCCAACAAGGTTACAAACATAAGAGGCAAGTAAAGAACAAAAGAACATAGAGCTCTCCCCTGCGATACCCATAATTCTGCGTGCAAAGACCCGAACGAAGAGTCGTCGTTTCGTGAGTATACCGTTCGGTTGGGTGGGATTCGGCTGTGTGACTGTGTGTCAGGGTGTGTGTGAGACGGAACCTGGCTCTGAAGCGAGTGCGGAGGTCTTCTAACCGCGGTTCTGAGGGACTCAGCCGGTGAAGGACCGAAGCAAATGCATTGGTATTTCGTGGGTGGGAGCACCATCCGCAAGACACCCCGAGACACAGCTACAGCCAGGGATACGGAACCTTGACGAGTTCCAGAGATATGGAACCTTGAGGAGTTCCAGGGATATGGAAGTTCCGGGTCAGGGGAAAGTAAACTACCAGCTATTCCATTAGATAGTCCTTTAGGATTGATGTTAAGATATTGGGATGATTTTGAATCTAGTAAGGGAAAAGAAAAAACAAAAAAGATTCAGTTTTGTATGATTAAATGGCCAAAAGAGCCCTTACGGCCCCATGTGTTTTGGCCAGTGTTTGGTTCCTTTGAGGACTGGGTGTGTCAAGCTTTAAATCTTTATGTTAATGGTAATGAACCTTTTAGTCAAGAAGAGAATGATTATGCTGTTATGTGGATTAGGGCATCAAACCCTCCTACAGAACGTCTGTTTAGTTTGCAAATGAAAGAAAAGACAGACAAAGTCAGGGAAAAGGAACAATGGGAACCTTTAGACAACTTACCACCTCCTTACAATCAATCGGTTCCCACGGCTCCGACCCTTTCACCTTCTCCCCCTTCCCGGAGAACAAGAAGGCAACGAAGGAATAGGGAAAGGGAGCAGGAGGAAAGTGAAGAAACCGGAGGCAGGCACACGGATAGAGGAGGTCTCTATCCCCTTAGGGAAGTGCCTTTAGGTGGAAATCAAGGGGGAACAGGATTTGTGGCAGTCCCTTTAAATACATCAGATGTAAGAAATTTTTAAAAGGAAATGGGCAGTCTGCTGGATGACCCTTTAGGGGTTGTCGAAAAACTGAATCAGAGGGGGAGACAGAGACTAAATGATTTACTGGGAAGATATATTCCAAGGGCAATGCAGACAGCTAGCTCAGTATCTGTTATGTCTACCAAAGCAGAATGAGAGAATAAGGAGTTACTGATAAGGGGGAGAGTCTCGAACCGGGTCCTGAAAACAACATAAACCAGCCTAAACCAGCCTTCGGGTTTGAACTCGGGCCAGGGACATAAAGAGCATGCGTGGAAAAGTGAGGTGAAAAGTTTAGAACGAGGAAGACTCTTTACTTCATCTCGGAGACCCCTACCCACGACCACCAGAAGACACTGCGCAAGCGCAATGCAGATGCAAATGACTTTTGGGTTCATTATAATATGAAGCGAGGCTGGGCGGGGCTAGGTAATGAATATGTATAGGCCTCTTGTGAAACTTAATGAATATGGAACATGTAACCCAATATATACTAAACTGAAAGCAGCTGGGGGCATGCATGACTTTAGAGGAATTATTCCCCATACGTCCCAGCGCTGGAATAAACATACCTACTTTACTACTTATTCTAGTAGTGGAGTTTTTGCGTGTATCATTTTGGAGAGCCAGGCAGGAGGAACTCTGGCTGCAGGATCCGCTGAGGAGCGGACATCCCAGGCGCGCCCCGGGGCTTTCCCGGCGGACCTCCGCCTCTCTGCTCGCTCCCTGCGCGGACAGACAGTAACCTGCTGGGACTACAGATAAACCGTATGTTTTGGATCTAGGGTGCCTGTAAGTCGTACGCGGGGCCAGGGCTGCTGATAAGCCGCGCAGAGACGTCTGGCGTACAGCGTAGTCCCTGTGTAGGTAAAGGTAGTGCTTGTAAGCAAACGGCTACGGAAACCGGGAAGGTGCAGTAGCCGTCCGATAGAGCGGCCGCGAGCAACCCTGGGGTGGGTCGGGTGAATCCGAGGGGGGGTTTCCGCCAGACCTTGTTGAAAAATAAGTAAGCGGGACCTTGAAGTTGAATGTTGTGGCTGCTGGTAGCTGTTTGATTGTTGTTGGATGGCTTAGATGCCTGTGTGGATATTTGTGTGGATGTTGGTAGTTGCTGGACTGTTTTATGTGTATATGGCTGGATGTGGGTTTGCTTATCTGTTTGTAGATTGGAGGTGCGTATGTTACTGTGTATTGTTTGAGTGTGTTGTATTGAAGCATTTGTTTGGAGTGGTGCTAGATTACTGATTTTTGTGTTAATAAAATTAGAATCGTGGCTAGGTGAGAAGTTAGAGGTAGAGGATTAAGGTTTTGGAAATTATATGGAATAACTTGTTTTTGTGGATCCACTAGAATTTTTATTTTTATTTCTAGCAATGCTGTGTGGGTATTAATACAGTGTAAAATTCGTAAGAAGAGGTGGTATTGTTCTTTTGCCAGGCAACAGACCTTATGCTCTCGGTGTTATCGGAGACACTTTAGTGTGGTTGATTCTAAGCCTGACATTTTAAAGTTTGTGTGTGGGAAGTCTCGTTTGGTACCTGAGGTTTGGAAAGAACTGTGAGGAGGGGTGAAGAAAGGATTGGGAGGAAGTAGTAAAGGCTTTTCAACCCGGAGTGGGTGGCACAGTATCTGAATGAACTCGAACTCTGCACAGGATGGGAACCGAACAGAGTAAAGAAATCCCTAGAGCAAGCCCGCTTGGCTGTGTTTTGGTACATTGGAAAAAGATAGTAGGAACCGGAGGCACAGAGAGTAAAAGAAATCTTGTAAAGTATTGTAACCAATGATGACCACTGTATAGATTAGAAGGAGAAAGGTGGCCACCTAATGGAACTTTAGCTTATAACACCCTGTTACAGCTAATGAAGTTTTTTGAGACGAAGGCAAGTGGGGCGCGATTTCTTATGCAGAAGCATTTTTCTATCTCTGAAATCACCCTGAATGGCAGAGAGCGTGTGGACTTAAACCCCCCAGTGATCCTATGGTGTTAGCTCTTGAGAAAGAAGATAAAAAACACCGAGGAAGAATTAAGCGATGTTGTTCCCTCTCCCCCGGGCAGTCCTGTTTCATCCTGAAACAGGAAGCAGGTATTGATGGCACCCCTGCAAGAGGCAGTGGCACCTGATGGGGGCACAATGTTGATTAGAGTACCTTTCTCTAGTGCTGACCTAGATGCGTGGTATAAAATTGCCAAAAAATATCGAAGTGATCCAGTGGGTACTGCTGAATGCTTGCAACTCATAATAAAACAGCATAATCCAGATTGGAGTGATATACAATTATTGTTGGGAGGACTAACACAAACAGAAAGACAGTTAGTTTTGAAAACAGCAAAAGATTTGGCAGAGGATTATTATAAAACGCAACAATTAGATGTAAAAGATTATTTCCCACTCCAGGAACCACACTGGAGTCCAAATAGAACAGCTGAATTAGAAAAATTAAAAGGTTACCGAGAATGGATAGTAAAAGGGGTGGAAAGGGCCATTCCCAAAACCATAAATTGGTCAGCTTTGTATGCAGTAAAACAGGGTCCTTCCGAGTCACCATCCGAATTCCTGGATCATCTGAGGGATGCAATGCGTCGCAGTACACCGCTGGATCCCGAGAGCGAGGTAGGGGTACAACAACTAGTATCTCTGTTTCTAGGGCAATCTGCAGGAGATATCAGATGTAAGCTGCAAAAACTTCAGGGACCAGAGGGAAGGAACCTAGAAACTCTATTAGATACAGCCTGGAGAGTATTCAGTAATCAAGAACAAAGTTATAAGCAGGGGATGAAGAAATTAGTAGCAGTAGTAAGAGAAGAAAATAGGGAAAAACCCAGACGAGGCCCACCCCAGTTAAGTAAAGACCAGTGCATGATTTGTAGAAAGTTTGGTCATTGGAAGAACCAGTGCCCAGAAAGAATACAAGAAGACCTCCAGAACAGAGGAGGCCGAGAAAGAGGGAGGGTGGTTGCACATGTGAAAGATGATTGAAGAGGACCGGGGGATTTTACCCTAGCAGATCCACTGGTTATAATGAAGCTAGGGGAAAAGGAAATAGAATTTTTGGTTGACACAGGGGCAGAATATTTGGTTTTAAATGAAGCTTTAATGCCTGTGGGGGATGAATACATTGTGGTAAAAGGAGCAACTGGCCAATCTGAAAGAGCATATTTTTACAAACCACTGAAATATAAATTTGGGAAACAATGGGCTATTCACAAGTTTTTATATTTACCCAATTCTCCAAAAGCACTTTTGGGAAGGGATCTATTGGAACAATTACAAGCAACCATTATATTTAGGAACGGAGAAATTATTTTGGAGGTAAATGACTGTAGTGGGTCTGGCTGAGCTGCTTTTCCCCATCCAGCCCTCATGCTGCAGCACTGGGAGCTGGAGGGTGTTGATAACACACCTATATTATGACTGCCAGTGCTCACACGGCACCAGAGGATGGGGGGCAGGATGGGGGAGAAGATACAGCCAACCTGAGCTGACCAGTGGGATATTCCATACCATATGACGTCAGCTCAACTATAAACGGAGAGGGCAGGAGGAGGAGCGGGGGGCATTCTGCTTTGTCCTCCAAGCGGCTGCTACGTGTTCCTGGAGCCCTGCTTCCTGGACTTGGCCCGACATCGCCTGTGGACGGGAAGTAGAAAATAACATCTTATCTATCATAACCCACACCCCTGTGCTTTGCGTCTTATTCTCTCCCTGTGTGCTGTGCTGAAGGGGGTCAGGGGGAGTGATAGAAGGGCTTGGTGGGCACCTGGTGCCGTGCTGGGGTCAACACACCACAATGACCAACAGTATGTGGAAATACTGAGCTTAATACTAACAACTACAGGCTCTGCAGAGGAAATTAGAGAAGAGATAATGAGCCAAGTGTTCCCAGGAGTCTGGGCCACAGATGTACCTGGGAGAGCCAAAAATGCAACTCCAATACAGATTAAGCTCAAGGAGGAAAAACAACCCATTAGGATTAAACAATACCCCCTCAAAAAGGAAGACAAAGAAGGCATTAGCCCAACAATTGAAAAATTTCTACAGTTAGGACTGTTAAAAGAGTGCCAGTCTGATTTTAACACTCCTATTTTACCTGTCTGTAAACTTGATGGGTCATACCAGGTGGTACAGGATTTACGAGCTGTTAACAAGATAACTGAAGACCTCTATCCTGTGGTAGCAAATCCTTATACGCTGTTAACATGTTTAACAACAGAATTAACTTGGTTTACCATTTTAGATTTAAAAGATGCCTTCTTTTGCCTCCCTCTGCATGAAGTCAGCCAGAAAATTTTTGCATTTGAATGGGAGAGCCCTAAGAGTGGGCACAAAACTCACCTCACATGGACGGTGTTGCCTCAAGGATTTAAGAACAGTCCCACTCCGTTCGGAGAACAACTTGCAAAGGATCTAGAGTCCTGGGAGGCCCCACCAGGAGAAGGGAGGCTATTGCAGTATGTAGATGATCTTTTCATAGCCACTCGGACAGAGGAAGCCTGCATAGCCTGGACGGTAAGCCTCTTAAATTTCTGGGACTCCAAGGGTACAGGGTATCTAAGAAAAAGGCTCAGGTGGTCAAACAAAGTGATCTACCTGGGCTATGAAGTTAGTGCCGGGCAACAAACTCTGGGGCATTATTAAAAACACAGTTTGTAGCCAAATCCTGGGAAGATATCCGTAAGAAGCCGGAGAAGCTCGATGATTGGCAGGAGCGGGGATTGGAGGAATTGTTGAGGGAAGCACAGAAAGTCTATGTAAGAAGGGACGGGGAGAAACAAAAAGCAAAGGCAAAAATTTTTGTAGCAGCGATTAGGGAGAGTCAAAACCCAAAGGGAGTAGATAAAACTGGTAAGCGAGACGGTAGAGATTACGGAGAAGGAAGAAGGGAGAGATGGAATGATGTTCCCACTTGTTATTACTGTAATAAAAAGGGACACCTCCAAAGGAATTGTAGGGAGCGAACGATGAGATGTTTAAGGAGGATTAGGGGTGTCAGGGGCTATATCTTTTGGGGACACAAACATCTAACAAGCCCTTGATAAAATTATTAGTAGGTCTCCACAAGGAAGAAGTTTCTTTTTTGGTTGATACAGGGGCTGAGCGATCAACTATTCGAAAAAATACCAAAAGGAATGAAGGGAGGAAAACATTAACTGTAATTGGGACAAAAGGCGAACCCTTTGAAGTACCTCTATTAGAGAATGTAGAAATAGAATCAGAAACACATATCAGCCTCAGTAACTTCTTATTGGTACCTGAGGCGGAATATAATTTATTAGGAAGAGATTTGATAATTAAATTGGGATTGGAAATTAAAAGTGAAAATGTGAAAATAGAAGTCCGGTTATACACTTTAACTAAAGAAATGAGGGTTATACAGACCTTTTTTCTGAAAAGTGTGTGTGTGAAATGTTGTCTGAACATATCCAACTTAGCAGATTAAGACTTCTATTGGCCATAACAGTACAGAATTAATATCTGTTGTTTGAACTGTGACTGAGTAGTATTGTAGGAATGCTTCTACATACAGCATCCAGGGGCACTTGCAGTGTTTGAAGGGGATGGAAAAACAGCCTCTGAGAAGGGGATCACATGGCAGGCTGCAAACAGATAGAAGGAAGGGAAAATGGCATGTGATAGGAAAACAGATAAAACAGAAGAGCAGAAAGAGTTTTAGGAACCAGTTTATTGTCGACATTGATAAGGTTCATAGGAACGTTCCTGTATGTTGTATGTCTCCATTTAAGGCTCAGGGCAAGCCCACATGAAACAGAGCAGGATTTCTTTTGATTAGCCCCCTCCCTCCCAGGAGAGAATAAAAAGGGTAATAAGGAGAGGAAAAAAAAAAGCCTCACACAAGATTAGAAGTTAAGACTATAACAAAGTTAATGAAAAACAGGAGGAAAAACAGAAAAAAAGGAATATGAGTGGGAGACCGAGATCTTCATATTTGGATTTCACATATTTCAGAAACTTTTTTTAAGGTGCTTGTGCATCAAGAAAAATAGTGAGTTTTAATTTAAAACCTTATCCCTATTTACAGCATATCAATTGGTTGTGTTTTAAAAAAAAAAAGGAGGTGGGAAGTAACAAAAGACGACACAAACACTCCAAAAGTCTGGGATTCAACAGCAGTGCAAGTATTATAAGTGTGCAGTCAGTAACAGGGAAAGATAAAACCACCTGCCCATGTCTCTGGTTGCTGAAGGCCTGCTTCTCTGCTGAGACTCTATTTATTTTATTTTTTTCCTCCTCATTTTACATAGGTTATCTGAGGACTTATTTCAGGTTTTGGTGCTTTTAAAGGTACTCATGTTTGCTGTACTGGCTTGTATACATAAAATTACAGTTCTTTAAGCTTTAACCAAAAATATTCAAGCAAATCTCAATGTGTCAGAAAACTGTCCTGAGGCATTATGTGTAGAGCAAGCAACAATCTGTGCAATCAGAAAAAAATCATATTCTAAAACTGATTGCATCAGTGTCCCAGAAGTGGAGGGCATTTTAATTCTTTGTGAGAAATGTGCTCATGCTTAAATAATTTATGCTGGAACAAAAAAAAAAATTCCGTGGAGCAAAGTTCTATTCACAGCGCTGGGTGCATGCCTGAATGGCCGCATGCACCGCAAACCCCCTGGCTTTCAGGTATTTATACTTTTTTGAGACCTGTTGTTACATTTCTTTCTGGGTAGCAACAGTTTGCCCATTCCCGCTCCTATTTCCACGCATACGCCTTAAAGCCTTTTTAGTATCTGGGCAGCGATACCCCTGTCCCGATTGCACATGAGCCCCAGTGCCTTCATATTATCTGGGTAGCAACACCCTTTTCCCGCCTGCAAAGGTCCCTTGCTCCAGTCCCAGGTCCTGGAACTTACAGACTTTCCGACCGCCTACGTGAAACTTAAAACCCTTCCCCCCCTTCCATATCCACTTAAACTCACTTAGCTGAAGCAAAATCGACTATCCTATTTATCACATTCTTGAAAAACTAATAATGAAAATTTAAAAGAGTGGTGGATTGACCTTGGCTTGTTTCCAGGTGCCTACCAAGGTGCTTTATCACTCTCTTCCTGGAGAGGGACAGGAGAGAGAAAATATAATGAAGGGCTCATGGGTTGAGATAAGGACAAGAAGATTACTCGCCAATTACTGTCATGGGCAAAGCAGACTGACGCAGTGAAAAACTCAATAACCGAAGTTATTAAGCAGGCATTCTTTATTTTATGGTGCCAGATGCGTGGGGGATATTTCCGCCCATTACGTGTGCCGACAGTCAAAAGTTTTGGGGTTATATTAGAGCAAGACATGCATATTATGCATATTCATAATTGTTTTGCATAATCACCACCTTTTTCTAATAACTTATTATCATTAGTGTCCACCCATATTTGCATGCGCACTACAGTCTCTTGGTGGTCATCAGGTGCACTCTGGTGGTCTTCAGATTAAGGCTCATGGTCTTCCTTGGCTTTCAACTTTTGACCTTTGTTGTCTTGCTTCTCAGGATCCAGCACATATTGTTCTTATACAGCTTCAGCAGCTTTAACAAGCTCGTTATTTCCTTATCTCTTAGGTCATCTTGCTCCTTGTAGTTTTACTTGAGTTATCTTTCTTTCTCAAGTGCAGCTGTGTTAGCAGTTTCTTCAGGGTTCATTTTAAGCATATTGTGCCTTGTTAGTAATTTCCCATATCAAGATCAACTTGGAGAAATTAGCTTAATTTATTACCAATCAAATCAGAGTAAGGTAATGAGAAATAAAACCAAATCTTAAAACATCTACCCCCAACCCCTCCCTTCTTCCAGCACTTAACTTCACTCAAATTCTCTACCTCCTCCCCTGAGGGGGGCAGGAGGATGGGGAATGGGGCTTGCCGTGAGTTCATCACACATTGTCTCTGCTGCTCCTTCCTCCTCAGGGGGAGGACTCCTCACACTCTTCCCCTGCTCCACCATGGGGTCCCTCCCAGGGGAGACATTCCTCCACAAACTTCTCCAGTTGTCCCAGTTTGAGTGAGAACAGAACTAATTCTGTTCAATGATTTTACTTTTCAGCTCAGTTCTGTCTAACTAACTGCACTGTCTGAAGTTAGCAGCCTTTTTTCACAGGCAGTGTCTGCTTCTAGCAGTGATAACACCCCATGTCTAGAGTTACTACCAAGGATTGGTATGCAGACCAAGGTCACTGCTGGATCTTGTGTACCACATTGGGGGGCATACTTTGGACAAGCAGTTTGTCAAATTTCCTTAGAATAAATAGTTATTGAGTGTCTCCACAGAAATGCCCAAGTGGCATAACAGCAAGTAACTTGCCTTGGATATGATATAATGTCAGGACAATGGACTCTAGGGGCAGCAAGAAAGGAAGCCATCTCTCAAACCCCTCGACCAGAAACAGCCAAAGAACTCCGTATGTTTTAGGGGATGACGGGATGGTGTCGACTGTGGATATATAAATACGGACTTATGGTAAATCCTCTTTATGAATTATTTACATTTTTTTCCCAAAGGACATCACCTGGAATAAGGAAGCTCAGAAAGTGTTCAATCAGTTAAAGCAAGAATTGATGAGGGTCCCTGCTTTGGGATTACTAGACACCACTAAGCCTTTTTGGCTGTTCTGTCATGAGAAACATGGAATAGCTTTGGGAGTACTAGCTCAAAACTTGGGGCCATACCGAAGAGCAGTGGCATATTTCTATAAACAGCTTGATGAATTAATCAAGGGTTGGCCTAGCTGCTTAAGGGCAGTAGCAGAGGTGGTACTAAATATACAGGAAGCACATGAGTTTACCTTAGGCCAGAAAATTACAGTGCTTGTCTCCCATACTGTATTGACAGTATTAGAAGTAAAAGGGGGACACTGGCTTTCACCACAAAGATTTCTGAAATATCAGGCCGTTCTGGTAGAGCAAGATGATATAGAAATAGTGGTTACTAACATTGTCAATCCAGCATCCTTTCTTAGGGGGACAATGAGAGAACCAGTAACCCATGACTGCCTGGAAACCATTGAAGCAGTCTATTCCAGCCAACCTGATTTGAAGGAAGAACCATTGGAGGACGCTGAAGATTCCTGGTACACAGATGGAAGTAGTTTTGTCCAACAGGGTATACACAAGGCTGGATATGCAGTAACCACCACAGACAAGGTAATAGAATCTAATGCCCTTGCCCCAAATACCTCAGCACAAAAGGCAGAAATAATAGCCTTAACCTGAGCTCTAGAGCTGGCTAAGGGAAGAAAAATTAATACCTGGACGGACTCTAAATATGCCTTTGGGGTGGTTCATGCCCATGGTGCTATTTGGAAAGAAAGAGGACTTCTATCCTCCCAAGGGAAGAATATAAAACATGCTGAAGAAATCCTTAAACTTCTGTATGCGATACAGCTGCCAAAGAAGGTGGCTATAATGCATTGTAAAGCCCATCTGAAAGGAGATACCGCTCAAGATTTGGGAAACTCCCTGGCGGACCGTGAAGTGAAAAGGGTAGCTGAGGTAGACAATAACTTAAAGGTACAGTCTTTGATCCCAGATGGTAAAATACAAATTGACTGTGAGCCTAGATATTATAAGGAAGATAAAAAATTAATCAAAGATCTGAATGTAAAGATTGATGAGGATAAATGGGCCAAAACACCACAAGGGAAGTTAATAGTACCCTCTTCATTGTTATGGGCTGTGGTTATGGTGGAACATAGAAAAACCCATTGGAGGGTGGAAGCTCTGTATAGATACTTAAATCGATTAATGCTTGCCTGAAACTTGTATACCACTATTAGGCAAGTAACCCAACAATGTAAAATATGTCTACAAAACAATCCCAAAAATGGTTTTAAGACTCAGCTTGGACAAATAGGTAGAGGGAATTATCCAGGGCAACAATGGCAGATTGATTTTTCAGAACTCCCAAGAAAAGGGGGATTTTGATACTTGGTTTTGACAGATACCTTCTCAAGATGTCCAGAGGCGTTCCCTTGCTGAACTAACAAAGCTAGAGGAGTGACTAAAGTACTATTGCAAGAAATAATACCAAGGTTTGGGGTTCCAGACACTATCTTGTCAGATCGAAGACACATTTCATAGCTGAAGTGGTCCAGCAAGTTAGTAAACTTTTAGGAATAGATTGGCAACTACGTACCCCATATAATCCACAATCAAGCGGTCAAGTGGAGAAAATGAACCATTTAATTAAGCTACAAATTGTAAAATTAGGCCAGGAGGCAAATTTATCCTGGCCTCAGTCACTACCTCTGGCACTCTTGAGGATAAGAACTAAGCCTAGGGTAAAAGAAGGATAAAGTCCTTTTGAAATATTATATGGAAGACCTTATAGTGTACAAGTGGGAACATCAACTCAAAGCGGGGACGAAATAGTAACAAATTATGTAATCAGTCTACAAAAACAGATTCATAAGATAGAAAAACTAGTCCTGGGAACCAGAGCCTAAGGACTTGATGGGCCAGTGCATAATATTGAGCCAGGTGACTATGTATACATTAAGTCTCTTTCAGATTCACCTCTGGAACTGAAATGGGAAGGGCTATTCCAGGTGCTATTAACCTCATATACAGCAATTAAGATCAAGGAATGAGCGTCTTGGATCCATCACACCAGTGAAGAAATTCCCAAGAGAACGATGGACATCAAGACCCATCTCCATCTGCGACTAGTTCAGCGATGACTTTAGGTTTTATAGTATGCTTTGTTGTAGTATTGAAACTGTTGCTTTTAGTACTAATGCATTTCTGGCCCTGGTAAATGCTGTAGCAAACTATACTAGCCTGAAGGACTGTTGGATATGTGGTCAGGTGGAGGATTTTCATTCCCCCTTACTAGGTATACCCGTGAGTAACTGGATGGATCTGGACCCATATGCTCTGCATAATACTACATATCAGTGCAAAAGTAATAGCTCTCAATTGGAAGAAGTTCAATTTTCCCTTATGAAGATTAATGAAATGGCAAGGTGCGTAAAGTATAACACTTAAGGAAAATTTTTAGGGAATTTCGACTTCTCATTTAATTGTACAAGCATACCTCTAGTTAAAGGAGTGATCACAAATGTCTTCTCACAGGTCAATTATACTATCCCTGCCCAGGTTAACGAGAGTAGGTGGGCACAATATCTCTATGGCTGATGTACCACTGATTACAGCTTGGCGATTAACAGTAGTTGTGATCTACCTCCAGGATACTGGTGGCTATGTGGCAATTTCAGAGCCCGAAAGCAGTTACCCCACAATTGGACAGGGATGTGTACAATGGGACTACTTTCACCCTCTATGACAGTGGTGAATACAACTAAAATGACAGGAATAACTATTCCTGTTAGGGGAATTTGGAAAAGAATAGAACGAAGTGTGAGTAACCCACTAATCCAATACAATACAGGGTTTCATGGCTTTGTTCGGGCATTAATCCCATCACTGGGAGTGGCACAACTTGAGAGGGCAATAGTAAACATATGGGCAGAAATGGAGATAATTGCTAACTCCACTATTGATACCTTACAACGGCTAAGTGATGAGGTTACCTCTTTAAAAGGCATAGTGTTCCAAAATAGGATGGCCCTGGATATTATTACCCGTCAAATAGGAGTATATACTTTGATTAATACAAGTTATTACACCTACATAGATCAAACAGGAAAACTAGAAGAAGATATACATAAAATATGGGATCAAAGTAAAGTGTTGCACAAAATATCCAGAGATGATACTTCATGGGGTTTTCTAAAACTCTGGGAACAATTAACCTCTTGGTTACCCAATTTTGCATGGCTAAAACACCTACTTATATTGTAATTACCCTCATTGCTTAGGAATATTTGTATGTTGCATATTATGTTGTTTTTTATGGTTATGTGCAGTACAGGAAACAGCTATGAAGAATGGAAGCGAAATAAGTTACGCCAACAGCTGCAAAGTGGTGAATACTTTGCCCAGACTCTCAAGCATGATGGAATAATATAGCAAAAGAATTTACTGATGTACTAGAAAAGGGGGGAAAAGAGTCAGAAATGTTCTTATAATTCTTAGCTTTGTAGCCTTGTAAAGCTGTATTTCGTCTTATGTAGCCTTGGGAGTTACAAACAGTTTCATAAATCTTGTAACTTGTCTTGTGTAGCCTTGGTTTTGGTAGATAAAGGGAACTAACTCTAAGTCAGGAGGGAACAGAGAGGAACCTCCCAAGATAGATGGATCACACCAGTTCTGTGGTCGCTGACTCAGCACAACTCTGCATCTTGAGACAAAAGGTGAAAAGAACACTGTGAGGAAGACTGGGGGCCTTCCTCCTGAAGACCCCGGCCCACGACCACCAGACAGCAGTGCGCAAGTGCCAAAGGGAGGAGAGCTATGATAATGAGTTCCCTGAACTGATTATAGTAATCCAACCCCATATAATGAATATGTAGTTAACGCTGTTGGATATGCATGATTTAGTGTAATAAATGCCTGCTTGCTTGACATCTTGTGTGTGTGTTGGTGGAGCGCAGACTCCCCACGCACCCAGCGCTGCTTGCTCATTCCCCATCGCTAATAAATTTTAACCTTTTTATTTAAAGACAATTTTGGTCTCATTTATAACAATTTGGTGACCCCGACGTGATCCCGTTTCTTTCGCTGGGCAGAATCAATTCGCAGGGGGGGCGCCCCCGCCTTTTTTTTTGGCGGCCCTGGGGAGCGACCACTGCCCGCCGGAAGGTTACGGGAACAATTAAGGTGAGGATTGAGCAAGGAATTGAGCTCTCCCCCAGTTAAACTGCAGTCATCCGTAATTCTCGTGCACGAAGACCCACACGAAGACTTCGGATTGTAAGTATCGCTTGGTTGGGTGGGAACGTGAGGTCGGAGAGTGACTGAAGGGACCCATGGGATCGGGGAGGTGGTAACCTAAGGTAGAAGGGATCCATGCGATCTGTGACATGGTAACCTGGTTGTTGATGGGACCCATGGGATCGGGGAGGTGGTAACCTAAATAGAAGGGACCTCCGGGAACTGGGACAGGGCTCCGGTAAGCGCAAGGGTCCCAGGTTTAAAGGGGGAATTGATCCAAGAAATTTGGGTATTGATGCTGCTGAATTGAGGAGTTGATCCAAGAAATTTGGGTATTGATGCTGCCGAATTGAGGAGTTAATAACATTTGAGATTTTATAATACCCATGGGTGAATTAACAAGTAATTGGAAAGTGGAGGTACCTTATTTTTGTGTGGTTGTTTTGCTGTGTGTGGGGTGAGAGTGAGAAAGACATATTGAAGGAGTAAAAGGGAGTGAATGAGAATGAATGAGAGTATACAGTCTAACTTTGCAGAAAGTGGTCTGTGTGTGTGAGATGCAGCGCATCTGCACAGCGAGTGCAGAGTTCTGATCTGCAGTTCCGCTGTCCCATGAGGGGCACGGCTGGAGATGAACAAAGTGATTGTAATCTGTTAACGATTCCCGGGAAGAAAAACAACAAAGCAAACAAGACTAACCAGCTGAGTGAATTGTATCTTGTTATCTACTGTATGTCAGGAATCAAGCCCAGCCGCCCCCAGCCCCTCTGCTCTCTGAGGATCAGCTAGAACTCAAGGGGGTTTGATTTCTGCTAAAACTGGGGTTATAAATTGGACAAGACCCTGTTGAATTAATTTAGTGTCTGGTCATTGTTTTGTGTATTTTTGTTTTAGTGTGTGTTGTTTGTGGTATTTTTGACGAAGTTCTGAGTTAGAACAGAACTGAGAACTTTTTAAGACTGACCCTGGAATTGTATGATAATATGGATATAAATTCAGGGCCAGTTTCAGGTGATTTGGTATGAGGACTTTGTGTTGTTGTATGTTGTGGTTCGGATAATTTGGTTGTGTCTTCTTACCTACTGTTATTGTAAGAGGTGTGGGAATTCAGAAACACTGCAATGGGTGGGGGACAGAGTCAGGAGATCGATCGTAAAACCCCTTGGGGTGCATTTTCGCACATTGGAGGCAGCAGGGAGGTCAGCCAGGAGGGAACTTGAGCCGTGGAAAGCATGAGGGATACTGTACCGATGTATGGCCACTGTATGGATTGAGTGGGGGTTGGAGTGGCTGGCCGGAGGTGCCTTGGATTGTGATGCCTTGGTGGAGCTGATGGTGATTTTGGGGGAAAATGAGAAATGAGATGAAGTAATATATACAGATATGTTTTTCTGAGTTAGAAATCATCCCGAGTGGCAGAGGAAATGTGGATTAAATGTGTCTTGATAAGACCCCTTAGTTTTGGCTTTGGAAAAGGACCGTAAGAAGGACAGGGAAGTGTTGAAAGCTTTGAAAGGAAAGGGAAAGGATGTCGCGGTTTAGGGTCAGGGCAGCCCCTAAAACCTATAACAGACGCTCTCTGTTAACCCCCCTCCCTCCCCAAAGGGGAAGAGAAAGGGAATAAGGGAGAGAGACTTAGCGATTAGAAAAGGAAACTAGAACAGCTTTAATGACTGGGCCCCGCAGCAGACGGGAGCTATGTTGAGGAGCTGGATTCTGGTACCGGGGTCAGGAACACGCAGATCGGATCGAAGGCAGTCCTTCTTGGGTGCTCCGAGGAAGGAACCGAGAG
>JANVCC010009121.1:197642-249970 GCA_025345505.1 Todiramphus chloris collaris
GGGGGGGGCATTCTGCTTTGTCTTCCAAGCGGCTGCTACGTGTTCCTGGAGCCCTGCTTCCTGGACTCAGCCCAACATCGCCTGTGGACGGGAAGTAGAAAAATAACCTCTTATCTATCATAACCCACACCCCTTTGCTTTGCATCTTATTCTCTCCCTGCATGCCGTGCTGAAGGGGACAACCCACCACAGGGTCTTATCGAGACACATTTAATCCACATTTCCTCTGACACTCGGGATGATTTCTACCTCAGTAAAACATATCTGAATATATCACTTCATCTCAATTCTCATTTTCCTCCAAAATCACCATCAGCTCCACCAAGGCATCACATTCCAAGGCACCTCCTGCTAGCCATTTCAGTCCCTTACTCATTTTCTAGAGTGGCCATTTATCATTACAATATTTTTCAGCCTTTTTACGACTCAAGTTCCCTCCAGGCTGACCTCCCAGCTGCCTCCAATGTGTGAAAATGCACTCTAAGGGGGTTTTACCATTGATCTCTTGACTCTATCTCCCACCCATTGCAGTGTTTACAAAATCCCACACTTCTTACAATAACAATAGGTAACAAGACAGAACCAAATTATCTGAACCACCACATACAACAACAAAAGGTCCTTATACCAAATCACCTGAAACTAGCCCTGAATTTGCATCTGTACGCTTCCAGGGACAGCCTTAAAAGTTATCAGTTCTGTGCTAATTCAGAACTTTGTCAAAAATACCACAAACAAAACACACTGAAAACAATAATACACAAAACAATAACCAGACACTAAATTAATTCAATGGGGTATTGTATCCCTATTTTGCTTTTCTTTTATCCAATTATTAACCCCAAATTTAGCAGAAATCAAACCCCCTTGCGTTCCAGCTGATCCTCAGATAGCAGAGGGGCTGGGGGCAGATTACAATCACTTCGTTGCTCTCTGGTCACAGCCCTCGCAGGACAGCGGAACTGCGGATCAGAACTCATGCACTCGCTGCACAGCTGCGCTGCATCTTACACACACAGACCACTTCAGAGCTAGCTCAACACACTCATACCATTTATAACTGAGAATAGGTATCAATATCTCTAATTTACCTACTCCCATCATGCTGTGTTTCCAAGAGTACACTTTTTATTATAGGGACCCCGAAACGTTCCCCTTTTGCTCCAATAACTTCTATTTTCTCCGAGGATATTTTACACCCCCGGGGCAACATTTGAACAGTGGATCTTTCTGCTCCTGAGTCCACTAGGAACTCTATTTCTTGTTGCTGGGGACCCACTTTTAGTTTTACCAAGGGCTCAGTTTTCTCATGGGTCCCCAGCAGATAGAGTCCCTGACACCTCTAGCCTTCTTTAAACATCCTCTCGTCCATCATCCTCTTTCTACACTCCCTTTTAATGTGTCCTTTCTTTCCACAATAAAAGCACATCATCGTCTTTCTTTTGCTGCTCGTTAAATGCTTTATTAATGTTCTGTCCTCGAGAAACAGCTTCTTTAATTCCTTGTATAATTATTGTCCGTAAATCGGACATCTATCGATTTAATTCTGGTTATTCCAATTAGGTTTCTGAGTTGGCCATTTTATACCTGCTGCCGGACCTTCTTGATGTTGATGGTCCCCTCTAATTTGTTTACGACCCCAAACTTCCATGCAATACTAAATCATTTTTACTGTATCCTTACCCCGCCTAGAGGGGTAATCATCCCAATGTTTAATCATTAAGCCTAACGGACTATCTGATGGTATTGGGGGGGGGTCTCATATGAGGTCCCAATCCACCCATGGGATCAGAGGGCTTCCTCTTCCTCTGTCCCATCTTCCGGAGTGCCTTCTCTCACACACACACACACACACACACACACGCACGCCCCCTATTCGTGGCCCAGTCCCTCGCGGGAGGTGGGAACCGCACTACTAAGGAGTCCGCACTTGCTTCGTCCGGTGGATTTTCCAAACCCGGTGGATGTCTCACACTATCGCACTCCAGGATACACAACCCCAATCGAACGGATAACCGGCCTATACTCATGCAATCCTGCGTCTTCGTCCGGAGCTTCGTGCACAAAGATTACAGGGTTTGCCAGCTTTCTTTTGCTCGCTATTGAATTTGGGGTTTGTCAGTAGAGGATGTGATGCGATAGCACCCAGCCAGGGCCACTGAAATCAGAGGGGTGCCTCCCCATATGGGGCTTCCCACCAGATTGCCTCTATCCGAGTCACAGCACCAAATTGTTATAAGTTAGATTCACGAATTTATGTGAGTCATAGCCTATACAAAATTTAAGAATTTATTAAGCAAGCGATAGCAAGCAAAACAGCGCTGGGCGACCGGGGAGACGCAGCTCCGCCAACGGTGCGCAAAAGATGTCAAGCAAGCAGGCATTTATTACAGTAAATCATGCATATCCAACAGCGTTAACTACATATTCATTGTGTGGGGTTGGATTATTATAATCAGGTCCAGGAACTCATTATCATGGGTCTCCTCCCTTTGGCACTTGCGCACTGCTGTCTGGTGGTCGTGGGCCGGGGTCTTCAGGAGTCTTCAGGAGGAAGGCCCCCAGTCTTCCTCGCAGTGTACTTTTCACCTTTTGTCTCAAAATGCAGAGTTGCGATGAGTCAGAGATCACAGGGCTGGTGTGACCTGGCTTGTCTGTGGGAGGCTCTCCTGTATTCCTCCCTGTCTTGGAGTTAGTTTCCCTTATCTACAAAGACCAAGACTACACAAGACAGGCTACAGGATTTAGGAGAACCTTGGTAACTCTCAAGGCTATGTAAGACAGGCTAAAACTTACAACTATGTAAGACAAAAAACACAGTTTACGGCTATGTAAAACGAGCTACAGTCTACAAGGCTACCTGTTCCCTTTTAACAGTGTAATGAAGAAAATTGGATGATTCGTGTCAATAAGATGTGGCAACAGGGGGTTGCTGTTAAAAGGGAACAGGTAAACCAATCACTTAAGCTGTTTTGCTCTAATAAAAGCACCAAATCAGGTATAGAAAGGTACCAAATGTATTTTGCCCTGCTGGGGACTCGGCCCTCCAGGACATCATCCCTGCTCCCACCGGATACAGGCCTGGCCGAGGCCTGAGTTGTAAATGTCACCATAAATCCTAGTTTAGTAGCCTTGTAAACTGTAGCTTGTTTTACATAGTTGTAAACTGTGTTTTGTCTTACATAGTTGTAAGTTGTGTTTTGTTTTACATAGTTTGTCTTACATAGTTATAAGCTGTGTTTTGCCTTGCATAATTGTAAGCTGTAGCCTGTCTTACACAGCCTTGAGAGTTATCAAGGTTCTCATAAATCCTGCAGCCTGTCTTGTGTAGTCTTAGTCTTTGTAGATAAGAGAAACTAACTCCCAGACAGGGAGGAATACAGGAGAGCCTCCCACAGACAAGCCAGGTCACACCAACCCTGTGATTTCATCGCAACTCATCATTTTGAGACAAAAGGTGAAAAGTACATTGCGAGGAAGACTGGGGGCCTTCCTCCTGAAGACCCCGGCCCACGACCACCAGACAGCAGTGCGCAAGTGCCAAAGGGAGGAGACCTATGATAATGAGTTCCAGGACCTGATTATAATAATCCAACCCCATATAATGAATATGTAGTTAACACTGTTGGATATTCATGATTTAGTGTGATAAATGCCTGCCTGCTTGATATCTTGTTGTGCGTGTTGATGGAGTGCAGACTCCCCACGCACCCAGCGCTGCTTGCTCATTCCCCATCACTAATAAATTTATTTTTTTTTATTTAAAGACTATTTTGGTCTCATTTATAACAACAGCAACCCTCTGTTGCCACATCTTACTGACAAACTTCCCATTTTTCTGACAAAGTTTGATGGACAAACAATTCACAGTTTATCACAGCCGAGGCCTGAGTTGTAAATGTCATCATAAATCTTGGTTTAGTAACTGTAAACTGTGTTTTGCCCTACATAGTTGTAAGTTGTGTTTTGTTCTACATAGTTGTAAAATGTGCTTTGTCTTACATAGTTATAAGCTGTGTTTTGCCTTACATAATTGTAAGCTGTAGCCTGTCTTACACAGCCTTGAGAGTTACCAAGGTTCTCCTAAATCCTGTAGCCTGTCTTGTGTAGTCTTGGTCTTTGTAGATAAGGGAAACTAACTCCAAGACAGGGAGGAATACAGGAGAGCCTCCCACAGACAAGCCAGGTCACACCAACCCTGTGATTTCTGACTCATCGCAACTCTGCATTTTGAGACAAAAGGTGAAAAGTACACTGCCAGGAAGAGTGGCAGCCTTCCTCCTGAAGACTCCTGAAGACCCTGGCCCACGACCACCAGACAGCAGTGCACAAGTGCCAAAGGGAGGAGACCTATGATAATGAGTTCCTGGACCTGATTATAATAATCCAACCCCACACAATGAATATGTAGTTAACGCTGTTGGATATGCATGATTTAGTGTAATAAATGCCTGCTTGCTTGACATCTTGTGTGTGTGTTGGCGGAGCGCAGACTCCCCGCGCACCCAGCACTGCTTGCTCATTCCCCATCACGAATAAATTTTTACCGTTTTCTTTAAAGACAATTTTGGTCTCATTTATAACAGCGGCTCCCGCGTTGCCGAGCAACTCCCCGCAGCCCGCGTGGGAGCTACTGCCTGCCCTGCCCAGGGCCCGCCGCCACCCTCGCTCCCCCAGCCCGACGCTGCTCCTCCGCGGCTGCTAGCGCTCGGGCTGAGCTGGGCCGGTGGGGCCGCGGGCGGGAGAGCATTCGCCGAACTGGCGGCGCCCGACTCCTCTACCTCCGTTCGTGCTTTCCGCTTCGCTGCGGGAAAACCGCGCAGCGCCCCATGCGGACCGACCTTTTCCCAGCCCCACCGTCTCTGCAATCCCAAGAAAAGTTTGCAAAGCATCGTGCTCTTCCTGCCGCCGCGCGGGCTGCGCTGCCGCCGCAGAGACCGTCGCGACAAGCTGTGTACCGACAGACGCAGAGCATTCCGGGAGTTGTAGTCTTTCTTCCTCGCGGTGGCGGGAGCAGGGAAGCGGGGCCTACAACTCCTGAGGGTGTGCGGGAGGGAGGGGCGGTGACGGTGGAGGAGTGGGGATAACTCCGGTTCTGATCGCTATGCGTGTTTGTCATCAGAGCCCGGGTGGGCAGCAGACGGCGGCGGTTGATGCGCACGGGCGAGCAGCAGTAGAGCGAGCAGCGGGCCGCGCCCGGCGATGAGGCACGAAGTACCCATGCAGGTCGGTCCCCGGGCCGGAGCCGAGCGAGCGGCGAGGGGGGCGGTGGGCGCAGCGCGGCCGAGATCTGGGTGCTCCGGCGCCCGCGGAACGGGGCAGGAGCCCCTTCGCCCTGCAGCGTCATGGTGGGGCCGCCGAGGAGGTGAGTGAGGGGGCCGGGGTGTGCTTGATGTGGATCTGCGGTGTGTGTGAAGACCCCGGGGGGGGGGATGGGGGACGGGACATCGCGTCCCTGTGAGAGGGTCCTCGGCGGCCGGTCTTGGCGGGCGAGGGGCGACTGCAGTCCGTCTCGGGGCAGAGGTGTCGTGAGGCCGTCCCGTCCCTTGCGCAGCGCGGCTCCCCGGGCTGAAGGACAGCCATAGCGGGAGGCTGGGTGGCACAGCCCTGCTGTGGCCACCACCCCACCGCGATGGCCGCGGGTGGGTTTCGGGTTCTCATACAAGCAAACCGAACAGTCTTTTACAGATACTGCCCTTTGAGTGTTGGTCGCAGCTACCCTGGGAGTGAAAGGATAAGATTGTTAAGTGATGAGAGGTAATGAGGTCCTACTTGAATGTGTAGGAAGTTGTCAAGATATCTCCATATGTTTATTCAAAGAGTAGTTATCCATCTGCACCAGGAAAAGATGGCTCATTTCTGGAATCAGGGGTAGCAAAGAGGTGGCCCCTTTTCAGCAGTTTTTATATACTGAAAAATATAATTCCCCTTAGCACTGGACAAACAGATGATATACAGATACAAGTTACATTATGAACAGTTTTTAGCAGTTTCTAGGTAGTTGTTTCAAAAGTTTATGCTGGCATACTGTACTTCAGTTATTTATTAGGACCTATTTTATAATCTCATGCAGGAGCCTCAGACTATACACTTGAACACATGACTGCTTTTTAATTGAAGAACAGTCGTGTTACAGTCATGATTGGTAAAAAATCAATCTCAATTTTATACAGTATAAAGAGCACTTTTGCAGTCTGCTGTGATTTAAATTATGAGTTATGAACTGCATCTCTGTTAGCTAATATTTTTCATACTGGATATCTACTCTGGCAATAATAGAATCACAGAATTGTCATGGTTTTCCAACCATCAACCCCCCCCAAAAACAAACAAAAAACCCCCACCACCACAAAAAAAATCAACAACCACAAAAGCAAACCACCACCTCACCATCCTACTAGAGCATGTCCTGAAGTGTCTCAACTACAGTTTTTTAATACCTCCAGGGATGTTGATTCTACCACCTCCCTGGGCAGCCTGTTCCAGCACCTGACTACTCTTTCAGTAAAGAAATTCTTTCTAACATCTAATCTAAACTTCCCCTGGTGCAATTTAAGCCCATTTCCTCTTATCCTCTCATTCTTTACTTGAGAGAAGAGACCAACACTCACCTCACTACAACCTCCTTTCAGGTAGTTGTAGAGAGCGATAAGGTCTCCCCTTAGCCTCCTCTTCTCCAAACTAAACAATCCCCATTCCCTCAGCCTCTTCTCATACAACTTGTTCTCCAGACCCTTCACCAGCTTGGTTGCCCTTCTCTGAACTCACTCCAACAACTTAATGTCTTTCTTGTAGTTAGAGGCCCAGAACTGAACATAGTACTCAAGGTGTGGCCTCACCAGTGCCAAGTACAGGGGCACGATCACTTCCCTAGTCTGCTGGCCACACTATTTCTAATACAGGCCAGGATGCCTTCTTGGCCACCTGGGCACACTGCTGGCTCATGTTCAGCCATGTGTTGAGCAGCACCCCCAGGTCCTTTTCTGACAGGAAGCTTTCCAGCTACTCTTCCCCAAGCCTGTAGCGTTGCCTGGGGTTGTTGTGACCGAAGTGCAGGACCCAGCACTTGGTCTTTGTAAACCTCATACACTTGGCCTCAGCCCATTGATTCAACCTGTCCAGAGCCCTCTGCAGAGCCTTCCTACCTTCAAACAGATCGACACTCCCACTCAATTTGGTGTTGTCTGCAAACTTGCTGAGGAAGTACTCAGTCCCCTCATCTAGATCATTGTTTCAAAACAGTAGTTGCTTCCACCATGGCGAGTATGTAGCGCTGGCCTTAGCGTGTTGGTGGCAGTGGGACCATGTAGTCCATTTGCCAGGCCTCACCATATCGAAAACCCATCCACCGCCCTCTATTCCAGGGGCACTTTACTAGCGTGGCTTGCTTGATTGCAGCACATGCTTCAATTCGTGAGTGACCTGTGTGATGGCCTCCATGGTCAGGTCCACCCCTCGATCACAAGTCCATCTGTATGTTGCATCTCTCCCTAGATGTCCCGATGTTTTGTGGGCCCATTGAGCTACAAATAGCTCACCCTTACTCTCCCAGTCCAGATCCAGCTGAGCTACTTCAATATTGGCAGCCTTGTCTACCTGGTCATTGTTTCAATGTTCTTCAGTGGCACAGCTTTTGGGCACACGAGCATCTCCATGATGCACCTTTAAAGCTATGTTTTCCACTCGGGTAGCGATGTCCTGCCACAATGCAGCAGCCCATATGGGTTTTGCTCTGCACTGCCAGTTGGCCTTCTTCCACTCCTGCAGCCACCCCCACAAGGCATTATCCACCATCCAGGAGTCAGTGTATAGAGCACTGGCCACTTTTCTCGTTCAGCAATCTCTAGGGATAGTTTGATTTCCTTCACTTCTGCAAATTGACTTGACTCACCCTCTCCTTCAGTGGCCTCAACAACTTGTCTTGTGGGACTTCACACAGCAGCTTTTCAGTTTTGATGATTTTCTACCACATGACAGGATCCATCAATAAATAAAGCATAACGCCTTTCTTCTTCTGGTAACTCATTATATGGCGGTGCCTCTTGGGCATGATTCACCTCCTTATGCAGTTCTCCAAAATTGCTGCCTTCTGGCCAGTCCATGTTCTTTTCCAGGATCCCTGGTCGGTTGGGTTTCCCTAGTTGAGCTCGTTGCATGATCAATGATACCCATTTGCTCCATGTTGCACTGGTTGTGTGATGTGTGGACAGAATGTTTCCTCTTAACATCCAATGAAGTACAGGTAATTGTGGTGCCGAGAGGAAATGTGCCTCTCTACTGACACCTTCTTAAACAGCTTGAATCCCCTCATATGCTGCCAGTATCTCTTTTTCAGTCGGGCTCTATTGGGCTTCTGATCCCCGATACCCCCGGCTCTAAAACCCTAATGATAGGCCTCAAGTTTCTCCTGATGTTTTCTGCCAGAGGCTCCAGGTGAGACCATGCTCCTCAGCTGCTGTGTAGAGTACATTATGCACAGACAGTCCTGTCTGAACAGGCCCAAGAGCTACTGCATGAGAAGGACTTGTGAGTGATATGAAAGTTGGAAGCTGTCCTGGGCATGGTGAGCAAGAAATGATAAGACTTTTCCAGTTCTTGGAGACTTAATGTGGGTTGTTGGTATAACTGCTCCCTTGAATTATGGAGGGCAGAGTCTGACGTGTTCAGGAGACTAGTTGACAGAGTCCCTTGGGAGGCAGTCCTGAAGGGCAAAGAAGTCTAGGAAGTCTGGACATTCCTCAAGAGGCAGGAAAAGGACTTCTTGGTGTGCTGTAAGACTGTGGTGGTTTGACTGTGTCTGGATGCCAGGTGCCCACTTAACCACTCTATCACTTCCCCCCCCTCCTCTCAGCTGAACCAGGGGGAAGAAAATAAGATGAAACTCATGGGCTAAGACAAAGGCAGTTTAATGAAGAAGCAAAGCAAGGCCACATACGAAAGCAAAAGAAAACAAAGATTTATTCTCTCCTTCCCATCAGTGGGCAATGTCTGTCCCTTTCTGGGAAGCAGGGCTCTAAACACGTAGCGGTTTCTCTGGAGGACAAGCTGATACCTCCCCATCCTCCTCCTTTTTCCAGCATTTATAGTTCAGCTGATGTCATATGGTATGGAATATCCCTTTGGTCAGTTGGGTAAGCTGTCCCAGTTGTATCCCCTCCCAAGATCTTATCCATCCCATCCCCCTGCAGGGGGATGTTGAAAACTATCCTTGGTGCTGTGCGAGCCCTGTTCAGCAGTAGGCACAACACAGGGGTGTTATCAGCACCTTTTCAGCTCTCAGTGCAAAGCACAGCACTGGGAGAGCTGCTCTGGGGAAAATTAACTCCAGCTCAGTCGGACTCAATACAAAGATGAACTACTGGGGAAGACTGCCCTGGCTGAACAGAGACCTTTGGCTGGAACTCAGTGAGAAAAGGAAAGTCTATGGCCTGTGGAAAAAGGGGCAGCCAACTCGGGAATCACAGAATCATTTAGGTTGGAAAAGACCTTGGGATCATTGTGTCCAACCATTAACCCTACTCTACAAGTTCACCCCTAGACCATATCCCCCAACACCACATATAAGCGATGCTTAAACACATCCAGGGAAGGTGACTCAACCACCTTCCTGAGCATCCCATCCCAATATCTCACCACTCTTTCCATGAAGAATTTTTTCCTAGTGTTTAGTCTAAACAAACCTTGTTTCAGCTTTAGGCCATTCCCTCTGGTTCTGTCACTAATTACCTGAGAGAAGAGACCAGCGCCAACCTCTCTACAATGTCCTTTCAGGTAGCTGTAGAGAGTGATGAGGTCTCCCCTCAACCTTCTCTTCCTCAAACTAAACAGGCCCAGCTCCTTCAAACGATCTTCATATGATCTCTTCTCCAGTCCCTTGACCAGCTTCGTTGCCCTCCTCTGCACCTGCTCCAGCACCTCGATATCTCTCTTGTACTGAGGTGCCCAAAACTGGACACAGTACTCGAGGTGAGGCCTCACCAGTGCTGAGTACAGGGGGACAATCACCTCCCTATTTCTGCTGGTCACACTATTTCTAATAAAGGCCAGGATGTCATTGGCCTTCTTTGTCACCTGGGTACACTGCTGGCTCATATTCATTTGCCTGTCTATTATAACCCCCAGATCCCTCTCCACCAGAGAGCTCTCCAACCACACTTCCCCAAGCCTGTAGCTTTGCATAGGACTGTTGCAGCCCAAGCGCAGGACCTGGCACTTGGCCTTGTTGAAACTCATACCATTAACAGTGGACTAGCAATCCAGTATATCTAAGTCTCTCTGGAGAGCCTCCCTATCCTCATGCAGATCGACACACCCACCTAACTTAGTGTCATCTGCAAATTTACTGATGGTAGACTCTATGTCCTCATCAAGATCATCAATCAAGATCTTAAATAGAAACGGTTCCAACACTGAGCCCTGAGGAACGCCACTTGTGACCTGCTGCCAGCTGGATTTAATACCATTGGCCACTACTCTCTGGGCCTGTCCATCTAGACGGTGCTTGATCCAGCAGATCGTATTCTCATCCAGGCCATGAGCAGCCATTTTTTCCACTAGAAATCTATGAGGAACAGTGTCAAATGCTTTCCATAAGTCCAGGTAGACCACATCCACAGCCTTTCCCTCGTCCAGTAGTCGTGTCATCTTGTCATAGAAGGAGATCAGGTTCGTCAGGCAAGATCTGCCTTTCCTAAACCCATGCTGACTGGCCCTGATCTGCTGGTTGTCATCTATATGGCTTTTAAGAGCACTCAAGATGATCTGCTCCATGATCTTCTGTCGCTGCTTATGCTGGGAGTGGAGAGATGCAGCAACATATAAATTCAGCAAGAGCAGGCAAAAGAAGCAACTTTATTAATTTACAACCCCATTTTACATACCCTAGCCAAATAGGGCGATTGGTCAGTGATCACCCATCTCCTAGGGTGATTGGCTAAAGTCCTACAACACCTATTTCAAAATATTTTTCCAATGTACCATAAACAGAACTTAGCAAAACACCAGGTGTTAGTCTAGTTTACAAAACCGTCCTACTGTTTCTCATAACATGCATGAGAAAGGCAGGATTCTCACCGAATATTGTGAGAACCTAGGAAAATCCCTCTGCTAGCAGCTTTTCAGCATCCACAATTCCCCCTTTTTGTTTAAAGACCAAAAAGGTATTGTTTGTAATCCTCTGCGGGTAGTCTTGCAGAAGGGAGAACAAACGCAGCATAAGGGATCTGCTTGGTAATGGCCAGTTACCAAACACAGCCTAAATTGAATGCTGATAAGGGGTCGGTCTGGTAATGGCCAGATACCAGACAGAGTCCAAATCAGATGCTGCCTTAAAGTGGGCAGAGAGTCTCCAGTAATGCCATGGGAGATATATCTAGCAAACAAAATTCTACATCACAATTCTATCTTGTATTAATCTTAAATAGAAATTTACATCAGTTATTAATTCTAACATAGCCTCAAGGGCTTTAACTTTCTGACTCCATAACAAAAGAAACTTAAAGTTCAGTCTCTGCTTGTGGAAGGACCATCTGCCTGATGGTCGGTATCCTGGTCATCACCAGAAGGATCATTTGGTTGATGATCTGCATTCTGGTCATCATTTGGAGGTTGCCTGTTCTGTCTCTGGTGCCGCAGGTCAGGGCGAACGCATCTTGCATGTAGCCACCGTACCCCAGAATCTATGGAAATGCAAGCATACCCACGACCCCAAGCAATAAGCTCATGCGGGCTTTCCCAATTGTTGGTGAGTAGATCCCGTACCCAGACTTTTGCGCGAGGCAGGTGCGTCTCGCCTGACGACTGCAATGAGAGAAAATGATTCAGAATAACAGGATTATTTGAATTTGGTGGCACTGTGAGATGATTAATTGTATACAAAGCTTTTTCTAGTCATCTCTGTGGGGTTTCTCCATGCATTCCCCATTTTTGTTTCTCCAAAACACGCTTCAAAGTGCCATGAGCGCGTTCAACAATAGCTTGGCCGGTAGGAGAATGCGGAATAGCAAAAGTGTGGTCTACACCCCATAGGTGCAAGAACTGCTGCATCTTCTGCGAGGCGTAGGCAGGACCATTATCGGTTTTCACAGTAGATGGCATACCCAGGACTGAGAAAGCCAATTTCCAATGGTCAATGACATCACGGCCTTTTTCTCCAGTGTGAGCAGAAGCCCACATAGCCGAGGAGAACGTGTGAATGGACATGTGCACATATTTAAACCGGACAAATTCAGGGATGTGCGTTACATCCGTTTGACAAAGCTGCAAGGCTTTTATGCCTCTGGGGTTTACCCCTGGTGGCAAAGGTGCAGAGAGTCCGTGACAGTCAGCACAAGCACTGACAATGTCACGAGCCTCAGTTGGCGTTAGGTGAAACTGCTTCTGCAGGGTATGTGCACTTTGATGGAAGAAACCATGCGATGCCTTGGCTTGTGCAGTTTTGTCAGGCTGAGGCACTATCCACGCAGAGTTGGCAAGCATGTCAGCCATGGCATTGCCTTCTGTTATACAACCTGGCAAACTGGTGTGGCTTCGAATGTGCAGAATGTAGTATGGATGCGCTCGAACTTGAATTGCACACCACAAAGTTTGCAATAGTGAAAACAGAGCCGCATTATTCACTTCCTTTAGAAGTGAACAATCCAAGTGTTGGGTTATATCTGCTACATAAGCAGAATCAGTAACCAAACTCAAAGGCACCTGAGAGAACCGCTGAAAAGACATGGCAACAGCCCTCAATTCAACCAGCTGGGCAGAGCCTGACTCATGGCCTTCCAGCACCTGCCACTCTGATCCCTCCTTCCAGGTAACAATGGCTTTCCCTGTTTTTCCAGAACCATCCGTGAAGACGGTGGATCCTTTCACCGGCACCCGACTGTTTTTTGGCCACAAGGTGAAGCTGGTCGATTTTGCCAGCTGCAGTAATTTATGGCTGGGCAGGTGGTAAGAAATCTGCCCTGAAAAATTTTGCACCGCACTTTGCAAAGGAGCGCTGTTGGCAAGGCTCCACTCAAAGTGTTCCTGTGGTGCTGGAAGAATAATTGTTGCAGGATCCGCCGCCATTAATTGCAAACACCGTTGGCGGCATTTGATTATCAGAGAAGCGATCAATTCAAACAACGTGGGTGCTGTCTTTTTCGGCTGATGAGGCAGAAAGACCCATTCTAGGACATGCAAAGGGTCAGACCATTGTGTGTTCCACTGGCCAATGATACCTGTGGGATGGAGGTCTGGAGCAGTAATGAAAACAGTGATATCAACTGAGGGATCCACTAGATAAACTTTGCACCCCAGTGTGAGTTTCCCGGTAAAGGCTGACCGTCGGCATGGCGCAGAGATCTACAGTATTCTGTACGATGACCTGGCCTACCACACCTCTTGCACTGGGGGGTTCCTGCGTTTTCCTTTTGCCTTGGTTTAGCCCTTTTCCGTTTGCTCCCGGCTTTGGACTGCTTCGGTTCACGATCAGAACATGCGTGAATAGACGGCAGAAACGCAGCCAAAGCAGACCTTTTATGGCTCGCAGACCCCACCTTAGCACAGGCTTCAACCATATCTGTGAGTGTAGGCTCCCCTGGTAGAGCATCGATGATTTTTCTACACTCATCATTGGCATTGTCTCTTGCTAATTGTATGCACATCATCTGCCTTAATGAGTTATCTTCAACCTGCTTCTCAAGGGCAGCAGCAACCTTTTCTACAAAGAGTAAGAATGGCTCTGTCTGCCTTTAGCATATTTTCATATACCGTGTTTGAGGAGTAGCCATGTCCACGGTCTTAAATAGAGCTCCCATGCCAACATTTTGAGCTTGCTCTAGGATTTGAGGGGGCCAGGTGGCCTGGAAATCAGGATTAGAGTAGTTATCAAGTCCCATGATGGCATCTACTTCAACATCATGTCTAACGTCAGTGGAAGGCAACTGCTTATTCTGCAGTGCAACCTTCTCAGACATCTTTCTCCAGGTAGTCTCAAAACCTGCAAATTGTACAGGTTGAAGTATGATTTGAGCTAAGTGCTTAATATGAAATGGAACAAGCAGATCAGCATTCAGCACTCTAAGAAGTTGCATGAGTTCAGGAGAACTAAGCCCATACTGTGCCACTTTGGATTGTAAATCTTGTACAACCTTCCAAGCAATAACATCATGTCTATCATGTTGACCTGAATTTGGGACAGCCTTAAACACAGGATAGGCTTGGACATGCCCTTGCGGGGGGTTACTATCGCCTTGAGTTAGTGGCACACTCTTTTGAGGTGTTATAGCAGTCTCCTGGTCCCGCATAAGTTCCCCTGACCTCTCTGGCAGTCCCACTTTGTCTAATAGATCCCAGTTGCCCTCCTCCAGAGCCCGCAATTTAACCGACTCCCAGAAATGCCTGCTGTTTCTTGGGCAGACAGTTACAGTACAGTCTGGGAGTGTCCAAAGATGGCTCTGCAGCAACCGCTTCTTCCACCGCCCGGTTACCACAGCCTTCCATCCTGAGGCAAGTGTGCCCTCTGTATCACTGCCTGAATCGTCAGGCAGGGGTTTCCCGGAGGACCCCAGCACGAACGATGGAGGCGGGCAGGGTACGGGTGCCGGGCTGGAGGGCGGTACGGCGGTGGGGGCTGCAGTCGGTTGCGCAGGGGGCAGCAAGGCAGCCGGCTGTGGCGGCGCAGTTTGGGGCGCTGCCGGCGGTGCAGGCGGATCTTGACACGGAGCCGCCTGTGCCGCTGGAGTCGGTGTTGTCAGCTGGGTCAGCGGCCCCGGAGCTGTCGCCTCCGCCTCTACCGGGGCCGCCGTTTGTTCCGCCGCTGCCGGTTCCGCTGCGGGATCCGTCGGCACTTCTTCGTTCGGAATTACCGGAGCCGACACTTCCGGCCCGGCTCTCTCAGCGGCCGCTCGCAGGAACGCCTCCGGCAATTCCGCTAGCTGTTGAGACACTTTCAGAAGCTGCTGCGATACGTCCAGCAGTAACGCGAGATATTGTGGCAGTTCCTGTAATGCCGCCAGCTGTTATGTTAAAAAATTCATCGTGGGCGGCGGCGGCTGCTGCGCATTAAAACACCCAGAGAGGGGCGCATGCGCGGAACTCTCGGGCGTCGCAGGCGCTTCCGAAAAACTGTAGGATGCTGCGAGTGCAGCGGGCGCGCGCGGAAAACGCGGGTGCCGCCATGGAGCTCCAGGTCACCGTTAAACTGGATCGGGCAACCGGAGAGGCCGTGGGAACAACCAGCACTGTTATATTTGCCGAAGGGAGTGGCGCGGAGGAGACCAGAGCCGCTGCGCTAAGGAGCGAGGGGCGCTCCGAGCCATCTCTCTGTTTAAGCATTTCCGCGAGCTGCTCTGCAGGCGTAGGGTATTTAGAGGGAACATAATCCCGGGGCCAGGTGTATTGCCGCTGAACGGGCTGTAGGACCGGCACCGGATCCTGTGGGGCCGGAGACGGCTCCTCGGTGCGGCTGCCGCCGGCTGCTACACTGAGTTCAGCAGCGTTCCCCCTTAGCGGCGTCCTCCTCTTAAGCCGGCACCCCTTCCCCGTCGCCAGTTTTAGACTTTAGTAGCACAGCAAATATATCTCTCCAAGTGCGAATCAAGTCTATCAGCGTGTCGTCGCCATCGGGGAGCTCACGACAGAGCCTGGTGCCCAGCAGCTGCCACAGCTTTAAATCAAAGGCGGTGTCAGAGCTCAGGAGAAACTGGTGGTCAGCTGCCCATTGCAAAAGAGCGTGGAGGGCGTCCTCCGGAACAGCGCTCTTTTTGGTGGCCAGGAAATTTTTCCAGGCCAACAGCACCACGCTTTCTTTCAAGCCGCAAGTCCCCATCTCGGCAGGGTTTTTCTAATACCCCGGTGCCTGGACTGGTCCCGGCCGCGAACCTCGGGTCTGCGGGGGGGGGAAAGGGGGGGGCCGGTTGCGTACCTCCCGAGAGCTGCTCGGCTTGCTCTGTTGCGGGTAGTATCACGTCGGGGTCACGAAATGTCGCTGTTTATGCTGGTTGCGGAGAGGTGCAGCAACATATAAATTCGGAAAGAGCAGGCAGAAGTAGCTTTATTAATTTATAACTCCATTTTATATACCCTAGCCCCATAGGGCGATTGGTCAGTGATCACCCATCTCCTAGGGTGATTGGCTAAAGTCCTACAACACCTATTTCAAAATATTTTTCCAATGTACCATAAACAGAACTTAGCAAAACACCATGTGTTAGTCTAGTTTACAAAACCGTCCTACTGTTTCTAATAACACGTGTGAGAAAGGCAGGATTCTCACTGAATATTGTGAGAACCTAGGAAAATCCCTCTGCTAGCAGCTTTTCAGCATCCACAATCTTCCCTGGTACCGAGGTCAGACTAACAGGTCTATAGTTACTTGGATCCTCCGTTCTGCCTTTCTTGTAGATGGGCGTCACATTTGCTAACCTCCAGTCCATTGGGACCTTCCCACTTATCCAGGACCTCAGATAAATAAGGGAAAGTGGCTTGGCAAGCACATCCGCCAGATCTTTCAGCACCCTAAGACTACAAAGGTTTTCTGAGGCTATGCAGGGAGTAAATTAGAAAGGCGAAAGCTGAACCTAAACTCCATCTGGCTACTGACATAAAAGAAAATTAGAAATTTTCTATAAATACATTCACGGCAAAAGGAGGACTAAGGAGAAACACCATCCTGTATTGGATGTGTGGTAAACATATTTACTAAGGATGAGGAAAAGGCTGAGGTAATGAATGCCTTTTTTGCCTCAGTCTTTAATAGTAAGACCAGTTGTCCTCTGAGTGCCCAGACCCCTGAGCTGGAAGACAGCGACAAGGAGCAGAACGAAGTGCCCATAATCCACGGGGAATTTCTGTGCGACCTGCCACTCCATGTAGATGCACACAAGTCTATGGGCCCACATGGGATCCACTCAAGGGTACTGATGGAGCTGTCAGAAGCGCTCACCAAGCCACTTTCCATCATTTATCAGTAGTCCTGGCTAACCAGGGAGGTCCCAGTTGACTGGAAGTTTGCAAATGTGACATGCATCTACAAGAAGGACCAGAAGGGGGATCTGGGGAAGTACAGGCCTGTCAGTCTTACCTCGGTGCCAGGGAAGGTTATGGAGCAGATCATCTTGAGTGCCATCATGCATCACATACAGGATAAGCAGGTGTTACAGGTCCAGTCAGCATGGGTTTATGAAGTGCAAGTTCTGCTTGGTTAACCTCATCTCCTTCTATGACAAGGTGACCTGCTTAGTGGATGGTGGAAAGGATGTGTTTATCTACCTAGAATTTTGTAAAACCTTTGACACCATTTCCCACAGCATTCTCCTGGAGAAACTGGCTGCTTGTGTCTTGGATGGGTGTATGCTTGGCTGGATAAAAATTTGGCTGTATGGCCAAGCCCAAAGAGTTGTGATGAATGGAGTTAAATCCAAGTGGCAGCTAGTCACAAGTGGTATTCCCCAGGACTCAGTATTGGGGATGTTTCTGTTTAATATCCTTATCAATGATCTGGATGAGGGGATAGAGTGCACCCTCAGTAAGTCTGAAGACATCACCAAGCTGGGCAGGAGTGTTGATATGCTTGAAGGTAGGGGGGGTCTAAAGAGGGATCTGGACATGCTGTATCAATGGGCCAAGACCAATGGTATGAGGTTCAACAAGGCCAAGTGCTGGGTCCTGTATTTGGGTCACAAAAACCCAATGCAACATTACAGACTTGGGAAAGAGTGTCTAGAAAGCTGCCCAGTGGTAAAGGGGGGGTGTTGATTGATTGCCATCTGATTATGAGCCATCAGTGTGCCCAGGTGGCAAAGGCCAACAGCATCCTGGCTTGTATCAGAAATAGTGTGGCCAGCAGGACTAGGGAAGTGATTGTCCCTGTACTTGGCACTGCTGAGGCTGCACCTCAAATACTGTGTTCAGTTTTGGGCCCCTCACTATAATAAGGACACTGAGGTGCTGGGGTGTGTCTAAAGAAGGGCAATGAAGCTGGTGAGGAGTCTAGAGCACAAGTCTTACAAGGAGTGGCTGAGGGACCTGGGGTTGTTTAGACTGGAGTGAAGGAGGCTGAGAGGAGACCTTATCGCTCTTTTTAACTCCCTGAAAGGAGGTTGTAGTGAGGTGAGTGTTGGTCTCTTCTCCCATGTAACAAGTGATAGAACAAGAGGAAGTGGCCTCAAGTTGTTCCAGAGGAAGCTTAGATTTCATATTAGAAAAATTTCTTCACAGAAAAGTTTGTAAAGCACTGTAACAGGCTACCCAGGGAAGTGGTGGAGAAACCATCCCTGGAGGTATTTAAAAGCTGTGTAGATGTGGTGCTGAGGGACATGGTTTAGTGGTGACCTGGCAGTACTGGGTTAAAGGTTGGATTTGATGATCTTAAGGGTCTCTTCCAACCAAAATGATTCTATGAGTGTCATTCTATATTTCTGAATTCTTTGTTTCAATCTCAAGCTCATTCCATGACACTTTGTAGAGAAGAATGGCCAAAATTACCAGAAAGCAGCCCAAATAGTCCTCTCAGTGAAGGAGTTACATAGTGTAAAAGTTTGCTATTTTCATCTGCTGGGTATAATTGGATATGCGTTAGTCTGTGACTAATTTTCATTTTTTTAACCATGTTTTCAAAGAACAGATATCAATCTTAGTAGTGCTTATGGCTGTTGCATTAAGGGTAAGAGTTTGACATTTGCTTGCCAGAGCCCTGTGAACTTTCACTGAAAGAGTTGTGCAAAGTCAGCATTTGCCTATTTCTTAGCCCTGGTAAGTGACGTGCGGAAAACAAACTCTACAACCCGTGAAAGGTTATAAAGCAGGTATGTTTATTACGGTGCCGGGTGCAAGGGGGATCGTTCCTCCTAACTTGCACACCGAAGTGTCCATCGAGCAGGTATTTATTACACCAAAGCATGCATATTTAACAGAGTTAGTTACATATTCATGATGTGGGGTTGGATTATTATAATCAGTTCCGGGAACTCATTATCATAGGCCTCCTCCCATTGGCGCTTGTGCAATGCCGTCTGGTGGTCGTGGGCAGGGGTCTTCGGGAGGAAGGCTCTCAGTCTTCCTCGAGGTGTACTTTTCACCTTTTGTCTCAGGATGCAGAGTTGCCATGAGTCAGAGATCACAAGACTGGGGGGGAGGCTCTTCTTTATTCCTCCCTGTCTTGGAGTAATCTTCCCTTATCTACAAGCCATGCAAGATGAGCTAAGGCCCATCAAGCTTGTCTCAAGGCCTCAGCATCCTGTCTCCTGTTTATCTCAGGATGCCCCGGGATAACAATGGCTGCTCAACTTGCTTTATTACCTTTCAAGCAGAATACTGTCCCCCTCGCTTCATAAGGACTTGCACTCAGACAATTTAAGAGTTAAAAAGTAAGAGAGATTTTAATTATTGAAATGACAGATATAATAGGTTTGGAATTGCCATTGATTAATGCACTAACTGCAAAAGGAAAATCAAGCATGAGTTAGTAATTCCCAGGTAACATCTGACAAAGTCAGAGGCACAAGTCTTTGTAATAGCGCTAATAGATAATATTAATAAAAGGTATACCAGATATTGAAGGTGTAATTCTTACCAAGAAGGTGTCCCTGTCTTGGGTGGAGGAAGAGGGATACAGCCCGTCGACCATCTGCTAGACTTTTCAGTCTTCTCCCCCGCCAAGAGATGTATTCCCTTTGTGATTTTTTTAATATCCTAACCCCGTCCGTCCCTTCCTTCTATTTGACATCCATCATGATTTGGATGGAGAGTTGAGTAACATACTCATATATGTTTAGCATGTTAGGCTCATTGCCATTCTTAGGTGTGTAAACTTTAATATTAATTTTGCCATTGTTAGAAATGCCAAAGGTCCTAAGAAAGGACTTGTAGTAGACGTACTAGTGAAGCAGCAATTTATTATACGTTCTTGCAAGAGCGGGTGTCCTAACAAAGTAGGCACACCTCTGGTCAGAGTTTTAAGCATTTTATACCCTATTCCCGTCTGCAGAAGTCCCTCCCTTGTTTCCCTATGAATTTAGGTACTTAGAAGGTTTACAGGTTTAATCGAGGCGCCTTCTTCATAACAGTCCATAATAGTTTGTAATTGTATGTCTGGCAGGTTCCTGCTTCCCCTTGGAGAAAATAATATTCCTGAGCTTACTGAGCAAAATGCAGTATCTTTCTAAGTTACTATTGTTTATCTTAAATAGCCCTTAACTGTTGCCCCTTTATCTATTAACATATCTTGATTGGCAATTGTGCACTTTTGTCCTTTATCTTCCTTAAGACTTACCTTTAGGCCTTGGTTTCCAGTAAGACCACATAAGGCTTCCAGTCTTTGGTAAACGATTCCTGATGAGGCAGTTTAAGTCTTTTATTCCTCAAGTTAATATTAAAATAGATTATACTTATTCTACAGTTTGCAAAAGCAGCATTCCTCAGCATTTTCTACACCTGGCCATGGGATCTTCACTCTGCTCTACCCTCTACACTGTTTTACAGACAATGTGGTCCAGGGAACCACTGTGGAATGGATTCCTTGCATACTAGCTGCAAGTGCACTCCATCCTGGAAGTGTCTTCAATATTAAAACTTTCCTTTGATGCGCGGAAGATGAACACAACTTGTCTAGTTGTAAAGTAGGTGTTTATTCAGCACTGGGCAGCACAGGGGGTCGCCCCTCCACGAGCATGCGCGCCCCACCGATCAACCATCCCATATTTATTCCACTTAATAAGACATATTCACAATCGCCTATACATAATCATGATCTTTCCCCAAAAGGGCGTCCTTAGGATAATCAGTTCCAAGAAATCATTTCCATATGCTCCACCTTCAGCTCCTCCTTTTGACACATGCGCTGTACCTCCTGGTGGTCGAGGGCCGGGGTCTTTGGGAGGAAGGCTGTATGTCTTCTTCCCTATGCACTTTTCACCTTGGCTCAAAATTTGCTGGTTGTCTCTGTTTCAACGTCAAGGCTGGCTTCAGCTTGGTCTTGTAACTGATTAAGCCATCCTATCCTTCCCTATCTATTGTTTCCTTGCCCCCTTGCAGCGTCCCTTTTCTTGCTTGGGTTAACACATACACAATGGTTAATTAATATCAGTCTTTTCTAAGCTATATTGGCTAATACAAGTCTTTCTTAAGACAAGTTAGTTAATATTTAATTCAGACAATGCTCAAGAGGTATAGCTTAAAGATATGGCGTTAGCTAGATAAGTTAGTGTCCTGGTTTGAGTGAGAACAGAACTAATTCTGTTCAGTAATTTTACTTTTCACCTCAGTAACTGCACTTTCTGAAGTTAGCAGCCTGTTCTCACAGACAGTGTCTGCTTCTAGCAGTGATAACACCTCATGTTTAGAGTTACCACCAAGGATTGGTATGCAGACCATGGCCACTTCTGGATCTTGTGTACTACATTGAGGGGTGCAGAAAAGTGAAAGGCTGCACCTGCAGGGAGGAGCGGACAGGACAGATGACCCTAAACTGACCAACGAGGTATTCCAGTGGCCTTGGTCTGCATACCAGTCCTTGGTAGTAACTCCAAACATGAGGTGTTATCACTGCTAGAAGCAGACACTATCTGTGAGAACAGGCTGCTGTTATGAATAAAGATTCCATCCATTAACTAGTAATAGAGATATTTATTATATGGGGTTAATAAAAGGCAAGTAAACAGCGCTGGGTGCGCGGGGAGTCTTCGGTCTACCAACATGCACACAGGACACAACAACAGATCCTCTTTTATACTTTTTATCCTAATACATATTCATAGTTATTCCAAGAAGAGGGAGGGTCATTGTAATTAAGTGTTTTGGAAGGAGTGTTCCCGCTTTAGCACATGCATTCCCTGTCCTGGTGGTCTCTCTGGTGGTCGTCCACGATGAAGGTTGTAGTCTTCCTCACTGGTTCCGTCCTTCACCCAACCTCCACCTCATCTTGTCCTTATAAGGTCCTTCTGGGCCACAAATGTTGCGGCCAGACAAATGATGAGCATGTTTGACCAATCACCAACCATCATGTGGAAACTTTGTTTCATTCCTGCTTCTGTTGGTTCAGTACTTTTCCACAGCTTATCTACATTAGTGACTCTCCCAGCATGCCTCACCACACCACCAACATGAATTTTGACACCATATATCACACTGCTAACTTCAGAAAGTGCAGTTAGAGGAACTGAGCTGAAAAGTAAAATTACTGAACAGAATTAGTTCTGTTCTCACTCAAACCAAGACACAAATCATGTCAAATAAAAAAATACATAGCTTGTCAATAACAAAGCTGACAAAATATACTCTAAAGAAAATGAGTACTCTAAAGAAATGAGCTCAGATGTGAAAATCAGAAAATAAAATTAAAATTAACCTTATAAATCTTTCACTGTATTCACTGTATAAAGCACTACATTCAGTATAGTCTGCAGCTGTGATGCCATAAAGGTTTGCATTACTTCTGTAAACACTGTTGATCATTTCATAGAAATAACAGAACACAAGAGCTTATAGAGAAAATATGGGCAAACTATACATGTTCTATACAGCAATATCTGGCCTGTGCTGACTCCTGAACCTTGACCAGGAACTGTTTGTCAGAGTACTAGCAAGCCTGGGTTAAAACCATGCCAGAAAACACACTGACAGTTTCACAGTGTAGACAAATGCCATAGCCTATAAATGCTCCCTGGCATAACTTAATTTGCTGTTATATGCATAGCCTGAAAGGGCAGCAGCTCCAGCCAGCCTTGCTTTAGGCTGACCTGTCTGTGGTGATAAAGAATGCAACATATTCACAAATGCTGTTCTGTCAGAAGGTTCCGAAGGAACTGTTCCTGGGCAAAGATGGTTAATGAGGAATGTGGTTGTGGTTGTGATTGTCAGAACACAAACTCTTTCTGGCCCTCCCCTGTTAGCTGAAACAAGTTGAAATACTGGGCAGTTTTTGTCATGTTTTAAGCTGCCCTCTGACAGGTGAATGTTATTCAAGCTGTGGTTGTATATTGTTAGCCTAAAAAATTCCACTCCCTCTACACAATATACCTGGGGTTTTCAACAACAGATGCTAACAATCTGCACAGCCAAGGGAAAGCCCATTATAATACAGACAGAACTATCATGTTGACATCTCAGTCAGGGAACCACCAGGAGTTCTTCATCCTTATATATCTTGGGAACCTTAATTACTTCCAGAATCTGTATATTTTTTCCTTAATTCAAGGATTCTCAGTGCTCTCTTTACTTTGCCCTGTTTATTCTGTATTCTGTTTCTTATACCTGTTCTTTTGTTTATATTAAAGTTGCACCCATGGATACAAATCAGATCAGGTTTCCATTGTTTTATGTAAATAGCCAAGAAAACAATGGTTGAATAGTTCACTTTTAGACAGACAAGTGGGAATGAATAGGTGGGAAGGGGAGATGACTAATGTATTTATTTCTCAGGAATAGAAAACTGCTTACCTAAAAAGCAGACAAGACAGCTTGCCTTTTCTCTAAACTTTAGTAGATGCTAGTAGTTTATATAATTGTGGTGGATTGACCCTGGCTACCCACCATGTGCCCACCAAGCCAGTCTATTACTCCCCCCAACACCTGTCAGCAAGGCACACAGGGAGAGAATAAGACACAAATTGCCATAGGTTATGATAGATGTTATTCCTTACTTCCTGTCCGCAGGTGATATCAGGCTGACTCCAGGAAGCAGAGCTCCAGAATACGTAGCAGCTGCTTGGAGGACTGTGGTGGGTTGAACCTGGCACAGCACCAGGTGCCCACCAAGCCCTTCTATCACTCCCCCCAACCCCTGTCAGCACGACACGCAGGGAGAAAATAAGACGTGTAGCATGCAGGGACGGACTCCGACAGCACAGCCAATATGGTTGTAATCAGAAGTCGCTTTATTAAGTGCAACAGGCTATATTTATACACGAGACAATACTGATCACGCACCCAGGTCACTTCTAATTGGCCCCACACTCAAACCCAGAGTCTGTCCACGCGCACTTCAAACACTTTTAATTGGCTGGCGATTCTCTTGGTTTTCTTCCTTCAGCACCCTGTTTTTCTCCTCTTATCCTGTTTTGCCAGGTGCTTCTGCTTTTCTCATCCTTAGTCTTATCTCCTCAAGGTCGAGGCAGTGTTGGCTGTTTTTTGGCCTTGCAGGCCTTAGCATAACTACTTCTAGCTAACAACTATTTCTGTACTACTCTTATCAATCCCTACAATTCCCCCTTTTTTATTTTATATGACGTGCCCTTGTTCTCACAGGTATAGTTGCTATATGATATGGTTCTATTCCTAAACCTATAACAACCTTAACTATTATAGCTACAACAATTATCCCCAATGCACTTTGTTTCCCCATACTCACTATACCTATTCTAAATCACTTATGACTATACTATTCTTACTATATATTCTTCTTACTTATTCTTTTTCTTACTTATTCTATTCTTACTTATTCTTATACTTATTCTTCTATATATTATTCTTACTATATATTATTCTTACTATATATTATTCTTACTATATATTCTTACTTATTCTTATACTATTCTTAGTTATAATTATACTATTTCTGAATACTATTCTATTACACTTATTCAAGACTATTTTTACTGTTATTCTATTATGTCGCACTATTCGTTACTGCTTTCTTACTATACTACTTAGACTCTTCACCGTCCTCGTTTAGGTTCTGATCTTACTCATTGCTGATGACGTCGATGGCATCGCTGTTGTGCTTTTCTTGCATCTTATTTATTGCTGGTATCCATCGTGGTCCTGTATCTGTGGAAACACAAGCATACCCTCAACCCCACGTTATTAACTCCACCGGTCCTTTCCAACAGTTTTCCATTACATCTTTCCATAACACTTTTGGTTTTATTTCCCACTCTTGTTCTCCAGCCAAACTCCAGATATGCTTCATGATCGGTGGATATTCCTCTTTTTCTGCTAAAGACAGATAATTTAGTACATAAACAGCTTTCTCCACCCTTGCTCCTGGTGCTGATCCTACTTCCCCCGTTTTTTGTTTATTCATCATGGCCTTTAAGGTTTTATGTGTACATTCAATGATTGCTTGTCCAGTAGAATTCCCTGGCACGCCAGTGACGTGCCTAACTCCCCACATTTGCAGAAATGATTGTCTTGCTAGCTATATATCCAGACCCATTGTCTGTTTTGGTTGACTGCGGAACACCCAAGATCGCAAAGCATGACCGCCAATGACGTATGACTGAGGCAGCATTTGTCGATGTCATAGCTGTGGCCCATACTGCTTCTGAAGAAGTATCTATTGTAACATGGACATACTTTAGACGGCCAAATTCTCCATATTCTGTAATATCGGACTGCCATAATTGCAGCGGTCCTAGTCCTCTGGGATTTACCCCTTTGTCCATAACCGACACTTGTTGACAATGAGCACAAGTTGCTACAATTCCGCGTGCATCCCCTATTTTTAGACAAAATTGCTTTGCTAACACTCACGCAGACTGGTAGAAAAATTCATGAGATTGGATCACCTGTTGTAATGTATCTGGAGTAGGAGATGTGGTGGCCCACGCTGGTGCTACTAGGCGATCTACTCTCTCATTTCCCTCTGCTAAACCTTCTACAATACTCTGGTGACTTCGTATATGCATAACATAGAAAGGCTGTTCTCTGTATGTTACTAGCTCCCATAGGTTTCTTAGCACTTCCAATAAGTTTTCGTTTTCCACATGTCTCAAATAAGCTCCAGATAACCGTGCTAAAATTCCCGCAGCATAAGCAGAGTCTGTAATAATGTTTAAAGATTCTTTGGGCCACTTCTGAAATATCCTCAGTACCGCTCGTAACTCCAGTACCTGCAATGAACCTTCTCCCATCACTAATTCTTGCTTCCATTGGCCAGATTCATACCACACTATTCCTGCTCTTGCCTGCTTTTTGCTTGCATCTGTAAACACTGTACATCCTGCAACCGGTGTTTCCGAATAACATGATTTTTCCACCAGGGGTAAAGCTTCTGCAAATATTCTGTGTTTAGGATAATAACAATCAATTTTTCCCCGAACCCTGCTAAAGATATTTGTATTTGATCATCCCATTGTAACAAATGTAAAACCTGTTCTGCATCAAATGACCAGATAATTTGGTCAGGGTCCCTTCCTGCTATGTCGGT
Organism: Todiramphus chloris collaris; assembly: GCA_025345505.1. NCBI lineage: Eukaryota > Metazoa > Chordata > Aves > Coraciiformes > Alcedinidae > Todiramphus > Todiramphus chloris. The sequence continues at coordinate 223,762 of JANVCC010009121.1, forward strand.
AATTCTTTTTCTTGCTTTCATTATGCATCTTGCTACTACCACATGCTTTGGTGTGACTGTTCGAGACCATGTTACTGGCGTAGACACCCATTCCACGACAGCGTTTTTTATAAAACCTTTCCATCTTTGCACCGGGTTATAGCCTTCCCCGATCCCATCCACCCATTCCTCTGATTCTGCTCGCTTTTGTTCCTGCCCCACCCCCACCTTTGGCGGATCAGTCAATCGTCTCATACCCCGATATCTATCCCGATATCTGTCCGAGATCTTATCCAACATTTGCAATATATTTTTCAGCTGCACTCCTTGCCGCGTGAGCTCGTGGTGAAGATCTTTCCCTTGGGAGTTCTTGTTCAGGCGGCGGTGGAGGCAGCGGGCTTGCTGGCGCGGGGGGAGTAAAGCGGAGCGTCCGGCGGGGGCGGCGGGGGGGGGGAGGGGGTGGCGGGGGGGGGGGCGGGGGGGTAGGGGCCCTCGGGGGGGATTGAGGAGTGGAAGGTAAGGGGGGATTTGCAGGAGAACCATTTGCAGGGCGGGAATTAGCCTTGCCCAATGGTATAGCCTGTGGCGGGTTGATTTCCATTTCAGTAGGGGCTGAGGGGATTACAGGGTAGGGTGGGACTGACGAAAATTTAGCGAAATCGAGCTCATTATCACCCCCAAAGAACCTCAGTGCGTCCGCGGGGCATGCTAATGGAATTGGTTGAAAAGCGGCTTCGGCGGCAGCTGCGATCTTACGCTCCGCCTCTAACTCTGCGAAAGTATCCACTGTCTGCTTCCAGGGGCGGCTCATGTCCACCGCATTCCGAGACCGATTAGCCATAAGTCTTTTCCTATTTCTTTCCATATATCCACATCAAAAGCCGCACTAGCCTCTTTAAAATGTCTTTTTTTTTGGTCTCCAGGTCAATATGTCCTCTAATGCCCATTTTTCCACTTTTATCCCTTTCATAGAAAGGATATGCTTAAGAATGTCTCTTGCCTTTTCTTCTTCTTTACTACTCTTGGCTCCCATTCTGACCCTCGCCGCCGCTTACCTTTTCTTCCAGCGTGCTGATTTGTCTCTTATCACGTCTCTCTCGGACGCCCAATTACGGTCCAGCCGGCTCCTGTTATCACGTCTCTCTCGGACGCTCAGTTACGGTCCTGCCGTCTCCTGACCGCGGCAAGTCCCCTGCTTTTTCTTTTCCCTCCGACTCCGATCCCGTAGAATCGTATCACGTCAGGGTCACCAAATGTAGCGTGCAGGGACGGACTCCGACAGCACAGCCAATATGGTTGTAATCACAAGTCACTTTATTAAGTGCAACGGGCTATATTTATGCATGAGACAATACTGCTCATGCACCCAGGTCACCTCTAATTGGCACCGCACTCAAACCCAGAGTCTGTCCCCGTGCACTTCAAAGACATTTAATTGGCTGGCGATTCTCTTAGGTTTCTTCCTTCAGCACCCTGTTTTTCTCCTCTTATCCTTCTGTTTTCTCATGTGCTTCTGCTTTTCTCATCCTTAGTCTTATCTCCTCAAGGTCGAGGCAGTGTTGGCTGTTTTTTGGCCTTGCAGGCCTTAGCATAACTACTTCTAGCTAACAACTATTTCTGTCCTACTCTTATCAGTCCTGACAAAGACGCAAAGAGCCGTGTGTTATGATAGCTAAGATGTTATTCTCTACTTCCCGTCCACAGGCAATGTCAGGCTGAGTCCAGGAAGCAGGGCTCCAGAAACACGTAGCAACTGCTTGGAGGACAAAGGCAAATGTCCCACCATCCTCCTCCTGCCCTCTCCCTTTATAGTTGAGCTGACATCATATGGTATGGAATATCCCACTGGTCAGTTCAGGTCGGCTGTATTCCCTCCCCTTCCTGCCACCCCAGCCTCTAGTGCCATGTGAGACTGGCAGTCATAACATGGGTGTGTTATCAACACCCTCCAGCTCCCAATACTGCAGCATGAGGGCTGGGTGGGGAAAAGCAGCTCAGCCAGACCCACTACAATCTCCACCCCTTATTCCATACCATTTGCGTCATGCTCAGGTCCCACATAATACATACTTAAACCATCTCTAACCCCAACCAATCCATTGTCATCAGCTACTATCCCCAGTCTTTTAACAGATAGTCCCTCGTTCCATGAGCTTCCTTCACTCGTTCACTTGGGTCTCATCTGTCAAGCTGGATGTTCTGGTCAGAAGTAGTATGTCTGATTGTTGGGCAGCAATACAAGCTAGATCTCGATCCTCGCTGTACTCATCGGGTCCTTTGTGCCCTCTGCCAGAGGCTCCAGGTAGGACCATTCTTCCCAACTGCACTGTAGAGTATGTTTTTGATATTTGGTCCTGTCCGGACTGGCCCAAGGGCTACTGCGTGCACAATCTCCTGTTTAATTTGTTCAAAGGCCTGTTGCTGTTCAGGGCCCCAGTTAAAGTCATTCTTCTTCCGGGTCACATGGTAGAGCAGGCTCACAATGAGACTGTAATCTGGAATAGTCATTCTCCAGAAACCCACAGCACCCAGGAAAGCCTGTGTCTCCTTTTTGTTGGTTGGTGGAGACATTCCTGTTATCTTCTTGATCGGGACCATCGGGATGTGTCGACGCCCATCCTGCCAATTTATTCCAAGGAACTGGATTTCCTGCGCAGGCCCCTTCACCTTGCTTCGCATCATAGCAAAACCAGCCTCCAGGAGGATTTCAATTATTTTCTTCCCTTTCTTGAAAACTTCTCCTGCTGTGTTGCCCCATACGATGATGTCATCAATGTACTGGAGGTGCTCTGGAGCCCCATCTTCCTCTAGTGTAGTATGGATCAGTCTGTGGCAGATGGTGGGGCTGTGTTTCCACCCCTGAGGCAATTGATTCCAGGTATACTGGACTCCCCTCCAGGTGAAGGCAAACTGTGGCCTTCACTCTGGTGCTATGGGAATAGAGAAAAACGCATTAGCAATGTCAATTGTGGCGTACCACTTGGCTGCCTTGGACTCCAGCTCATACTGAAGTTCCAGCATGTCTGGCACAGCAGCACTCAGCATCGGTGTAACTTCATTCAGACCATGATAGTCCACTGTCAATCACCATTCTCCATTTGAATTTTGCACAGGCCATATGGGGCTGTTGAAAGGTGAACAAGTTTTGTTGATCACTCCCTGGGTCACCAGCTGATGAATCAGTTCCTGGAGAGGGATCAGGGAATCTCTGTTGGTACAATATTGCCGCCGATGCACTGTCGTCATAGCCATTGGTACCAGCTGCTCTTCAACCTTCATCAGCCCCAATATAGGAGGGTTCTCTGAGAGACCTGGAAAGGTGGACAACTGTTCACTTCCCTCCACCTGATTGCATTAAATTTCACTGCACACCAGTATCTACCAAGGCCTTGTACCTCTGTGGATCTGACGTGCCAGGCCATCGGATTCACACAGTCCAATTAATCCGATTGCCCCTTTCCTCCACGTGGCTGGAGGCAGGGCTCCTCTATTGCTGTTCCTGGTCAGAATATTCACTCTCTGACCCTTGCTGTGTTAAACCAAAAGTCCCCTCGTCAGGATCAATGGAGGTGATTTTAGTTTAATTAAAGTTGAAGTGCGAGATCGTCGATTGCCTTCTTGTGTTTCAACACTGACTACATTAATGGTCTTCTTGGATGGCCCCTTTTTAACGGCTGTCTTCTCTTTCAATTCGTGTACACCTGCTTCCAGCTTGAAGGTAGATTCACCATTCCACTTCCTCATGCCCTCCCCATGGTCATGCAGAAAGAACCAGAGTGCACCACGTGGCATACGCCTTTGGCTCACATTCTCTCTGACTGGCTGATTCCTTGGCAGACTCCTGATATCCAAGGTGCTAGCCCTTATGGACATGGAGGTGCCAAGACTGTCTTCAAAGTTCTGAAGTCAGGAAGAAACAGTTTCCATAGTTGGGTTATCCATTTGTGGATAGTACATTGCTGCCAAGCTGTCAGAATACGATGCTGGTGCATTCTTGATCACTTTCCTCCACATGGCCCTTGTACACTGAACATCCTCTGGATCTTTGGGATGCTCATCATTATCTAAATCCCCATAGATGACTTCCAATACTGCTAGTTCCCTCAGGTACTGGATAACTTCATCAGCAGTGGAACACTATCCTGAGGAGGTGGAGTTCATTAAGTCTTCCTTGAATGGATATCTTGCTTTAACGCTTGAAAGGATCAGTCTCCAGAGACTGCATATTGCTGCCTCTTTTCCAATTCCTCTTTCAATGCCCAGCTGTTGGGCTTCCTTACCTTCCAGCTGTTGGGTGTCAGCCCCATTATCCCAGCATCGAAGCAGCCAGGTAACAATCTCTTCCCCTATCTGGCGGCTGTAATCTTTCCTCAGGTCTCAAAGTTCTGGTGAAGTCAGGGACAGGGTGGTTTCTGCCTCCTGCTTCAATTCCGTTACTCCCCACATTTCAGTGTCAGCCCATCCGAAACGTGTCTCCTCTCAGGCCAAACTGGGACCAGACTACACACAGCCTGGATTAGGCCAACAATATTGATTAGTAGTGTTAAGAAGCTCATGTAAGGGTGGACAAGGACCTCGGGAGAATGCGCAATAAAATCATCTACATCCATTTCCGGTAGAATGAGAGAGATTTATTCAATCATTTTCTCCCCAAGGTAGCCCCCCCAGCATAGCAAAGCCACCACTGCCAGCATGAAACACATTGTTACTATTTGTGCCAGGCTGCTCCCGAGTCCCTTCATCCTCCCGAGATAGAAGCTTCCCCAGCACATTAAAGCTATCAGTGCAGAAGCAAAGCAAAGAGACAGTGTTTCTGTAAACATGTTAACAAAACACCAGATAAGTAGTGTAAGCAAACTCCATGGCCTGCACAGGAGTTTTCTACTAATATCTAAAGCAAGCAAGCAATAGAAACGCAGATTCTTGTGCCCCACGTTGGGCGCCAAAAAAGGAACTGTGGTGGGTTGACCCTGGCACGGCACCAGGTGCCCACCAAGCCTTTCTATCACTCCCCCCAACTTCCATCAGCATGGCATTCATGGAGAGAATAAGATGCAAAGAGATGTGGATTATGATAGATATTATTCTCTACTTCCCGTCTGCAGGCAATGTCAGGCCGAGTGCAGGAAGCAGGGCTCCAGAAACACGTAGCAGCCACTTGGAGGACAAAGCCGAATGCCCCCCCATCCTCCTCCTGCCCTCTCCCTTTATAGCTGAGCTGACGTCGTATGGTATGGAATATCCCACTGGTCAGCTCAGGTCGGCTGTATCCCCTCCCCCACCTTGCCCCCTCAGCCTCTGGTGCCGTGTGAGCACTGTCAGTCATAACATGGGTGTGTTACCAACACCCTCCAGCTCCCAATACTGCAGCATGAGGGCTGGATGGGGAAAAGCAGCTCAGCCAGACCCACTGCAATAATCTATATAATGTATACATACTGTTAATATTTTATATAGTTTGAAGGCATCAGAGCAGAAGAATATATAAGCAGAAACTGAAAAGATAAAGTGCACTGCTATTTGAAGCACTAGAGAGTCTGAGAATAGGACCAAGAGTTTATGAGAGAGGGCACCATAAATGATGTAAAAATTGAGAAACAGTTACAGATACTAAATATGATACCTTGTATTATTTCCTTGCAAATCACACTGCAAAAGTGGTAACAGATGTGACACTGCAGTTCTTGAAAAGACAAAATTGAACTCTATGAAACTTTGTGCAAAAAATGCTACTTTGGGACGTATTCTGTGCGTAAAATATAGATGCATCCCTTATAAACAATATATTTCTTGTAAAACTACTTGATGTATTTCTTGTATAGAGCCAAGGCCTAGTCTTCAGTGCCAAAAATGTTGGCAATATAAACAAAATACTCAGTTCAGATGGACTTCGGTGCAAAGAGCACATGCTGTTTGCTTTGTGAGACTGGCCACATTGACCAGTGATGATACTTTTAAAAAATATGCTTTTATTTAAAAAGTACCATTGGCTATTCAAATATCTATGTGACATTACAATCTTATTGCTTAAAAAGCACATTTCTTGAGGGTTTCAAACATTTGCTCTAAACCCATCTCCAAAAAAGGATGGTCCTATCACTATATCACCCTGGCTTTCACTGATGAAACTGCTATTTTTCTGTAATTTTAAAATTTCCTTAATGTTTTTGTTATCACAACAGCAGTTACTGATGATGGATTCCAGGGAGACCTTATTGCGGCCTTTCAATACTTCAAGAGGGCCTGCAAGAAAGATGGGGTCAATCTTTTTAGCAGGGTCTGTTGTGATAAGACAAGGTGAAATGGATTTAAATTAAAAGAGGGTAGATTTAGGCTAGCTATAAGGAAGGATTTTTTTACAATGAGGGTGGCGAAACACTGGAACAGTGTCATGTTATGCGTACAAGTGTGATGTTTGCCTGCCGGAGCCCAAGGGCTTGCACTGAGCAGTTTTGCAAAGTCAAAAAGTATGTCTGAGAATTCTGCGTCAAAGCCCCAGCTAATGGGCTTGCACTGAGACAGTTTAAAAATTAAAACAGATAAGTTTGATTCATTAAAGTGTCAGATAAATTTGGAATTGTCACTGATAAATGCACTAACTGCAAAAAGGATAATTGAGCTCAAGTTAGTATTTCCTGGGTAACATCTGACGCAGTCAGAGGCACAGGCCTGTGTAATAGCGCTAATAGATAATGGTAATAACAGGTACATGGGATATTGAAGACGCAATTCTTACCAAGAAGGTGTCCCTGTCTTGGGTGGAGGAAGAGGGATACAGCCCGTCGACCGTCTGCTAGACTTTTCAGTCTTCTCCCCTGACAAGATATGCATTCACAGAATCACAGAATCACAGAGTGTTAGGGGTTGAAAGGGACCTTGGAGATCTTTGAGTTCAACCCCCCTGCCAGGGCAGGATCATATAATCTACCCTACAACCTAATCTACCCTACAACCTAATCTACCCTAACACAGGTCACTCAGGAACACATCCAGGAGAGTTTTGAAAATCTCCAGAGAAGGAGACTCCACAACCTCTCTGGGCAGCCTGTTCCAGTGCTCTGAGACCCTTACTGTAAAGAAGTTCCTCCTCATGTTAAGGTGGAACCTCTTGTGCTCCAGCTTATATCCATTCCCCCTAGTCCTATCACAAGGCACGAGTGAGAAGAGGCTGTCCCTTTCCTCTTGACACTTAGCCCTCATATATTTATAAACATTTATCAAATCCCCTCTCAGTCTTCTCTTTTCCAGACTAAAGAGCCCCAGGTGTCTCAGCCTCTCCTCATAAGGCATGTGCTCCAGTCCCTTAATCATCCTTGTAGCCCTCCGTTGGACTCTCTCAAGCAGATCCCTGTCTCTCTTGAACTGGGGAGCCCAGAACTGGACACGATACTCCAGGTGAGGTCTCACCAGTGCAGAGTAGAGGGGGAGGAGAACCTTTGTTTTTTTTTTTATATCCTATCCCCATCTGTCCCTTCCTTCTATTTGACATCCATCATGATTTGTATGGAGAGTTGAGTAACATACTCATATATGTTTAGCATGTTAGGCTCATTGCCATCTTTAGGTGTGTAAACTTTAATATTAATTTTGCTGTTAATTCGGCAAAGGTCTTTGCTCGGATGCTCTGGCCTTCAAGATTTATGTAAGAGCTGTTTGCTTCTGTGGGTTTAGCCAAAACAGGACTGTCTTATCTTCACAAGACTCCCTCCTTCAGCCATTTGGCATGACAGCTCAGTGAGTCTCCACCCCCAGAGATAACACATAATCTCATGGTCAAAAATATCTTAACCTTTCTCCTGAAGTGCACTAAATTAGCCTGCATTCTTCTTACATGGGCAAGCTAGGCCACTATCCCACAAACATGTTGCCCAGAGAGGTGGGAAAAGCCCCATGCCTGGAAACATTCAAGGTCAGGTTGGCCAGGGCTCTGAACAACCTGATCTAGTTGTAGATATCCCTGCTCACGGGGACCCCCTGCAGAGGGGTTGGACTAGATGACCTTTAAAGGTTCCTTCCAACCCAAAGCATTCTATGATTCTGTGATTGAAAGCCACGTTCTGGGTGAGCAACCAGTGCTTGTGTGTGCCCCGGTGGGTGCTGCAGCTGGCTGCAGCTCATAGGGCAGGGCGCTGAGCCTCTGCCAGTGTACAAGGTAAATTCAATCCCTCTAAGTGGACAGAGGTCAAGGGCGTTCATCCCAATTGACCCTCAAGTCATAAGGTGTCAGTTGCTTGTAGAGATACAGCCATGGTTGCTACCTGGCCAAAGGCTGTCGTTAGAAAAGCTGCAGGCACCCAGACAGAGGCCCCACATAAACATGTAGGCATTCAGGCCTCCGGCTGCAGAGAATGCCTGAGCCTGGCACTGGCCATGGAGGGCAGTGGGGACAAAGCCTGTGTCAGATGGGAACAGGTGAGTGAGCTGCTCAGACGGATGGCTGAGCTGAAGGATCCTGGAGTGCCACAATCGAAGGCTACAAGCTCTTCAGGAGGGACAGACAGGGAAGGAGAGGCGGTGGAGTGGCCCTGTATGTTAGAGAATGCTATGAGAGCTTGGAAATCAAGTATAGTGATGACGGGGTTGAGAGTGTTTGGATTAGTTTAAGGGGCAATAAAGCTGATATCACTGTGGGAGTCTGCTATAGACCTCCCAACCAAAGCAGGGAGGTGGATGAAGCTTTCTATAAGCAGCTGGGAGAAAACTCAAGACTCACTTGCTGTTGTTCCTGTGGGGGACTTTAACCTCCCAGATATCTGCTGGGAATACAACACAGCAGAGAGGGAACAATCCAAGAGGTTCCTGGAATATGTGGATGATAACTTCCTCACACAGCTGGTAAGTGAGATGACCAGGGAAGGTGCCCTTCTGGACCTGCTCCTTGTGAACAGGGAAGAACTTGTGGGGGAAGTAAAGGTTGGAGGATGTCTAGGGCACAGTGATCATGAGATGACTGAGTTTTCAATCCTTGGAGAAACAAGGAGAGGGGTTAGTAAAACTGTCACCTTAGACTTCCGGAGGGCAAACTTTGACCTGTTCAGGAGACTGATTGACAAAGTCCTTTGGGAGGCTGCCCTGAAGGATATAGGAGCCCAGGAAGGTTGGACATACTTCAAGAGAGAAGTCTTAAAGGCACAGGAGCAGGCTGTCCCTGTGTGCTGGAAAAACAAGTAGGTGGGGAAGGAGACCGGCCTGGATAGATAGGGACATTTGGCTGGACCTCAATAACAAAAGGAGAGTCTTTGACCTTTGGAAGAGAGGGCAGGTCTCTCATGAAGACTATAAAGATGTAGTGAAGCTATGCAGGGAGAAAATTAGGAGAGCCAAAGCGTAGCTAGAGCTTAACCTAGATACAGCTGTTAAGGACAATAAAAAATGTTTCTATAAATTAATTAACAACAAAAGGAGGATTAGGGAAAATCTCCATCCTTTATTGGATGCAGAGGGAACCATAGTAACAAAGGATGAGGAAAAGACTGAGGTGCTCAACGCCTACTTTGCCTCAGTTTTTAGCAGTGGAACTAGCTGCTCCCTGGACACCCAGCCTCATGAGCTAGGAGACAGGAAGGGGAAGCAGAATGAGGTCATCGCATTTAAAGAGGAAGTGGTCAGTGACCTGCTACACCACCTGAATGCACACAAGTCTATGGGACCTGATGGGTTACACCCATACACATACACAGAGTTGGCAGATGTGCTCACCAAGCCACTTTCCATTATTTACCTGAAGTCCTGGCTAACTGGGGAGGTCCCAATGGGCTGGAGGGTAGCATACCTTCCCATAACACCCATCTACAAGAAAGGCAGAAAGGAGGATCCGGGAAACTATAGACCTGTCAGTCTGACCTCAGTACCAGGGAAGGTCATGGAGCAGATCATCCTGAGTGCCACTGCAAGCCATATAGAGGACAACCAGGGGATCAGGCCCTGCGGAACGGTGAGGGAAGAGTACAGGAAAATCAATATGATTAATAGGCAAACTTCCTCTTTACCATGAGACAGGAATACAGGTTAATTTAGTGCGCTTCAGGAGAAAGGCTATGTGACTATGAGATTCCTGTGCTATCTCAGGGGGTGGAGATCCACTGAGCTGGTGTGCCAAATGGCTGAAGCTGGGAGTCTTGTGAAGATAAGATAGTCTTGTTTTGGCTAAACCAACAGGAGCAAACAACTCTTAAATAAATCATGAAGGCCAGAGTGTCCGAGCGAAGACCTTTGCCTAATTAAAAGCAAAATTAATATTAAAGTTTACACCCTGAAGTATGGTAATAAGCCTAATGGAGAACATGTGCGGAACGGCGAGGGAAGAGTGCAGGAAATCAATATGATTAATAGGCAAACTTCCTCTATTGTCACACTTGCAGCTACTTATATACTATTATGCTAATCACTAATACATGCTGATTGGAGTACACACAAGTTATACATGTCCATGATAGTTCCCATAGGTCCATTCAGAAGTCACACTCTCCCTACGACCACCCCTTAGTGGTCCCAGCTGCTACATAGCTCCTCTTTCCGTTGACCAAAACATCCTGATATCATCTTATACTGATATAACATCCCTCTTTCTGTTAACCAAAGCACCCTATTATTATCCTAACATTCCTGCTCAAGGACATCCTGTCCCTGCAGCTGGGCTAGGCCTCATGCCTAGCTTCTGCTAATATATCTTGCAGTGAGCCGTGGCCCTTGTTCTCAAGCCATTCCCCAACAATTCCCCCTTTTTCTTTTTGGACAAGCCAGGCGGCATGGGTAAATTTCTCCATGCTCTGGGAGATCATACCGCTAACGCACTGCAAGAGACACGGGACAAACAGAAGCAAGACGACGATGACCAACATCACAACCAGTCCCTGCTTAACTAGATCAAGTAACCAACCTGTCAATCCCCAACCTTTCAGCCACCCGTCCAAGCCATCAGTGATCCTTAGTTTCTTGACTACATCCTTTAAAGATTGAATACCCATGTGAATAGACTCAGAATGATCAGAAAGGTTCATACAACACATCCCTTCAAATTCCATACAACCGTGACCCTGGGCTAACAACAAAAAATCAATGGCAGCTCTATTCTGTAAAGTAGCGTGTCGAATGCTATCTACGTTGGCTAATAGTCCTGCAAGAGCTATAGAAGTGGCGTTGGTCTGTTTACTGAGCCAACATCCTAATTTGTTTAGCGTGGTTAATGCTTGTGCTGCAGCTACACCAGGTGCAAGAAATGAAGCAGCAATGACTTTTCCAGCTGACCAAAAATCAACATCATCTTTACAGTCTTGACTAAAAGCGTGTCCAGACCGCTTGTTATGGTGCCGTGCAATGCTCAATATCATACTAGTGTTAGGTGTCAATAGTGTTAATCTCCCTAAAGAACATGGTCCCCCCCGCTATTTGAGAAGGTATCCCGGGCCATGCACGATCCTCACAGATCAAAAATATCCCCGGGGGTAGTATCAGTGGGACATAGCTTGATTTCGACCAATTGGTTGCAGTATAATTACACCATACAGATTGATTCCGGTAAGCAGAGATAGAACTGTTAATCGACTGGGGCCTGGCACCTTTCATAATGGCCTGGTTCCCAGTAAAATTAAACATGATACGGGCATCCATTTTTACCGAGCCCAACAGTTCTAGTTCCTGAGGCTCCTGGGTACTAACAGGATACCATGCTGAGGTCTCATCCCACAATTCCCCCCTTTTTGTTTAAAGACGAAAAAGAGATCGTTAGTAATCTTCTGCGGGTAGTCTTGCAGAAAGGAGAATAAACGCAGTAATGGCCAGTTACCAAACAGAGCCTAAACCGAACACTGATAAGGGGTCGGTCTGCTAATGGCCAGTTACCAGACAGAGGCCAAATCAGATGCTGCTTTAAAGTGGGCGGAGTCTCCAGTGATGCCATAGAAAATATATCTAGCTAACAAATTCTACATCACAATTCTATCAGGTACTAATCTTAAATAGAAATTTACATCAGTTATTAAATCCAAAATAGCCTTAAGGGCTTTAACTTTCTGACTCCATAACAAAGAAACTTAAAGTTCAGTCTCTGCTTGTGGAAGGACCATCCCAGTCTTTGCCTGTAGACAGACCATCTACCTGACGGTCGGTGTTCTGGTCATCACCAGAAGGATCGTTCGGTTGACGGTCGGCATTCTGGTCGTTATCAGGAGGGCCTGCATTCTGGTCTGTATTTGGAGGTTGCCTGTTCTGCCCCTGGTGCCGCAGTTCAGGGCGAACGCATCTTGCAGGTAGCCACCGTACTTCTGGTTCATCAGGATGAGATACAGCTGCATATCCTCAACCAAGAACAACCAGTGACCACCCAGGTGACCATATATCTGTTCCTGGAAAACGTACTAACACCTTTGGCTTTACCTTGGTCGTGGGAAGATTATAGTGTTTTTTCATGGGCGTACAGTCTGTTCCATGTCTATCAAATTGATTCCAGAGATATAGCGCCTTCATTAAGACAACATCCTGCTGATCTAAAGGGACATGTGATTTCTTTTCTATGATGCGATTTAAAGATTCTTTCAATGTACGGTGATCCTGACTAATTACATTTGCAAGTGTTACCCAGACATTTTGTCTTGGCTGAGGTAGCAGCCATCCCTAAGTTGCAACGATGCATATAACAAAAATAGGCGTATTCCAGGGGCTGGGGGATAAACGAACATGGCCTTGTGCCAGCTGCTCTTGCATGAGGGCATGTGCCTGGACAAGACTTTCCTGTTTCAGCGGCCACTGCTCAACCCACATAGGCTCTTCCGTGAGCCATGTTAGTGGAATTGGGAAAGTCCATGCAATGGCCGCTACTGAAAGGCTGTGCCCATCGTCAGCAGAGCTCCAAGCTGGCTCAGTACATCTCGGCCGACAAGGGCAAACACCCCCGACGGTAGTGGCATCACGGTTATTGGTACCGTTACCACCTGTCCATCAATCTGCACCATTACGGGAGTGCTCCGCCGGACCGCTGAGGCTCCACCAACCCCCTCTACTGTCCTGGCCACACTCTGTAGTGGCCAGTTCTCCGGCCAGATATTACTGGAAACAATGGTAAGATCAGCCCCGGTGTCCAACAAGGCCCTTATGTTCAAACTGTCCTGTCCCAAAGTTAGTGTGATATTCATTACAGGTCGAGTATTCATAGGCACAGTCCATAGGCCATTCCTCCTGTGGACCCAAATCCCTTGTTGCCTTGAGGCGAAACCTGGCCACCGGTGGTGTCCTGGATGAGTTGAGGCAATGGGACGAGCTGGGCAATACGGCTTCCTGCCGGAATCATCATAGGAGGAAAATGGGTTTGCAACATAATTTTTATCTCTCCCGTATAGTCCACATCAATAAGGCCAGGAATTATTACTAGTCCTTTAATGGCCACAGATGAGCGGACTATGAGTAATGCACCATAGCATTGTCCCCTGCAGGTAAGTGGTCCTCGAACTCCAGTAGGAACGCAGGCAACCCGGTTGTCGATCAGCATTGTATCTACTGTGGTTGCCAGGTCCAGGCCAAGGCTTCCTGCAGTGCTGGGACGAAGTTCGCTGGTTGGCAGAAGTTCCCGGCTGACCTTGGGCCCGATGCCATCGCTGGAGCTGCTGTTGGTGTCCTCGTGCGGCGGCTCCTCGCGCTCGGTCTCCCGTTTCCCTGCTTCCAGTGGCAGGCTGCTGCAGCATGGCTATCCACTTGGCAGTTGGGGCACCATATGTGTGGCACCCAACAGTTGCACCGCATATGACCTTGCTGGCCACATCGGAAACAGTGCAAGCGAGGGCCTCCTTTAGATCTCCCTGACTGCAGTGGAGGGAGGGCTGCTAAAACCTGACACTGACTTGAATTCTAAGCCCCACCTCCTTCACTGCCTCCACTAACAGCCTGATGGCCCACAGGTACCCTGCTCATTCTCTCCCGCATAACCTCCACACTGGCATCAGCAGGCATTGTTACCAATATAGATCGAGTAGCGGTGTTCGAATTCTCTAACATGCACTGCCGCAACAGGGCCCCTTTCATATACTCTGGAACGTCTGCAGGGTTAATTGCCTCTGTTACTCGATCTACAAAGGTAGCAAAGTGCTCTTCCCTTCCTTGTTTGATGCTAATATAAGAGGGAGTGGGGGGTGTAGTTCTTACTTTTCCCAGGGCTATCCGGGCTAAGGGCATAGCCTCCTTGTGCAGCTTCCTCCTCTAATTGGGATTCATAGCCAGGCGGCAGCCCCTCTGGACTCCTGGGAGCTGGGTTGCCACCAGAGGTGCAGACGGTGCAGAAGGTTCACAGGATGGCAGGGGAGGAGGGAATTCATCGTCAGAGGCTTTTGCAACCACAATCAAGCGAGTTGTAGGAGGCGTTGGAATGTTATCGCTTCTCAGCTCTAGCCGACCCGGCACTGCTTTTGGCTTCCCCCCCTCCAGACGCGCCCGCCTGGAGATAAGAACTCGCTATGGCTGCAACCCTTTGTTCTTCATGATACTGCTTCAGACAGTTAATAACAGCCCTCCAAGGATGTGCCAGCTTTCTGTCTGTTTTATCTTCATCAATTACTTTTGCCCATAAATAATCTCCAAACCCTCGCCATTCATCTACATCAAAAACCGTATTAGGGTCCCTAAAATAGCCTTGTTCTACTCCATATGTTAATAATCCCACTAATTCCTTTTTAAGGTTAATTTTCTAAATTCACCACTTTTCTAAAAAGCACTGTAAAAGTTCATAGGCTGCCTGTCTTTCCATTACGTTTCACAAAATCTAAGCGTCTGGACTGTTGCAGCTTGTTACTGTTATCAGGCAGCCAAGTCGAGCTGTGGGACCTCGTCTCATTAGAAGATTGTCCCAGGCACGGGAGAGTCAGAACGCCAGCGTTATTACTCCTTCGCCCTCCGGTCACTGCTCACCGGTGCTTCCTCGCTCGTCGCTCCCATGGTCGTTGTCGGGGTCACCATTTGCGGAACGGCGAGGGAAGAGTGCAGGAAAATCAATATGATTGATAGGCAAACTTTGTTTATTGTCACACTCGCAGCTACTTATATACTATTATGCTAATCACTAATACATGCTGATTGGAGTACACACAAGTTATACATATTCATGATAGTTCCCATAGGTCCATTCAAGAAGTCACACTCTCCCTATGACCACCCCTTGGTGGTCCCAGCTGCTACATAGCTCCTCTTTCCGTTAAGCAAAGCATCCTGATATCGTCTTATGCTGATATAACGTCCCTCTTTCTGTTAACCAAACTATCCTATTATTATCCTAACGTTCCTCCTCAAGGACATCCTGTCCCTGCAGCTAGGCTAGGCCTCACGCCTAGCTTCTGCTAATATATCTTGCAGTGAGCTGTGGCCCTTGTTCTCAAGCCATTCCCCAACAAGGCCCAGTCAGCATGGGTTTAGGAAAGGCAGGTCCTGCCTGAGAAACCTGATCTCCTTCTATAACAAGATGACGTGACAATTGGACAAGGGAAAGGCTGTGGATATTGTCTACCTAGACTTTCAAAAAGCATTTGAAACTGTTTCCCATAGAATTCTCATGGAAAAACTGTCCACTCATGGCCCAGATGAGCATACTATCTGCTGGATCAAGCACTGGCTGGACAGACGGGCCCAGAGTGGTGGTCAATGGAGTTAAATCCGGATGGCGGGCAGTCACAAGTGGTGTTCCTCAGGGCACAGTGTTGTGACCATTTCTGTTTAACATCTTTATTGATGATCTTGATGAGGACATAGAGTGTATCATCAGTAAGTTTGCAGATGACACCAAGTTAGGCAGGAGTGTAGATCTGCATGAGGATGGGGAGGCTCTCCAGAGAGACTTAGACTTGGGCCAATGTTAACGGTATGAGCTTCAACAAGGCCAAGTGCCGGGTCCTGAACTTGGGCCACAACAACCTCAGGCAACGCTACAGGCTTCAGGAAGTGTGGCTGGAAAGCTGTCTGGTAGAAAAGGACCTGGGGCCAAGAAAGCCAATGGCATCAAGGCCTGTATTAGAAATAGTGTGAACAGCAGAAGTAAGGAGGTGATTGTCCCCCTGTACTCAGCACTGGTGAGGCCACGCCTTGAGTATTGTGTTCAGTTTTCGGCACCTCAATACAAGAGAGATATTGAGGTGCTGGAGGGTGTGCAGAAGAGGGCAACAAAGCTGATGAAGGGCCTGGAGAATTAATCTTATGAAGAGCAATTGAAGGAGATGGGACTGTTTAGTTTGAGGAAGAGGAGGCTAAGGAGAGAACTCATCACTCTCTACAACTACCTGAAAGGACAGTGTAGAGAGGTTGGTGTGGATGCTGAAAAGTTGCTAGGAGAGGAATTTTCCTAGGTTCTCACAATATTCGGTGAGAATCCTGCCTTTCTCACACGTGTTATGAGAAACAGTAGGACGGTTTTGTAAACTAGACTAACACATGGTGTTTTGATAAGTTCTGTTTATGGTACATTGGAAAAATATTTTAAAATAGGTGTTGTAGGACTTTAGCCAATCACCCTAGGAGATGGGTGATCACTGACCAATCGCCCTATGGGGCTAGGGTATATAAAATGGGGTTGTAAATTAATAAAGTGGCTTCTTTTGCCTGCTCTTGCTGAATTTATATGTTGCTGCATCTCTCCGCTCCCGGCATAAACAGCGACAGGTTGGTGCTGGTCTCTTCTCACAGATAATTAGCGATTGAACAAGAGGGAATGGATTCAAGCTGCAACAGGGTATGTTTAGACTGGACATTAGGGAAAAAATTTTCACAGCAAGAGTAGTCAGACACTGGAACAGGCTGCCCAGGGAGTTGGATGAGTCACCATCCCTGGATGTGTTTAAGGGTCATTTAGATGTGGTATTGGGGAACATGGTTTAGGGGTGAACTTTGTAGAGTAGGGTTAATTGTTGGAATTGATGATCCCAAGGGTCTTTTCCAACCTGAATGATTCTATGATTTAGGCTAATTTCCTTTTTGGAAAGTCCATCCATGCAGGTCATAAGAATGTTTTATTCACAGCACTGTGCTTCAGGCCATTTATTGAAATGAGGAGGACAGAATAGTGTCATTAGCTAGCTGCATCCTATAAGACAGATCTGGTGGCAGGTAGGAAGAGTCTTAGGTAAGATTTAGGTATCTGCTCTAAGCTAGTAGTTTACCATGGCTCTATAACTGGTGGTCAGAAATAGCTATCTTCAGAAGGTGATTTATTCTGTGCTAAAATACCTCTCTAAAATAAAAATCCCCCTGAAAAATCCCCTAAAAACATCCTTTTTGTAAATGTCTGTTCTATTAAGCTGAGAAAGAAGTAGGCCTAAAATATAGCAAAATAGATTACTATAATTTAGATGGACAAAACCCACTCCTAGTATCTGGAAAAAAAAGGGATACCTTTGACAACAAGAGCATCCAGTATATGAGAGAGATCTCTTGGTTTTTTCATGTTTTTTTATAATTTTTGCAAAAATCTGTATGATGTAAATTAATGACTACCAGTGGACTTTGGGCAGGTTATAAGTAGCATAAATTATATTAAGGAGGCAGATGCTAACTGATGAATCAGTGTTATACATGCAGAAGCCTCCTTTAGCTGAATGTCATTGCTGAGATGACACCAGTGATTAATAACATTAAGGCATCTTTTGTTTATTAGAACCAGGTGCCTATGTTTGCATTCTGAAGTTAACTGTCTGGTGAAGAAAAGGATTTTGCAGAAGGAAAATTAAGATGGGTACTAATGATTATTAGCCAAGAAAGTTTAGAGAGGAAAGACCTGACTATGCCAACTTTGTTAAATTTTTGAGAAAGGTGATGGAAGAGTGGCCATCAAAGCAGAATTATTAAGCAAAACAATAAAGTTTTTTCATCCCACTACATATGGATAGATGCCTGCATCCGTTTTATGACAAAAATTTATCTTTGTGATTTGATCTGATGTCTATGGAGACCAAATTATTATCTGACCCAGGTGGGGTCTTATGAGTAGAGGAGGAGAATCACCTCCCTTGACCTTCTGGCCATGCTTCTCTTGATGCAGCCCAGGATATGGTTGGTTTTCTGGGCTGTACTCACACATTGATGGCTCATGTTGAGCTTTTCATCAACAAGTACCCCCAAGTCTTTCTCCTCAGGATGGATCTCAATCCATGCTCTACCCAGCCTGTATCTGTTCTTGGGATTTACCCAACCCAGGTGCAAGACCTTGCACTTGGCCTTGTTGAACTTCATGAGGTTGTCAGAGGCCCACCTCTCAAGCCTGTCAATGTCCCTCTGGATGGCATCCCTTCCCTCCAACATGTCTACTGCACCACACAGCTTGGTGTTGTCAGCAAACTTGCTGAGGGTACACTCAATCCAACTGTCCATATCACTGATAAAAATGTTAAACAGCACCAAGTCCCAGCACTGATCCCTGAGGAACACTGTGGTGTATTGAGTCTCAGATGAATCTTCAGCATGGGTTCAGTTCTGCAGAGATGAGTATTGCTGCTGTCCCAACAACTTCTCAGCCTGTCTCCCACCATTTCCCCTTCTTTATTATGACTGAGTTCAGGTGAACCCATTTGCACAGGTGTCAGGGTTTAACATAATCTGAGGGTCTTAAGCTATACTTCTTCCTGAGAGCAATTATACTTCAAAAACTTTCAGCACCGTCTTGGACTTCTTCCCATAGTTCCCGATTGCTCACCTCTCCACTCAGGCGATTGTGCCATACGGTCTCCATCTCTCTCCCTGTCGCAATATCAGTTCAATTGGGCTACACCGCCGGAATTTGCTCAGCCTTTCAGACTCATGGCCCCATGTTGGGCACCATTTGTGGTGTATTGCTGCACTGCTGAGATTGTCTGTTCAGCTTTTCAGACCCATGGTCCCTGTTCGGGTGTCATTTGCAGTCTATGGAGTCTCAGATGCATCTTCGGCATAGGTTCAATTCTGCTCTTCATTGTGGGTTCAGTTCTGTGGAGATGAGTATTGCTGCTGTCCTGACAACTGCTCAGCCTGTCTCCCACAGAACACCACTTGTCACTGGTCTCCACTTGGACATTGAGCCATTGACCACAACTCTTTGAGTGTGACCCTCCAGACAATTCCTTATCCACTGAGTGGTCCATCCACTAAATCCACGTCTTTCCAATTTAGAGACCAGGATGTCGTACGGGACAGTGTCAAATGCTATGTACAAATCCAGGAAAATGATGACAGTTGCTCTTCCCTTATCATGCCAACAAATTTGTCAGGCACAATTTGCCCTTGGTGAAGCCATGTTGGTTCCCACTAATCACACCCTCATTTTCCATGTGCCTTATCAGAGCCTTCAGGAGTATCTGCTCAATGATCTTGCTGGGCACAGAGGTGAGACTGGCCTGTAGTTCCTTAGGTCTTCCTTTTTTCCATTTTTGAGAAAGGGGGTTATGTTTCCCCTTTTCCAGTCAGTGGGAACTTCACTAGATTGCCATGACTTTTCAAATATGATAGTAAGCGGTTTAGCAATTTCATCTACCAGTTCCCTCAGGACCCACAGATGGATCTCATCAGGTTCCATGGACTTGTGCAGCTCCAGGTTCTTTAGATGTTCTCAAACCTGATCTTCACTTACAGTGGGTGGTTCTTCCTTCTCCCCATTCCTGCCTTTGTCTTCTATGACTTGGGTGGTGTGGCTAGAAGCCTTGCTGGTGAAGGCCGAGACAAAGAAGTCATTGAATACCTCAGCCTTCTCCATATCCCTTGTGACCAGGTCTCCTCCTTCCTTACGAAGAGGGCCCACATCTTCCCTGGCCATCCTTTTAGTACTGATATACCTGTAGAAGTTTTCCTTGTTGCCCTTGACGCCCCTGTCCAGATTTAATTCTATCTGGGCTTTAGCTTTCCTAACCTGATCCCTGGCTGCTTGGACAACTTCTTTGTATTCCCTCAGGCTCACTGTTCTTGTTTCCACACTCTTTGTAAACTTTGTTTTTGCATCTAAGAGTGTCCAGGAGCTCCTTGCTCATCCATGCAGGTCTCCTGGCATTCTTAGCTGCCTTCCTCTTTTTTGGGATGCATTGTTCCTGGGCTTGGAGGAGTTGGTACTTGAATACTGACCAACTTTCTTGGGCCTCTCTTCCCTCTAGGGCTTTATCGCATGGTACTTTACCAAGCAGATCCCGGAAGAGGCTGAAATCTGCTCTCCTGAGGTCCAGGCTAGTGAGCTTGCTGGGCACCCTCCTTATTGCCCCAAGGATCATGTATGCCACCATTTTGTGGTCACTGCAGCCATGGCTGCCCTTCAGTTTCATATTACTCACCAGCCCCTCATTGTTTGTGAGAACAAAGTCCAGCATAGCATTTTTTCTCATTGATTCTTCTACCACTTGGAAAAGGAAATTGCCTTCTATGCATTCCAGGAACCTCCTGGTGCCGTGCTGTGCTTCCAACAGATATCAGAGTGGTTGAAATCCCCCATGAACACCAGGGCTTCTGAACATGAAACTGCTCCTATCTGTCTATATCAGGCCTCATCCAATTGGTCTTCCTGGTCAGGTGGCCTGTAGTAGACTCCCCCACTATGATATCCCTGACCCATAAGCTCTCAGTCAACTTCTCATCCATCCCCAGGCCCAGCTCCATGGTCTTCAGCTGATCATTAACATAAAGGGCAACACTCCCTCCTCTTTTCCCCTGTCTGTCTTTCCTAAAGAGTTTGTATCCATCTATTCCCACTCTTCAGTTGTGAGAGTCTCTGCAAGTTTCTATTCCTCAGCATTGTTCGCTTCCTCCCTTTCTGGGTGTGCTGGTGGGGGAGTTTTTGGCTGTTTGACCATAGGCTGTGGGTTCACTGCAGATTATCCTCAGATCCAGCTATCTATCTCCTTTTCTGCTTCTCTGATGCTTTGCAGCTTATTGACCATCTCCTGCATCTCAGCCATCTGCTGCAGGAGGTCCTCCACCTGGGCACACCTTTTGCAGGCAGGTTTGCCACCCATCCCTGCCCCAAGAGAAAGGTCTAGGTGTTTTCCACAGACTTGAGGTCTGCACAGCAGCCTCTCTTTAGCAGCTCTACCTGGGTGGAGGCATTGGTCACCTCCAGGGTGGATGGTGCATATTGCCCAGTCAGAGCTGCAGCCTTTGCCCCTGCAAACAAGTGCCCACCATATTGCTCTGAAGGTCAATTAGGATAAGCACTCTTAAGCTGGTAAAACTTTAACTCCTTTCCCCAGAAATGCAGTACGCTCTATTTACCCTCTTTGTGCACAGAGACCTGTTCACTGAGCTCCCATAAAAATGGGCATGGTTGCCGTAGCTCTGGGAACGCTCCTGCCTTGTCAACCTTTTCCGTGAGTGCTGCTGGCTCATGGCAGGTCTCTCCACTCCCCTGGCATTTCCTTTCCAAAGGAAAACCTCGGGAACCCCCCTGAACACCGAGATCTGCCACTCCGCTGCTGGCTGGGCCGGTCCCAAAGCACCTGATTCTCAGCAACTGTTGAGTCCTAAAATCTGAGGAGGCTTAAAAAAGCTTAAATCTCAGTTCTGCAGCACTTATGTGAGTGATTCCTGGTCACGTGAATTGTACTATTGCGACTAAAGAGGTTACGCAGGCAAATAAAGACTGAAAGACCAGGCCCATATTACCTACCCCTTAGAGGTCTTCATCTGCAATCATTCAGCTTCAAATTTTACCATCAACTTACCTCATTTGAGTCATTACTAAATTAATTTCTACCTAGTAACAATTAATTCCTGGTGGCAGCTGCCTGCTCTCAAATCACATTCTGTACCCATGTGCCTGTAACACATGTAGTTAATTATAACAGAAGACCTGGAAATGTTGTTACAGTCCAACCACTTAGAAGCCCTCATTATTTACATACAGGGCTACCTGTGATAGTTACATTGTTTACTTAGTATGATCTGTACAGTATTGAGTCTGCATAGAGAAAAAACATAAGAATTAACATTGATAAAGCATCTACTTTCTACTATGTGAAGGAGAATAATGCAGACTGGAGAAACCTATTGCTTTTCACAGCAGACTGTCACATCTTCAGGACATGTTAGTCTTGTTTGTACACATATCACCTGTTCATGTAGAGTAGGGCTAGGGTGAGGCCTTCTTTTTTCAGAAAAAAGAAGCAGAGAAAATCAGAATGGCAGCTAGGTAGGGTGGAATAAGAGTGCAAACCATATTTAGGAGCAGAAGTATGCTGTGTCATTTTTTCTCTCGTAAAATATGTTCAAATATTAATGTGTCTCCTTCCACTATTATTTCTTTCTATGAATGCCTCATGTCATATTGGATAAGGAGAGGGTTTTTTCAGCACTTAGCGGTCGTGAAATGGAATCAGCAGAATTTTCCTCTCTTATGATAAATATCACTGAACCTCTTGGAATATCCTTGTAGTTGCTGAGAATGGGCCTTGGGCAATAAGGTAAATAGCAGTATCTTCCCCACAATGTTGACAAAGCAACAGAAGGTTCTCACAATTAGTCCATGATTACAGAGCAAATCTGCCATTCCTCAGCTTTCCTCTTGCTCTTTGACATTGTTTCCTCCCATTGCCATTACTTTCTCAGAACCTCTGTGAAGTAGTCAGCATATGGCCTTCCTGTGTGATTGATAATGAGCTTATTAAAAACTACAGCATAAAATTACAGTTGCATGTGATTTTGCCTTACTTTACACTGGGCTTTTAATTACCTGCAAGCACTTTACGAAATACTGTAGCTTAATAACTTTGCAGTGAGAAAAACTCCCTAATGTTATTTTAAAACAGAAAATTCAGTGGGCAAGGAGTACTTAGTTTGGTGGAGAAGTTTGATAACTTTTACTTAAAGTAATATTTCTCCCCAGGCTGTTGCTGCAGAGAACATGTCAGATGACAATAATAAATCAAAAAATAATGGATTCTGTAGAAGTTAGGTGTACCTAAACAGCATGCAGATCTTGTGCTAGCTCTTTGTATAGGGATAAATATCAGTCTTAATCCTAAAATGACAGCTTGATATCAGAAGAACATGGGATTATTTAACTAGTGAAAAATTTCTAGCTAAGTTCACAAAGATTTCCCATAGAATGACAAAAGTCTCTGAACTGGTTTTGTGCTAAAATAAAAAACAAATTTTCATGTCTGCCAGTACTTGAGAAAAAGGGCAACTAGGAAACTGGAAAACATCGTTCTTATTTCAGAAAACAATAAATCTGTATGCAAGTGTTCTGCTTTGTTTTCATGTGTTTCTTTCTGCCTTTCAAGACTTCACAGT
Organism: Todiramphus chloris collaris; assembly: GCA_025345505.1. Taxonomy (NCBI): domain Eukaryota; kingdom Metazoa; phylum Chordata; class Aves; order Coraciiformes; family Alcedinidae; genus Todiramphus; species Todiramphus chloris. The sequence continues at coordinate 246,946 of JANVCC010009121.1, forward strand.
GAGTGAATTGGCTTAGTTTGGCATGTTCATTGTAACCTAAACATGATGTTTATTCCTCACATTTTTATCCTCTTAAGGGTCAAACTCCACAATGGTAGGAATTAAGTGGAACTAACAGCACTAATTGTTCTTCCTGGATAGATTCTGGAAGTAGATGATTCAGTGTGCTCCATTTTCACTAATTAGCTCATTAGGTTCCTCCTCCTGTCATTGTTCTGATCTTCATCATGTCTTTATGTTTTCAGTGATTAGATTTTTAAATAGAGAACTCAACATGGATAAAAGGTCACAAATGTTCATTTTAAAATGACCTCACCTTTTAAGAATGGCTTTCTTTGGTTTTATTATAAAGCCTCTCTGTCATTGGGATATGGAGTGATGGTTTGTGTGAACTGTGAACGACACAGGTACATTTTTGTGTGGGTTGTCTTCAAGGAGGCAGCAATTGTGCTGACGCTTCAGTGGAACCAGTGCCTCAGGACATCTATATGGAGCTCTTGAGCTTGGGACAGCAATGTGCAGAGATTAGTGTGAAGCTGCTGACAGCTGGGAAAGAGTTATTTATATTATCTGATATAAACAAATGTCTCTTCTGTATGGGCTAGATAAGAGACATACTGGCAGTCCCTATGGCATCACAGATTCCTTATAAACTTTCAGGACAGTCAGCATGGCATGAGTATCACTGCTTATTCTGTCAAAGGAGTTTAAGCTTATTCTGTCAGAGGAATAAGTTCTTTGCAAAAAATATGGTATTGGTGATATTCCTGCCAAAACAAATCAATCTGGACAAGTGGATTCATTATTCACACAGAGCTATAAATGGTTTGGGGTTACTACTGAATTATTGTAAAATCTTTTTAGCCTTGCTCTTTCTAAACTCTTTCAAGGCATTTTAGTTACAGCTTCACTATAGAAATTTTTTTCTTGGTGTTTCCAAATTCTTTCATCAGTCGTCCAAATGTGATGCAGTTTCGGACTGCTTTTTCATTTTATGCAACACACAGTTTTACAATAGTATGCTAGTTAACCAGATGAGATAAGTCTGTGTTATTCCTTTGGCTTTTGTGGAGCTACCTGGACCTACCATGAACATAGGATCTAGTTCAGTACCAATTAACAAATCAGCTAATATGCTTGAACATGATCTTACTTATTCCTCATTGCCTCTGAGTAATTCCAAAAACTGTGAACATTAAGGTTTATACTTCTCTGTAATGGAGCAGCTGCAGGTAGCAGCTTCAGATTCAAATAGACTTTCTGAAGGGCCAATTTATTTCAGATGTAATTGTTAGATTGAGAAAAAGACATACAGTTCTCATTAAAAGAATTATTTGCTCACCAGTTCAAATTATATTAACAAAACAAGGACAAGGTAAATTTGTCATATTAATAAACTACTGAAAGATCTTACTTCATGGGGAAGTTTAACATTTGTTTCTGTCTTCACTGGTCAGGCTAAGTGTGATTGACAAACCATGCAGTGTCAGATTCTGTGCGCTTGCAACCTTGAAGACACAAGGATGAAGGTCCTAAACAGTATTACTGATGTGATTATTGTAGTGATTCAGGAACGCATGGATTGGGACTGAAGGCAGAATGGACAGACTTCTCCTTGGATGCAGGCCATTGAACAAGAGAGCTTGACCCTTGTGATCCCTCAGCTTTATACTGAATATGTCGTATATGGTCTGGAATACCTCGTTGGTCAGTTTAGGGTCACCTGTCCTGGATGCTTCTCCTTGCAGGTGCTGCCTTTTACTTTCTGCACCCCTCAATGTGGTACATAGGATTTAGCGGTGACCTTAGTTTCCATAAGAGCAAGTATAAGCAAGAGCCTTTCTGCATACCAAGCCTTAGTAGTAACTAAAGACATAGAGTGTTATTGCCTCTAGAAGCAGACACTGTCTGCAAAAATATGTCATTAACTTCAGAAAGTGCAGTTACTTAGAAGAGACAGAGCTGAAAAGTAAAATCACTGAACAGAATTAGTTCTGTTCTCACTCAAACCAGGACAACTGCCACAGTGGGCTTTAAATTATTATGGAGCTTAGACTTTTGGAATAAATTTGTGTAAAACTGTAAGTCCAATTATGCTCTAGTATCTTCTTTTCTCTTTATAGTTATAAATTATAAAATACTCCTGGTGTAGTTCTGTTAGCTGAGGATGGGAGTAATTATTTATTATCATGCTGTCAGGTAACATCAATATCCCAGCAGTACCCTTGTCTTGGATAGAGCTGTTCTACATAAAGAGTATTCCTTTGGATAAATAATAGGTATGACTGCAGATAAACCACTTGGTTTGTTATGTGTAGTGTCCATGTAAAGGAGCTCTGCTGTCATATTTTCCTGCTGTAGGGTACTAATGTTGCTATGGTGTAGTGAGGAAAACTAGTGAGGATATGCCTATATAGTCATGTTAAAAGACAGGATATATTTACTCAGGTATAGCACTGTAGAAATATCTCAATTCTGTGTCCATCTCTGAAAATGTGTTTGCAAATCAAACAAACAGGTATGTGAGGAGGGGTGAGCCCTAATTCTCTTACTGCCTGCTGGGTCTAATTAAGTTTGTGCTCACATGGCACATAAAAGAAGATGAAATTTAGCTCTCAGGGACTATATAGCATATAGTACTGACATCTGTGGAATGTGGACTCTGGAAATGATCCTTATGAATCTTTTTGGGATGTGAAAATGAAAAGTACTACACGTCAGTCAACTGTTAGAGTAAAAATCATTATTATCAATATAAGCTTCATCAGTTGATTTACATTGCAATAAACAAATAATTTTACAATAGATAAAATCAATAAAGTTAATAAAATAAAATCAATATTATAAAGGTAAGTGTAGTGGGTCTAGCTGAGCTTCTTTTCCCCATCCATCCCTCATGCTTCAGTACTGGGAGCTGGAGGGTGTTGATAACACACCCATGTTATGACTGCCAGTGCTCACACGGCACCAGACGATGGGGGGGCAAGGTGGGGGAGGGGATACAGCCGACCTGAGCTGACCAGTG
>JANVCC010009125.1:758-15732 GCA_025345505.1 Todiramphus chloris collaris
GACCTGATTATAATAATCCAACCCCATATAATGAATATGTAGTTAACGCTGTTGGATATTCATGATTTAGTGTGATAAATGCCTGCCTGCTTGACATCTTGGTATGCGTGTTGATGGAGTGCAGACTCCCTGCGCACCCAGCACTGCTTGCTCATTCCCCATCACTAATAAATTGAAATCAATATCACAGGGAAATTCACTCATTTAGAGCAAACAAGAAAAAAGTTCCATAAAAGCACAAACATGGAAATAAGTGTGAAGACATCAGTTCATGATGGTTTTCTAGACACCCTGGTCTAAGTAGCTCCTCTGTACAAGGAGTCTATATGCTCCGGTAAACAGCACTGCTTCAGTTTGCTCATGTATTTTTTGTCCCAGATGTAACTGATGATTTTGCAGTCCTACCTCACCTCTTAAAAATGGAGCCAGACCAAATGCTCTAGAAGCACTGTAGCATTTCCACAAGTTAGCATTCAGTTCATTCACCAATCAAGGGAAAGTCCTTCCTTTTTCTCCACACCACAAACATTTTTGCTATTTTCGTATTTTAATTTTAATATATCCATTCCAGATCCTGCACTAACCAAAGAGTTGTTCCCCATATGCAAGTAAGCAAGAGAACAAAACATTGTATTTTACATGCAAAACCATGACTCATTTTGATCACACAGCCTCTGAACCTGAAAAAAAAATACTAGTAGAGACTACTTGGGTGAGATTTCAAAAGTGACTACAAAGCTTGTACTTCACAGTGAGAACAAAAATAATGAAATAAATAATTTTTTGCTTTTGTTGAAATCTTGCATTTGTATCTTTATATATATCTGCATATATCTTTATACCATTTTTCTAGATAAGGGTGTTTAATTTATATGTCTGCTAATAAATAATTGGTCCTAGCTATATGAAGCAACGTAGAAGCTGTGATTATAGGTATGGTCTGGAACAGAAGGGGAAGAAAATGGAAAACTCCAGCTGACGGTTCCATGATGCCATTATTAACTGAGAAAACACTGTAGATTGCACTGACTCAATATGTGAGAAGAAAAAGCAGGGCACATAGATGACAGGCCTTGTGGTTTTTTTCAAATTAAAAAAAAAAAAAAAAAAAAATCAAAGTTCCATAAATATATCTTTAATAATTATCTCAACAAAAAAGCAATACATAATTGAAAATGACACTTAGTTGCTTCACAACGTTAATATAAGGTGTAAAATGAAAAATCCTATGCTTTATCAATGTGACATGGTAATTTTACTTCACAACTTTTTGTGAATGTTTCCTGGAGGCACACATTGGAGATGCAACACTCCAATCCCCTCACAAAAGACCATCAGAATCACTCTGGCATATGTCCAGTACATTTTAGACACTAAATTAAACCTTCGTGATGACCTCTAATACTTCCCTTCCTCTTGTCTATTTCTCTAAAATTAGGTAGGGTAAGTCTTACGCCATCCTTAGCACTGGGAGAATGAGAATGATTTCCCTTTGCACAGTTTAAAACAGAAATACAAATCTTGCCAGAATTATTTGAAAGCATTGGCAGATGGATTAAATACTTCTGAATCGGCATGGTGTAACATTTGGCAGCTAGCATGACTACTGAAGAGCTGACTGTTTGCAATGACATTATTAATTATATCTTCCTTGCCAAACAAGCACTGTGGCTGAGCCTTTGCAATATTCTTTCATTAAGCAGCTCATGCACGTCTGCTAAACTGATCATATGATAAGGTGTCCTGTTCCATGCTGGCTAAAAAACATCAGTTTGATCAAGACAAACTACCCCCTGACTGCAAGAGCTACTATATAAGGACCACAGACAATGCAATAAGAAGAAGGTGGTATGTTCCACCTGTCTCATCAGACATGGGACAGCAGTCATTCTCAACATTATTCCTGGCTTGCCAAGACCACCAACAGTATATATACTGGCTTATTTGCATAAAACTTACATGCAGGTTGAAATGTCTTCATTTTGGACATTTTCCATTTAAGGATTTTTTAAAACTGGAAACAGCAGAAGCATCTCAAAAGTTCATGTATGCCTGCAGACATATTAACTGTGCTCAGATTTGCAGTGTGCAAAACTAACTCATTTCAGGAAACAGAAAAGCTAACAGAAGCTATCACATCTCTGATTGTTACTGCCTTGAGCTAATATTGTCCAAACATGGTGATCCTTCTCACTTCAAGCCAACATAAGAAACATTTGATGTATGGAAAAGTGTCTGCAATACTAAATTCCAAAAAATACTCAAATATTCTCTGTCCCAAATCCCAACAGCCACTCATACACAGCAGTCATGTTAACTTATCCCTTTGACTTCCCTGTTTCAGTCATTCAAGCTCTCAGCAGTTCTGCTCACTTCTCTGGTGTTTGGCACTATTTACTTCACACAGAAATTCCTAGAGGCTGTACTTGCATACTTTGTCTTGAATCTGATGGTCTCCCTTCAATTCCATGCTAATTCCCTCCTAGATAGTCAAAAAAGAGGTGAGAGGCAGCACCGACTTGATTTCTTTTCAGGCAGCAGAAAAGTTCCTAGCCAGACATTTTCCCCTGAGATCCTTTGGGTAATACATAACCAGGGTGGGATTTTTGCTGTCCTCCAATAGACCTCCTAGTGTGACAAGATTCAGAACATTTAATTACATGTCAAACTTTGTCAGCCCTTCCAAAACTCTATAAACTTGATTAATTCTGACAGCACCTTACTGAACATGACAATTAATACAATTGGATTGACACAATAGACACAGACATCTGAAGTCTTTAAAAAGGTACCAGTTCAATTTGCTTTTGACTAGACCACAAACAAGCATATTTAGATGAATGATAATGTATGGGTATGAAGAATGCCACAAAGCATCACTGTGACCATAATTTGTATATTTAAACTTGGAGAATATGCAGTATTGTTCTCATTTTCCAAAGCTACAGAGGGAACCTGTTTTGAATATTCAGTGTTGAATGGCTGTCACTACAATAAGGACACTGAGGTGCTGGAGCGTGTCCAAGCACAGGCAATGAAGCTGTTAAGGGGCCTAGAGCAGTATGAGGAGTGGCTGAGGGACCTGGGGTTGTTTAGCCTGGAGAAAAGGAGGCTCAGAGAAGACCTTATTGCTCCCTACAACTCCGTGAAAGGAGGCTGGAGTGAGGTAGGGGTCAGTCTCTTCTCCCAGGGTACAAGTGATAGGACAAGAGGAAACAGCCTCAAGTGGCACCAGGCGAGGTTTAGGTTGGATATGAGAAAACAATTTCTCTACAGAAAGGGTTGTAAATGACTTTATGATTTTGTGGCTGCCACCATGGCATCACTCATCTTCCTCTCACTCTGAAAATTTATCCTGCTTTATCAATGGATTTTATTATTTATTTATACATATTCAAGTATACGATAACGTATTTGAGTCCACAAGTACTCAATTCCATGTGTCATTCCATGGTCATTCCCAGGACTATATGGTAGCTTTAGCTCTACTATCATCATAATGTTAGAACTAAAAAGCTGTATTAAACAGAAAATCAGAGGAGTATCTTGCACAATAGAAGGGGACAGCACTGCCACTGATAATCCATCTGTGTCTGGGGGAGTTTTGGTAGTGTGGGAGGCAGCTACTGCCCGTGGCTGCTGTAAGCAGCTTCAAGAAGCTCCTCTGTCTCCAATGTGGATGTGCCTCTGGCCAAGGCTGAGACAACCAGTGCCTCTGCAATAACATATTTAAAAGGGGAAAAACCTGCAGGGCAAATTTATTTGTTTTGTGGTTCTTTTGTTTGGGAGAGGAGTAGGATTTGAGAGACAACCATGTGGACACCCAGGTCAGTGAGGAAGGAGAGACACACCAGAGCAGAAATTCCCCTTTGGCCCATGGTGAGATGGCAGGCTGACCCCTTGCAGCCCATGGAGATCAGTGGTGGAGCAGAATCCTGCTTGCAGCCCATGGACAACCCCATGCTGGATCAGGTGACTGCTCCTGAAGGAGACTCATCTACCCATGAGTGGGGCAGATGCCTGCCTGCAGGCTGTGGAGGACCTCACACTGGAGCAGGTGAGTGTGCCCAAAGGAGTACATGATGTACATGGAGCAGTCCATTGCTGAGAGGACTACAGCCTGTGGAAGAGACCCACACCAGTTGAGAACTGTGGAGTACTGTTTCCCAAGGGAGGAATACCACATTGCAGCAGAAAACTGTGAGGAGTTTTCACCCTAAGGAGAGCATCAGAAACATGGGACGGACTGGCAACAACCCCCATTCCCTGTCCCCCTGCACCATGGAGTAGGGGGGAGGTATAGAACTGGGAGCAGAGCTGAGCTCATGAAGAAGTAAGTGAGGTGGGGGGGGGGGGGTGTGTGTGAAGTGTTTTTAAGATCTGATTGTATCTTTCACTGTCCTACTATGATTCAATTGGTAAATTGGTGGTGGTTTTGTTGTTTAAATTATTTCCCCAAGTCAAGTCTGTCTTTTGCCCATCACTGTAACTGGTGAGTGAGCCCTCCCTGTCCTTTGTCTTGACCCTCCAGCCTTCTGTTTTATTTTCTTCCCCTCTTCACAACAAGGAACTACTTAAGACACCACAAAGAAGGGTCTACCTTCTATTTCCAGAGAAGAGGGAACAGTATGAAGCACAAGTATAATGGCAGGACTCAGGGAATGCCAGTGCTTTGCCAAAATATTGGCATTGACCAAAACAGCAAGAAATGACCATCATATATTGTGGTCAAGGCTCCAGAGACATCCTGCACAGATAAGGTTTGCATGCATCTGTGAATAAAAAGATATCCACATAGCAGAAAGTACTAGAAAAAGAATGCAGAGTGGCTTCAGTGATTTCTTACCTTTTTTTTTTTTTTTATGTAGAAGGTGGAAATTTGGAAATTCTACAATACCCCAAAGTGACAATCCTGGACAAGGCAGTGGGTGGGAGTGCTAAAGAAACACTTGCTTTACAGAGTTTGTCCAGTAGCCTCTTACTTAGGAAACTGAAATTTCCCTACAGATATGTCACAGGCATGAATAATAAATAGATCATATGGAAGCTGTTAAGCTGTTAATTTCTGGGAAGAAGCTTCTGTGAAATCGGACAACACTCTTTAAGAGGCTGAACTGGTAGAACTTCTGCTGAATTAAGACATTATAATGATGGCTAATTATGTCCCTAAATTACACTGTATAGTTCAGCATGATCTTGACTTGCCATGTTCAGAGGGTTCTCATAGGAAAGTTACATTGCCCTAGCCATAGAAATGATGTACTTTATGACCATGATGATAAGCTTGATATCAAGATTCCTCTTTGTATGGGGCTGAGAAGAACTAGACTAGTCTCTGACAATGGTTTTGCTGTGTTATTGTTGTGTTTTTAATTTTCTATTTGGAATTACATTCACCTGCTGTTAAAAATGGCTTTGAAAAATGGTGAAGAAAAGCAGAAGGATAGTTCTACAACACCACTTTTGTTGCTTCTGGAATTACTAACCCACAGTTTCAGTTCAGGAAGGTGGAACAGAGTAACACCAGAGTGACTGGAATGAGGGAGTGAGTGAGTGAAAACACTATGTTGACCTTCGCAAAGAAGAAGCTACTTAGTCTTAGATGAAGCACTCAACTATTTTGCTTTTCTTTGGGATTATTTTAGAAACCAAACTTAAAAGAACTCTGAAACCAGCTGTATGGAGAAAAGGAAGAGGCAGACAATATTCAATCCTGCCAATGTTGTAGCATTTCTGTACAGTCCTAAAATAGGAAGTCTGTACCAGACCTACACAACCATTATGAGGTGGGAGGGGTGGCAGGGTGGGAAGTATAAACATAAACTTAGCATTAATTAGTGTATAAAATGTCTGCTTTCAAATCACAAGGAAAAAAAAGTTACTTAAGGCCTTGAATACATCTGAAGAGATCATGTTAATGACTATGTTAGCATCCAGTTTTCATTATCCAAATGTTAAATTAAGAGTCACAAATAAGAACAGTATTCTCTGTGCTCCTGTTCGTTTCCTTGCTCATTTAAAAACTCAAAATCAAAAGATTCCATGTTTCTTCCTGGGGAAAAAAAAAGAAAAAAAAAAATCTGCTAGCACAGCCTGCTGGTTTTCATCAAAACTACAAATAAAAACCTTAAGATTTTCATTCTGAAATATTTCTTCTTCTGAGTGTCTTTCTTCTATAGTATTCCTGAGTGATAAAGTAATACAATGTGTGACCAAGGAACCCCAATTTGTAACTTACTCATCTTACAGACAAGATGGAACTCAACATTGGAAACTTCTGTGGTAGGTATAGTACTTGCACTACTCTGGATAAAAAGTTGTACTTCAGAAAAAAATTTTGGTGACATTTGGATCCATCTCCTGCTCAAAGCAAAGTCCGCATAAACCAAGTAACTCATGGCCTCCTCAAGGTAAAAAATAAGTCCAAGGATGGAGAGTCCCAATACTTTTAAGCAGATATTTGAAAGTTGAAATTCTCTCGACTGAATATTCTTCTCGTAATAACTATTAATAATTTTCCTTGTTCTATTTTGTTGCTGCTTGTGCTATCACTGCATACCTCCAAGAACAGATGGTTTCATCTCCTCTATGTCCTCACATAAAGTAGCTGAAGACAGCAATCTCCTCTTCCCTCTTAAATTCTCTTCTTCTTTTAACTAAACCAGTTCTCTCAATTTTTCCGTGTATCTCATGCAACTCAGTCTCTCAAATGATCCTGATGACTCAGTATGCCCATGTCTTTCTTCCACGGGGGAACCCAAAACAAGGTACTATATCCAGGTGAGGTACAAATAAAATGCAGTAATGGCTAAGAGAGTCCCAATAGTTCACAGAATAAGTATCAGGGAAGAAACAATCAGGGAGACTGAAAAAGCCCCAGGATAAAGAAAGAGTAGCTACTGAGATGCCACAGACCCTGAAGAGAATATGAAAAATCCCCAGAAACCCTAGTTATCATCAGCAAAGGGTGGTGGTGGTAAAACAGTGGAAAGCCTGAAAGTGCTCCAGAGTCACCTCACTGAGAAGAATTAGCAGATGAAAACCCTGAAAAGCAGCCATAGCAGCACTGGAGAGGCTAGGGAAGAAGTGGAGAAGTTGAGATCATCCCTAAGTGATCCTGCTTGGGTGGGGGTTTTGAACTAGATGATCTCCAGAAGTCCTTTTCAACCCCTACCATTCTGTGATTTTGAAAGGGTCCCAGAGAACAGAGAAGCCTTGCAGAGACCGAGAGACTAGAAGAGAGTCTGAAAGCACCTCACAGAAGATGGTAGACTCAGAGAAGGTAAGAAAATAGCATGAAGCCTATAAATGTGAAGGAACACAAAGACCGGCCACAGAAAGGTGGGAAGAAGAAGGCTAGAAAGAGACCCAGAGAGCATGCAGTAGCCTTAAGGAGGTGAAAAAAACATAGCAGAAAGACTGCAAGAATGCTGAGAGAGCAAGTAGCCTCACAGAGCAAGAAGCAGAGATGTTAAAAGAGTCCAAGGAAACATGAGGTACCGCTGGAGGGCAATGGAAGTAGGAAGCAGAGTAGAAAAACCGCATTACATGCAGAGTATGCTCAGGGCAGTGAAGAAACAAGCAGCCAGCCTTAAGCAGCCTCTGAAAGCACGCAGAGCAGCTTTCTGAGTGAGAAAGACCAATGGGGAGGAGTTTGACATGAGTTGAGAGGACATCAGAAGGAGCCTGTGGCAGGGCATGACCATGTCTCTTGACTTGCATTCTGTTAAAAAAGAGGCATTGAACAGTATTGGCCCAGTATCAAACCCCAAGAAACGCAACTGGTAAACTCGCCGCCAGTTAGTTTGAAGAGATGATCACAACCCTTCTAGCCCAGTAGTCCAGCCAGTTATTCACCCACCTGATCTTCCACTTACCCAAACCACACCTCAACTGTTTGGTTGCAAGGTTAGTACAGGAAACTGCAGCAAAGAGCTTGCTTAAGCCCAGGGGAACAACACTCAACTGTCCCTGCTCTGTCTGTCTTGCTGTAGAAAGCCATCGGGATGGTTGGGCATAATGTGCGCTTGGTAAATCTGTGTTGTCTTTTCCCAAGCAGTTTCTTGTAATTCATACAACTGGAAGTAGTTTTTGTGAGGATTTACTCTGTGATCTTCCCGGGGGCAGAGTTTAGGCTGATAAGCCTGTAGTTATCTGGGGGGGGGTCTTTCTTGCCTTGCAGGGGAGACGGTTGGGCTGAGTGTGCTATAGGCCTCTTCAAATCATCAGCAACCTCCCATGCTCATAATGACCTCTCAAAGACGAGGGCAGCTTTGCAGTGACTTTGGTCACCTCCCTCAGCTGACCCTTTGACTGCATTTCAGGTGGACCCACGGACTTGTGTATGTCCAGCTTGCCTTCTGGTCCCCAACATCATCTTGCTCTACCATGGGTAATGCTCCACATCATTTCCAGATTTTTCCACTAAGCTTAGGGACCTGAGGCTTAAGAGCAGACCTCACACAAGTAAATGCCAAGGCAAGGAAGGCACCACATGTGTCCTTTGTCATCAGGTCCCCTGCCCCATTTAGCAAAGGGTCCACTTTTTCTTAGTGTCCCTTTTACTGGCAGTGTATTCATAGAAGTCGTTTGTGTGGCTTTCCACATTCCTCGCTGGCTTCAACTCCAGCTGACCTTTGGGCTTTCCAGATTCCACCCCACCACAATGGTGTAACGGAGGTAACGGCTCTATTCCTCCAGAACTGCCCAGCCCCGTTTCTGCCTTCCATGGTACTTCTTTTGCACTGTCAACCTCATGGTACTTCTTTTGCACTGTCAACCTCAGTTCTCTGTTCACCCACTCTTGGCACAGAATCTTTCTATTTTATTGCTTCTTTGGTTGCTCTGTTTGTTTTCTGCTTACTTTCAGTTAATGTTGGCAGAATTATCTTTCTTTATCATTTACATATCATTCAATTGCATGAATCATTCATTACAATGATTATTAAACATTAATCTACTACAAAATGGCAAATACCAAAGAATCACCCACTTTTCCCTCTAAGAGAATGTCTAATTGCAGCTTACCTTCCTTATCTTACCCTAGTTGACGGGACAGAGAGCAGCTATTCAAAGGGGCACAGACAAGCTGGAGGAATGGGCTCAGAGGAACCTTATGGAACTGAGTAAGACAAAAGCAAATTTCTGCCCCTGGGAAGAAATAACCCCTGGCAACAATACAGGTTAGGAAATGACTAGCTGGTGACCAGCCCTTCTGAAAGAGCTGTGATCCTGCTGGATGGAAATCTGGATGTGAGCCAGCAGCAGCCCTGGCAGCAGTGTAGGCCAACTGCATCAGTGGCTGTAAAATAGCGGGACTCTACCCAGTAGTTCAAAGGAAAGGATTACTAGCAGTTGTTAAACCCCATCTAGAATACTGCATCCAGTTTGGGGCCCATCGATACAAGAAAAGCATTGGTCAACTGGTCAACTGAAGTGAGAGTCAGGAAGCTAGAACACTTGCCCTGTGAGAAGCAACTGATGGGTCTGGACTTGTTTAGCCTGGAGAAGAGAAGGCGTGGGTGGGAGGAGCTAACTGCAATCTTCCAATGCCCATAGGGGTTATCAAGAAGACCAGGCTAGACTCTTTTCAGTGGTGCATGGTGGTAGGACAAGAGGCAGAAAGCTTCACCTGTCATGAGAGGTACCAAATGGCTATAGGGAAAACTTCTTCACCATGATGACAGTCAAGCATCAACCACTGGAAGAGGCTGGCCGGAGAGGTTGCACAGTCTGCATCCTTGGAGGTTTCAAGACCTGACTGGGTAGAGCCCTGAACAAAATTACCTGATCTCATAGCTGACCATGCTTTAAGCAAAAGATGAACAAGGTGCATTCGAATCTGAATTTTCTTTTAATCCCCTGATTAATCCAATGAAAGAGGTGTTATGTGAGGGTACTGACTGTAATTTCCCTCTACTTCAGCTGATTTCTAGCAGCTTGGAGACACTGTGCCTGTTATCTCCCTGTCCAGGTAAAGGCATCAGAAGAAAGACTGAGGGAACTCACCTCACAAGGTTACAGTGAAAGGGCAAGAGGCAATGCCCATAAATTGCAACATGGGAAATTCTGGCTGGACAAAAGGAAAAGTAAACACTTTTTGCCTCTGGAAACAGTTCAGCAGACATGCCTGGAGAAACAATGTCTGGATGAAGAACTGAGCAACCTAATCTAGATCTGAAGTTAGGCCTGCTTTGGTAAGGAGACTGGATTAAAGAACTTCATGAATCCTTTATGATTTGTGTTCGATTTATGTGCTAGGCAGTTCTCTCTTTCATTTCCACTTGACCATTCCCTGCAAAAATGTGTTTGGAACTCAAGCCATGTGGACAAACCTTTCCAGTTTCTGCCTTTTTGCTGCTTGAAGTAGAGACTCGTGAGAATCCATTAATGCAATTATGTCTTCTCCAGATAGGCTGTTAGTCTGCGCACAGTACATAAGATATACACAGAAATCTTTGGATTGTAAAGGGTTTTATGTTGTTGTTGCTATGAAGAGTCTGGCATTAGCATGTGGCTTCCTGAGAATACAGCCACTCTGACAAGCTATGTTTTCACCCTAACTAAGACATTCTTATCGCAAAAGAGGGGCTTATGCGCCATTATTAGTTATTAGTCTAAACATACTATGAAATGGAAGAAAGACACCACAAAATCTCACCTCTAATCCACGCTCCAAAGGCTTAGCAGCAGAAACCTCTTGAAAACTTCTAGCTGCTAGACAGCTGTGTGTTGTGCTACTGTAAGCTGGGCAAAAAGCCTGACTGTTATTTAACCACATCAGTGCTGGGCAAGGCAGCATAAGTGACCATTTGTACCATGCATGAGGTGTGATTACCTCAGGCAAAGAGGGAGTAAGGACTGCAGCCTCTTGCAGGCAGGCCCTTTGTGCTACAGCTGAGATCTAGAGGCAGCAGCAGCTCTTAAGACTGCCTAGAACAAGAGGCCACAGTGAGGAATGTAGCTCACCTCTATGTGTATTTCATAGGAAAATTATGGTCTGTAAAAATTCCTTGGTAAAAGCAAACACCTGTTGCCATCCAAGGGGACAATCAACAATCAAAAGAACTAAACACCAAAGCTGTGGGGTACAAACCCTTGAGGGGTCCTGCACTGAAGCACCTAACTGCCAAAATGCCAGCCACACTGCACAGCACCAAAAAGACTGTTGGAGCCCACACAGATGACAGGTGACAATCTTATGGCAAGTCTTATGGCAACACGGCACCCCAGAAACAACTGAGTCAGACAACAGGACTCATTTCCGAAACAACCTTACAGACACCCGGGCCAAAGAGCACAACATCAAGTGGGTCCCATCATGCATCCCCCACCATGCATCCCCCACCATGAAGCAAACTCTGGCAAAAAACAACAATACAATGAACTGCTAAAAACCCCACTGAAAGCCATGGCAGGTAGGACCGTCAAACACTGGGACCCACATTTAGTGAAGCCCACCGGGTCAGCTAACACAAGAGGATCTACCAACTGAGTTGGCCCTGCCCAGTCAAAACTCCCATGTGCTGTAGAACGAGATAAAGTCCCTGCACTGCACACAGAGAATGTGTTAGGGAAGATGAAAATCACAGAAACCACAGAATTTCCTAGATTCGGAAAGACCTTTAAGATCATCTAGTCCAATTAATCCAACACTGACAAGACATCGACTAAACCATATCCCTCAGCACTACGGTCTGGGTTAGTTCTGCTTCAGGCAAAGACAAACCCGTTCAGGGGATTGCTTTTGCTCAAGGGCCTGGGTGCAACTAGTGGGTGATGTGGAAGCATGGAGAAGTTTGATGTGTATCCCAAGGGGATTTAATTTTGGGTGAGAACAGCCTGTGAATTAAACTGTGTGATGTTAATTGCTAAATAACCATGCCACTGTACATCATCGCTACCACAGCTGCAGTGCATCATATCAATGGCATTATGGTAAGAATCACTCAGATCAATGAAGGATGGACCTCTATGAAACCAACAATCAAGGGGCAGCAGTAATGGAACTCAAAGTGACTTCAGCAGCTGGCACCCAGCAACCTTCTTGAGATCAACATCTTCAACATGCAGACTGTGAGCATGGGCTGCGCCAGATACACAGTGCAGCGTGGGATAGTCACCTCCCTCGATCAGCTGTACTTGACACATCCCAGGACATGGTTGGCCCTTTTGGCTGTTAGGACACACTTGCCACCAACCCAAACCTGAGGTCTTTCTTAGTCATGTTGTCATTCTTGCTCTGACCACCTTTAAGCAACATAAAATGAACGTAATTGCGGCAAAGAAACACAGTCCAAATGTCATGGTGGTGGGTATATAGCAACCATGTCAGGCACATGGCATTCTTAAGACTCAGTTTGTATTTTGTTTCCTGATGTGTCACATGACCTCAGACTAGTCAGCTCAAAGTCTGAGCTAGATGCATTGCCTTCTCTGACCTGTAAAATTAGAAGATCTTTCAACTACCAAAGCCTCTTCATTACGACTCTATAAGCACGTTAACTCCCTCAAATACTTTACCCATTGTCCCAAAGTTGTTCAAAACCAAAGTACAGATGTGAATAGGCACGTAAGTCGCAGACCATTCAGTCAAGCACAGTCAGCTTTATTCCTCATTCCCCTCCCTTCCCCTCCTGCAAGAAGAAAATTGATTATACTTTTCAGTACACTGGCTGCACAATGATAGTATGGCCTAGGCAAGAGAACTCCAGAAGTGGGTGTACTGGATTCAGAAGGGGCAGCTGCAAAGCTGGACTGACTCTAGACATAAGCCAGGAGGGCTGACTTGTTTTATAAGTGGACTTAGTTGGCTCAGACCAATACCAGCTCAGAGGTGTTTTGGTTTTCCTTTATTGGTTAGTCTAGCCGGCCTGCTGTTGAGAAATCCTTAAGAAGGACAACTTGCTAGACACAGAGCCACATTTTTGTGCAGCAATACCATTTTTTCTGCCTTGCCATTCTGAACCAAATTTTTCCTATGCTGTTTTCCAAAGTGTGGTGGTTTGACCTTGGCCAGGTGCCCACCAAGATGCTCTATCACTCCCCACCCTCCACTCAGCTGGACCAGGGGGACAAAAAATAAGATGAAACTTGTGGGCTAAGACAAAAGCAGTTCGATGAAGAAACAAAGCAATGCTGCACACAGAAATGAAAGGAAACAAATATTTATTTACTTCCCATTGGCAGGCGATGTCTGGCCCTTTTTGGGAAGCAGGGATCCAAATGCATAGCAGCTGCGCCAGAGGACAAGCTGATGCCCCCCCCCCCCCCCCCCCTTTCCTAGCTTGTATAGTTCAGCTGACGTCATATGGTATGGAATATCCCTTTGGTCAGTTTGGGTCAGCTGTCCCAGTCGTGTCCCCTCCTGAGATCTTGTCCACCCCATCCCACTGCAGGGGGAATATTGAAAAACAGCCTTGGTGCTGTGTGAGCCCTGCCCAGCAGTACCCACAACACGGGTATGTTATCAGCACCTTTCCAGTTCTCAACGCAAAGCACAGCACGGGGAAGGCTGCTACGGGGAAAATTAACTCCAGCTCAGCCAGACCCAGTACAATTTTAATACCATTTTAATACCAATACCATTTTAAAGATTTCTCCATTCATTCTCAGCCCATGCAGCGTTTTTTGTGCACATACTAAACCACTTGCCAACAGATGCACATCCAAATTTAAATGGATCTGCCAGAGACAGCGCTCACCTTTTATCTGTAACCTCTGCAAAAAGGGTAGAAACTAAAAACAGTCACAGCTGACACTATGTAAAATACTGAAGGAAGGAACGTGGTGGTCAGCAGAGATAGTGAGCATAAATGACATGTACTGCGATTCTTTGTTTCTGCATCACTTGCTTTGTGCCTGACAAGAAGTAGATCTGTCCAAGTACATAGAGAAGCTCAGGATTAATTTCTGTCTAAATGAAAGACAAGCAGTATGAAAGGATTGATATGCCAGGTCATCTCCCAGTTGATACACAGAAATTTTCCCAGTATATCTTTTTACTTGTATGTTTTTATTGTGTTACATAGTAGCCTTACTTGTATTCTTTTCTTAGCCTTACTTGCATAGTTTAGTCATCAATTGGGAAGAGCTGATAATGAGAAACATACAGCTTCTTGCTGGCAAAAATCAAACAAGCCTTGAGATGGTTCATTAAGCCTGAGCACCCCTGATAACACGGACTCAAGAGGTCAAGATTAAGTGGAGGATGATAAACACCTGGGAACTAATTTAAATTGACCTTCTTGAAGCGTCCCAGGATGGATGGATGAGCCAAAGGATGGATGACCATACATGGGCAAAAGAAACCTAGAGTTCAGCTAATGGACAGTGTGAGGAAGACTATGAACGACCACCAGAGGCAAAAAAGACCCTAACCCTCATTTTATAGCACGCGTTTGGACTGTGTAAATGAATACTGGGTATCCATTAGCATAAGACTGCCCTTTCCAGGAAATTTTATGAATATGAATGGATTTTTTTATGTATATGAGCCGGTGTGTTTTGCCAATTTGTTGGAGCACTCATGGTGGAACGATCCCCAGTGCTGCAATAAAGAATGCCTGCTTAATAACAAATCTGTTGTTATTGGATATTTATCTCGGAATCCTTACCTAGCTGCACCTAGCCTCCCACTTCAGTGAGGAGCATTAGAAAGCAAGGGGGTTTGGAAGCTCTGATTTTTGTTTCAAGTATGTGGTGATTCCTCTGTTGCAGCAAAAATTTCAAAGGCTATCTCTGCCATAAATCCCAGAGAACTTTCTAGGACAGGATGGTTTCTTAGTCCTTTAAGAAGGCAAAATGTTTGAAGAAGCTTAAATATTTCTTTGATGAAGGTGTCAGCGGCTCTCACTTTAACATAACTCAACATTAATGCGATCATTTCACTGATTTTCATAATGGCAAAAAGTTTTAGGGAATACTGCTTTTAAGAAAAGATGAGTGTCCTTAATAAATACAGATTGTAAATCAC